>NMRB01000160.1:126123-149741 GCA_002633025.1 Notospermus geniculatus
TTAAAGGGCACCGCACACGAGCGACAAAATCTGGGCGACCGTCTACGAGACTGGTGGCGCGACTAGACATCAGCCAATCAGAAGCGCCAAATCTTGTCGCTTTGGCGGTCGGAAGCCAAGTCGGCCGACAAATCGGTCAAAATTGTCGCTCGTGTGCGGTGCCCTTAAAGGGCTCCGCACACTACCGACTTTTCGAGCGATTTTCTGGGCGACCGGCCTTGCAACCAGGCCAGCGACTGAACATTTTTACTTTTTGGTCTCCTCTTTGCGGCAGATTGTTACGCGATTGAATTACACAATTTGGTCGCGCAGTAAGTGCCCGCAACCAAGCGACCGAAAGTTCAACATGTTGAACTTTTGGTGGCTTGGCACAGTCCACTGCTACCGCGACCGTCTCCAGCAAAATAGTCGCCCGTTTGCGGATCGTCCTAGGAAATTGTCGTGTGCGAAATACCTCAGCGATCTCACAGGCGATTATCGCCTGCGACGTCGTAGTCGACAGTCGCGTCGCTGGTCTCCTCAATTTATTCGCTCGTGTGCGCCGCCCTTTATGCGATGTGACCTGACGGTGGTCTGTGTTTAGTCGCTCCGGGAGGTCGTCTGAAACATGGTGCCTCAGAAGCAGACAGGCATGTTCTTTATAGTTTTCAGTAGTTATGTAATAAGAAATGAAGTTTGTTTTCTGCAAATTAACACAAAATGGGTCAAAATACATAAAAACGCCGTTTCCAATTACGTAACCAGTTAAAAATTACTAAAAACATGCTTATATGATTACGAGGCACCATGTTTCTATCTGTTGGTAATACATTTATTGGGTGTAAATCCAACCGTTCAAAAGTGAGCTGTACATCGGGTCCCAGTCTCCTGTACAAAGCTCAGCTCTTGGGTCCAATGATAAAGTCATTGTCCTACTATTTTACGCACCATGGTGTATTTCTCCTTTATTTCCTCAAAACACCCATGGCGAAGGTTCATGTATTATACATCAAAAGAAAAGGAATTATCAGCAGAAATTTTCTAAATCATGAAGTATTTGTTATGTCTCAGTATGTTCAAACACACAAGATTTGAACTTAGAGTCCTGAAATTTCAGGGGAAAGCGTTAAAATTTCCATTTGACCTTAACCTTTTGGAATGATCTTGACCCCGGATGAACTTGACGATGATATAGGATTTTAGCCGGGATGGTGTTAAATATAAATAGCCACTTGAGCGAACAAAATATCATTGCCAAGGGCTCAGATATCAGCATTTAACAAAAAATGCTATTTTCATGGTTGGTTGCCATGGAAACCGCCCATATTCCTATCAAAAGAAAATGCAAAAGTGCCGGCAAAGATTTTCTTGTTCAGGACGTGATACTCTTTCGATTGAGGTATGTCGGCAACTTTCTTCACGAGATTCATACAGAATACCATTTGGCACCTGACTATTTGGTGCTTGATGAACCTAGTCTTATCTCCAAGAATATAGGTGATGATAGGTGAACCAAAGATGTCAAGGTCTTCAATGCCCCAGGACTCCGGCTATGTTTTTCCACATCCACGTGGAGGACTGGAGTATCAGGAAACAGAAAACCGCGTCCTTATGTCCCCTTGTGTTGCTTGTCACATGATAAAGCGTCTTGATATCTCTGGAGTTGAATTCATGGTACCGCTTAACATTTCAATTCATAAATAAATTGTTGGGGCATCGTACATTGGGGGATGGAGATTACATTCTATTACGTGATGAAAGATTTAACAAGCCTTTATTTACCATGATGTCAATTTCAGATGTTACGTGATTTGCAGCGAGGAATGGAGACGGAGGATAGTGTCACTTAAGAATTTAATTGTTGTTGCTTAGTATTACACGACACCAGTAAGTGATATGAAGAAAGGGCACCCACACATTGATAGCGCTTGGTTTCTTGTCCCATTCTACCTCAAATGTTCAAAAGAGGTGTCGCAAAAGTAGATCAAAAGACGAAAACGTGTTTCGTACATGACTTGGACTTAAACGCTAAAGAATTAATTCAAATGCACATGATGGATAATCAATGTAAAAAGAATTTTGATATCTTACTTGCAGTAACAGTCGTCGGGCTTGGGGCTAAAAAGAGAGTCACAGTATATTCTTAAAAAGTCGTGCAAATTACAGGACAAACGACAAGACAGATTGTTCAAGATATTACTCTAAAATTAGTCTATATACTAAAATCTTCTGAGATGAAATGTGGAACTTTTGTGTGGTTGTCTCTTCAGTGAACCATGCCTTCAGCTGCATCCGTAACAAGAAATGTTTTTAAAAAAACATAGGGCGTTGGTGTCATAATTTCCTGATTGGTTTGCTCTTTTGGAACGTGACTTGATTGACCAGTCGATGGTGATAGGGCCTAATGCTAATATTGAACGGGTGCATGCTGAGATCGTGCCATTACATGATCATGATGATGCGAGGACTGGAAAGACACCTGAGAGCATTTTGAGAAATCATCAGTCAGTATTCAATACAATACAAATGTTATACCGGTAGCCCGCTCCCCACGGAGCATGGGGTATTCGAAAAACATGGACTATGGATCAATGGACTCCGGATTACTGGACTGAGGAAACCATGGACTGACCAGTCATAAATACATCATTGACATACGCCGCCTGGAATGGAAACCTCTCCAACAGGAAATTAGGAGTTGAGTCTTGGGAGATTGAGAAGCTGTCACCACCGTGTGCTGTCGGGTCACATCGAATGTTCATTTAGCTAATAAACAGGATGTTCGGAAGTGATGGTATCACCAGATCACATTCCGGGCGAGCGGGTCAAAATAGCTGCATGGAGAGTAGCCTAGCTAGGATTTAGCCGACTCTTCCCGAGCAAATTAAAGGCATTTTCTCAACCAGTTATGAAAATCCAGTTGTTAAGTAGCCTATTATGCATGCACTGGTGTGTTATTCGCGATGACGTCTTTGATACACAACACAGGCAGGCAGCGTATGTCAGTGAGGTGTTTATGAGTGGTCAGTCCATGGTTTCCACAGTCCAGTAATCCAGAGTCCATTGATCCATAGTCCATGTTTTTCGAACACCCCGGAGCATGGCCATACGCGAGAAACGGGAGGAAATTCGTAACTGACAAAACCACTTATAAATAGGCCTACGCATCCTGGGCTTATCTGGCGATGACTGTGGGTGCTGTATCACGTATAACTTCCGGCAATGTCATCGGAAACATTTAAGTTGAAAAGGAAAACTCATCAACAATGCTGAATACATGTCAGAGCCGAATTTCCTATCCAATATTGACGTGCATGCCAAAACTGACGTCGTTCCTAGGGTGAATCGGTTTTCTAGGCTACGCCATGGCGTAGCCTAGAAGCACCGCGTCAAAACGTTGTGCGGTCAGATTCATGGGTCAGATTGAGATGGGATTGCACTCTACATACAGCAAGCCGTATGGACTATATTCGCTTTGTTTCCTCCCGGGTTTTCAAGCCAATCCAGCTGCTGTCATTCAATAACTAACAGACGTAAGTGATGTTTTGAATTTTCATGCCTTCAGTTGTTTATAGGGGTCACTCAAACTTGAATCGAGCAATGGCGACAGTTGATGGTTGCTATTACACCTTTTTAGCCCGCTTGGGCTGAAAGGGTAAATGTCGTCCTGGGTACATACAAAGATTACCCAGGATCTCAATCTTCCCTAAAACAATACCCTGGGTGTAGTTTCGGTAGCCGAACATCACCCAGCATCCACAATCAGTGCCTAGATACTAGTCCTATTTAGAAATCCCGTGGAATTTCGCGGTCTCGCACTGTGGCACGTGTTGAGTGTAGTTGTTCATGCCATTCTTCTGGCTGTCACGTGACCACGGGCAAGAGAACCTCGAATCCAGGTGTCATACTACNATATCGTAAATTTCAGTCAGATTCGACGTCAAATATGGCCGCCAGGGAGCCATCTTGAAAAATGGACTTTAACCCAGACCTCATAAATAGTGGTCGCTAGGATTCTTTAACCGTGCCTAAATATGTGTCTTGGTACTGTCTACTTATATGCCAAATTTCGGTTCGATTGGACTTCAACATGGCTGCCAGGCGGCCATCTTGAAAAATTGACTTTGGCCATGTCTCACCGGTAGTAAATGTTACGATGTTTCAATGTTGTCTGCATATCTATGCAAGTATCCTGTACATTCCTGCTAAAATTTCAGTCCCAACGAACGTCACTTGTGGCCACCTGGTGGCCATCTTGAAAAATAAATTTTTGACATCTGTGACCTAGACAGGAAATCAGTTTGTTCACAAATACCCCTTGTATTCATTGTATTCAGAAATTGTCCTCCTTCTGCGTGCCATCACCTGAGTTTATGTCATTGACTGATAATACTGATCAGATCATATAAATACTTCTTGGTGTGTTCAGCTTTATCTTATCTGTACTGATCCTTCAACATTCAGCATAAGAGTCACAGTTTCACACTTAACCACGGAGACTTACCACAGAGGTGAGCACAATGGCCCTGGCCATTTCATTTGAATTTTCATGCCCTCAGTTGTTTATATGGCCCACTCAAACTTTGACTCCAGCCGCATGGCGACAGTTGACGGTTGCTAATACGGTGATTACACCTTTCTTGAATGATAAGTATCCGCATCAAATAGAGTTCCAAAGCCGGTAGTATTTTATGCAAGGTTCTCGTTAACTTTTCGAAACAAATTGCAATAACATCTCTGTAAGGACTTGAATCACGACGCGATGACGTCAATTGAACGCGATGTAAATTTCGCAATACAAAATGTCCTGGCCCATGTTATGTGATACACTGCATCCTCCCCACGGAGCATGGTCATTGCGGCCGAATCGGTAGATGTCGTCCTGGGTAACCCTAAAGTTTACCCAGGACCAACCTGGGTAACCCTAAAAGTTACCCAGGACGATCCTGGGTAAACTTAGGGAACCAAAGTTTACCCAGTTTGAAATTCGCGCACTTTTTTACCTGCGGTCGAGGATCTTGAAAACGGCACTTCAGTCATATGTAAGCGCACGAAATCCATCAAATCGGCAAAAAATGGCAGCTGATAACGTCACACGTGTTGCTGCGGAGGATTTGCAGATGTATTTGAATTCGATCGCATCTTATAGGGACGGTCAGTTCACATCTAAAGGTTGAGAAATCAAAAAGAAAATGGTTAACGTCGTGAAAGGAAAATACGAACTGCGTGACGGTGTAAAACGTGACTTGGCTAGTTCGGGATGAACTTACAATCTGAACGTCAGAGAACGATTCGTGCCAACATCGTAACTCTGACGTATATCGGACAGCGCCATCTTGCTCCGTGAACTACTTTGATAAAGATCGGTTCGACAAGACTGTTCAAACTATCTTTTTGAATGATCTAAGTCACCAATTAGGCATTGTGAATGTTGCTACATATAGAAAAATGAGTTGAAGCATGTTACCTTACCTGATGAAGGGTAGGTGGTCGAACTTAATCCGCTATATACGGACGAGGTGCTTATAATGGCTGCCCGAAGGTTGCCGAAAGCTTCCGAGTCGAAGACGATTGGATGAACTTATATATGCACTGGCGCGGGAAATTGCCAGCAGCGCTGTGGAGGCACGGGCACCTGTAACTAGGCTATCGCTGGTGAGTAGGTACGACAAATGTACAAGGCGTCCGTTATACATGTAATACATGTATATAGATAGCCCGGATAGAGAGCTAAGGTACATTTTGTTGCTCACAAGGTAGGCCTAAAGTTGGGATAACATGCACGACCATGACGACAGACACCGTGCGATGAGGAATTTGCGTGTGTTGCTACATTGAAAACATACTAATTTCAACCTCGACCGCAGGTGAAAAAGTGCGCGAATTTCAAACTGAGTAAACTTTAGTGCACTAAAGTTTACCCAGGATCGTCCTGGGTAGCTTTTAGGGTTACCCAGGTTGATCCTGGGTAAACTTTAGGGTTACCCAGGACGACATCTACCGATTCGGCGTCATTGCGTGAGGAACGAGAGGACACATTTCAGATTTGACAAAAATCACTATAAGCTCAGGATGCTTACACGGGTGCTGCACGGCACATAAATTGCGTTAATGTCATCAGAAACACTGTGCCAACACAATTTCATTATTTCGTTCTACTTTTTATAAAGGTTGAATAGAAAATGCATCAAAACACAATACCCTTAGACGAATTCCCTTTCGAATATTGACCTAAATTTCAATGTGTTCAAGGTCATGAATGACGTTTTATGGGATTCTGTGTCACATGAATGCATATTTTGATGACGTTTTTCACAGAGTATGATTCTTTTTCACATATTATGATGACGTTGTTTATATTTTGTTGACGTTTTTCACAAAATTTGGTCGAAAATTTTCCATAGCCAGAACAGTAGGGCGCAATACTACATATTCCATGTATTGACGGACAACCTTTGGACGCCCTAAACAGTAACAGATAGTCATCTTGGCCGCCTTCAACTAAGCTACGGATGTGCAGTCTATGGGTTTTGCTTGCTTATGTACATGAAGTGGGTTTCTTGTGTTCAAGATGAGAAAAATGGCATGCCATTGGCCGATTTCAACTTGACCTCACCAAAGTTCAACTGCACATTTTCCAAAATTTTCAATAAAAGATGCTTTCAAACGCATCGACACGGATCCAGCAGTTTGGCTGATTTCGTAGAATACTCGCCCGTGGAAGAAAAAAACTGGGAAGAACAAGAATAACATGCGTAAAATCAATATGGTCCCCAATTGAGGAGAGGGGACCATAACTACAGCTATTTGAGGTGAAATTTGTGAGAGAACACCCAAGTTAAGCATGGTTCATTGGCACACGGAATTGGCCCGGGACCTTATTCACAAAGCATCCGCTATTACCGGATCCGCAGAAGCCCTTACGGGTGGCCTAACGGATCCGTTAGAATTGCGCTACGCCGTATTCACGAAATGTTCCGTTAGACATCCGTTAAATTTCGGAGATCCGTTAATTACGCTGAATCGGTTAATGTCGTCCTGGGTATACCTCATTATTACCCAGGATAATACATAATTAGGCGTTTCATGCTGTAGCACAACATCACATATCTGCGACACCCTGCCTGAATATCTAAACCTGGGATTTTTCCAAATTAATAAGCAAATTTCATGAATGCTATACTCAACATTTTCAGTCTAAACTTCGCGATGTATACATCTAGAGTGGCGGATCCAAAGGGGGCGTTCAGCCGCCGAGCAGCAAAAAATTTTCGAAGGCATAAAGAATTCAGCATGCTCACAGTCGTCATAGGCTACCCTTGAACAATATCCCTTGGCAATTCTGTGTTGGTTTTTTTCTTCAGACCCCTGATTTTCAGTAAAAATAAAGACCATTATAAACTAGCATGCACCTGTCAGGCCTGGCTACTTACATGTACTTATACAGGGCGACTCTGAAAAAGAAAGAAAAACAATGATAATGAAATGCATCATAATTTTTAAATTAATATAACCTTTATTAATGCAGTTCAGCTTTAAGTTGATCAAGACCGAAATTCTCCCAACTGAACTACACATTAAAGCTGACCTATTTCCATTACCCCACCGCATAAAGTGACAAAGTACCTGCCGTGCCCAGCTTAAAGGCACAATGATCTGCAGGTCACATGGATCAAAGGATTGGCTCACTGCCGATGCAAGATCCAACGCTAACCAAGTCAGCTAAGTTAGGGAAGCTCCACATCACTCAGAAGGGTCCAGCACATGACGAGACCCTT
Organism: Notospermus geniculatus; assembly: GCA_002633025.1. Lineage (NCBI taxonomy): Eukaryota > Metazoa > Nemertea > Pilidiophora > Heteronemertea > Lineidae > Notospermus > Notospermus geniculatus. The sequence goes on from NMRB01000160.1 coordinate 133,881, forward strand.
GTCTTCCCTGTTGGGTCATCAACTCACTGCTGAAGAATAGCCTCTCTTTATTATGTTACAGCTTAATAGGAACAGTCAGTCAGTTGACCAATAGATGTCAATCACTACAGCCCAATTTCAATGGGTAGTTGACCCATTCATGGTTAATTGAGCACCAATCAGGAGAATTTTATTTTTTGTCCGCTAGAACTTTGCTGCCATCTTTTGGCAATAAGAGCGGGTGACTGCTCCTACGGGGATCATAACTACGATGGAGGCAGCACATAGTAACTGGGTCGAATACATTGGGTGAGGTCAAGTATTGAGTAAAAGTGGATTGAGTTAGCGTTGAGTTTCCTTTGAGTTAACCTGAGCTCTTTACCCCAGATACAGGTCAACTCTGAGTAAACTCATAGTAAACCTTGGGTAACTCTGAAGGAACTATAAGATAACCCTCAAGTAACCCCTGGGAATTCCCCACATCTACTCAGATTCTTTGAATCCTTACTCTGGGCCAGCATCAGTGCATGCTTCATGCATGCATCACATGCTGTAGCAGTGTTAATACACTGAAACAAAAATCCTAATCATGTTGAGTACTTTCGGGGTACTCGTTTTGTCCGTCAGATGAGTAGAAAGGTACTCATATTGAGTAGAAAGGTACTCATAGCGAGTAGAAAGATACTCATAGCGAGTAGCAAGGAACTCCAAACGCAGCTCCTTGGCCCGATGAGTACCCAATTAGTACCCAATTAGTACCTTTCTACTCATCTCACGGGCAAAATGACTGATGAGTAGCCCAAAGTACTCAACATGAGCCGAATTTTTTTTTCAGTGTAGCCCACAGCACACACACGTGACAAGCAAGATGGACAAGGGGAAGAATGAGAGATTTCCTTGGAGCGAACAGAAAATGACCGAGGCTTTGAATCACCTTAGAGAGAACATCACAGCAGGTTCAAGCAGTCTAAATTAAGATACCTCCCCTAGGTCTATTCCCCACATATTCCATCGAATTGTCCATCCGTAAGTAGCAAATGTCTCTGCACAGGTTCTCCGCTGAATGCTAGCCTCCTTTAAAGTAATTTTCAGGCCTTTTTCGGCAAGAGCATGAAATAAGACATGCATAAAAACATGCCTGACTGTTCTTCCATGCCTCCAAAACTTTACCCAAAACTTGACTTCTTTCCGAGTTAACCCTTACGGTCCTGACTATCTGTGAAAAGTGTACATTTCGTAACATGAATTTCTGATGTCTCTACAAAAATGCGCCTAGCTCACACAATTCGCAACCAAAATTGGTGACAAGGCACTCATTCTGGAGGCAACTAAATGCGCCACGACCTCATGCAGGTTTGCTTCTTCCAAAATGTTTGTGAGAGAAGCAATTCAATATGCAACTTGTCAGGAAATAGTCGCGTTCGGCCTACGTTTTCGTCAGGTTTCCAATCTTTAAACGTCTATATCTCGATAACCGCTGCTCCCACGCGTCCGTCGCTAGGTCAGAATGCTACTTTTTTCTCCTCTTTCTTTTGGCGCCAGTCGCGTCGTCGTAGCTGCTTCCGTTCCGGAGATATGGCTATTTTGTCACAACATGTCAGATTTGCACTTTGGAGTCTGCTAGTCTAGTCCCCGGGAGAAGCTTTAAAACGCAATTTTAGCCAGGTTTCTTCAAACGGAGCAAAATCGCGCATTGAGGGGGGGGGTAGTCTCGCATTAAAAAATCAGCAAAGAGAACGCGGATCGGTCCACTGGTTGCGATTCTATGCCAGTTTGAATGCGCAAGGGTGTGTGGTACAGGCCAATCTCGCGCAACGGCGAGATCCGTCCCGAAAGGGTTAACTCTAAGTTAACACCTAGGGATTAAGATTACCCTAATGCATTTGTCCATTCGTTTTTAACAAAGATGGCTGCTCTGCTCAGGTATACTTAACCCTTGGGTATAATTTAAGTAAAATTTTGAGTTTTCCCAGAGTTTACTCTTGGTGAACTCAAGGTAAACTTTACCCTCGTTGAGATGTCAAGTTTTGGATATATTGGGGGTTATCTTTACCCTAGGGTAAAACTCTGAGGGTTATCTTTACTTTACTCAAAACTTGACCTCACCCGATGGACCACTTTGATCAGGACCTGGATGTCACTTTCATTTCAATACTTTAAAACCACTAGTGACACCAGTGAGTTATGGTCTTCATTGATTTCATCCTTTGTGGTGTAACCATTTCTGTAACCATTAACCATTTCCTCTTGGGAGATCTGTACCCGGTTTTCCCAGATCGGGCCACATATCAGTGTATTATAATTCAATTTAATAATACTTTATTGAGCACCAAAATAATAATACATATAATAAATTACGAGAGAGAGAAACATAAGACAATGAAATAAAAGTAAGAATACATGTAACATAAGACAATGAAATAAAAGTAACGGTGCCCAAAAGGGTTAACACAAAGGTTTAAAACCTATATACGTGTGCCCCAATAAAACAAAGATAGCAATTATAATTAAGACTTCATAAAATACATGTAATGATAGTAATAATAACTGATGATGACTGACACGGGCAACCCGGCAGACAGGCCTTCGCCGCCGGTATTACCCCCACAGACAAAAATTAAGCTTGTCTGCAGTTGTGACACCGGCAGCGACTGACGAGCGTACAGGGGTTACCCGTGTCCACCGTGTGGAGCTGGCCTTAAAATGATCTGTGACGGCATGTTTAAAAGTGCCGTAAGTCTTGCACTGCCTAATTGCCAAGGGCAAGGAGTTCCAGAACTGACACCCACGGATGAAGAAAGAAGAGGCAAAGGTCTCGGTATGCATTCGCGGGTGAGAGAAGATCGTCGTTCCTCCTAGAAAAGCCTGTGATATAAACGTACGGATCGAAGTCAACTTTCCTATAAAAACATTTGTGCATAAATAACAAGTCAGAAATCTCACGCCTGAATGACAGGGGTAAAATATGAAGTTCCTCAAGCCGACTTGAATAGGGTACTTCATGGCCAATAACATGTCGTGAAACTCAACGCTGTACTTTTTCGAGTGAAACTAGATTCATGCGTAGGTGCGTGTCCCAAAGAATGGATCCATACTCCAACCTACTCCGAACAAGAGACTGATATAACATTCGATTTAGATTTGCATTGGTGTTTCGACCAGTCACTCTCCTAACCATACCCCAAACTCTGTTGGCACTTCCGACAGAGGCAGAAATATGACGGTTCCAGTTCATGTCAGATTGAAAAATGACACCAAGATCCTTAAAATGATCAACTCTAGTTAGGACTGTCCCATCTATGTTATAAAAGAACTGAACAGGTCGAAGCTTTCTCGTAATCGTCATGTATACACACTTAACTGGGTTCAATTTCATGCCCCACTTCTTACACCAAGCATGTACGCTTTCCAAATCACTTTGTAAGCTTACACAATCAAAGACACTTCTTATTTCTCTATAAATCTTTGAATCGTCGGCAAAAAGCCCGACGTAGGTGTCGTCGTTGACAACATCAGCCAGATCGTTAATGTACAAGTTAAATAACAGAGGTCCCAAGATGGACCCCTGCGGTACACCTGAGGTCACATCCAGTAATGGAGATTCACTTCCGTTAACAACCACCCTCTGAGATCTACCAGATAAGTAGTCAGTGAGCCAATCTAAAAGACGTCCACAAATGCCAAAAGACCTGATCTTATGCAGCAGTAAGGAGTGAGGAACAGAGTCAAACGCTTTGGAAAAATCCATGTATATGACGTCAACTTGACCACCNAGGGTGATTTTGAGGCTTTCACTATTCCAAAGTAGCTTTCTGCATCTCCCTTAAGTTAAGATTTCCACTTTAGTGGTGGTTTGAGGGAATCCCTTGGGATTTTCATACTTAAGTAGTTTTATGCATATGGCCCCTGATCTTATGCAGCAGTAAGGAGTGAGGAACAGAGTCAAACGCTTTGGAAAAATCCATGTACATGACGTCAACTTGACCACCTTTATGAATGACCTCACCAATTCTGTGCTGCACCTGCACCAATTGGTTCACCGTAGAGCGATTGCTACAAAAACCATGTTGCTCATTATTAATAAGGCTGAAAGGGTAAATGTCGTCCTGGGTGTATACAAAGCTTACCCAGGATCTCAATCTTCACTAAAACAATACCCTGGGTGTAGTTTCGGTAGCCGAACATCACCCAGCATCGTAGTATGACACCTGAATTCGAGGTTGTCTCGCCCGTGGTCAGGTGACCGCCTGAAGAATGTCATGAACAGCTACACTCAACAAGTACCGCGGCGAGAGACCGCGAGATTCCACGGGATTTCTAAATAGGACTCGTTCCTAGCCACCGATTACAGATGCCGGGTGATGTTCGGCTATCAAAACTACACCCAGGGTATTGTTTTAGTGAATATTGAGATCCTGGGTAATCTTTTTATATACCCAGGACGACATTTACCCTTTCAGCATTAATAAGAGGACGTAAAAGTGGGTAAATCTGGTTATAGATACTGCGTTCCATAACCTCAGAGACGCAGGATAACAGAGATAGAGGTCTATAGTTAGAAATAAGCTGCCTATCACCCTTCTTGAAAATTTGACAAACATTAGCAGTTTTCCAAGAAGTAGGTAGGAGCCCAGATTGCATAGATCTATTAACAAGAGGCCCATGGGCCTTGCGCTCAGCTGACTATGACCTGCTAACCCTAGAGGGTGTATTGTAACAAGGGAAAAGAAGACAAGTACGTGTACGAATTATTCACCTTTGTAATGGTCATCAAGCAAATATTATAGGTTACACTGTGGAAATCCAAAGGAACCTCACCTCAAAACGACATACCCTCACAAAAAATTCAGGTTGATTGCTCAAAGTGTTCCTGGGTACCGTAATATGATTATGGTCAAAACTTGTTATAGCACTCAGATGATTCTCCGGTTACGCCACCTGGCGGCCATATTGGACGTCCAATCGGGCGAAACTTAATGTGCACATATACATGTAGATTATCTAGAGGGAGCCACATATCAAATTTGAGCATTCTGGGTCAAGTCACTCCTGAGTTATAGCACTTTGATGATTTTCTGGTTATGCCACCTGGCGGCCATATTGGAAGTCAAATCAGGCTGAAATTTGACATGCACCTAAAGGTCGTCTAGAGGGAGGTATATATCAAGTTTGAGCACTCCGGGTCAAGCCGGCCCTGCATTATAGCACTCAGATGATTCTCAGGTTACGCCCCCTGGCAGCCATATTGGACGTCTGATTGTATCCAAACGTGGTATTTTTGAAGGTACCCCTCTAATACACGGTTGGTCAAGTTATGAAGTCGCTCAGTGAAATAATGGCGAACTGTGACAGGTTCGTTACTTTTATACAATTTTGACCCGTGACCTTGAAAAGTAGGTAAAATCAAAAACTCGTTTTATATGTTATGTATTCTCATTAGATACACCTATGATACAAATTTGGAGATGATCCATTTGTTAGTTCAGGAGTTATTGCACTTTTAGTGTTTTTGGTTTTGGCCATCTGGTGGCCAAGCCAAGAATCAATTTAGACCGAAACTTGGTGTCAAAGGTAATCTGACCTAGAGGTATATATGCGCCAAGTTTCAGATCAATAGCCCCAGCGGTTACAAAACGTGCCACCAAAAGGCAAAATTCTGAACTTTGACCTCTGTGACCTTGAAAAGTAGGTCAAACCAAAAACCCTGTAAGTATGTTATGTACCGTCTTTAGATACACCTGTGATGAAAAATTTAGAGATGATCCAGTCACTCGTTCAGCAGTTATTAAGGTTTTCCATTTTACAGAAAACGCCCCCTGGAGGGCATAATGTAGGTCAAATCACAATTTTTTTCTGTGCTGTTTCAAGCCCTGCCTAGGGCCTACCAATCCGCCGAGTTTCATGCCCCTGGGCCTTGCGGTTGCGAAACGTGCCAGTTTAACAGACACACACACACACACATAGTCGCATCTGGTGTATCGTGAGGACCTGTACTGAAACATCCATGCCGAGGACATCACTTTCCACCCAGATCTTGGGGCATTGAACCTTACCTTTCCATTTATGTAGGCACTTAATAAATAAATAACATTTTGGATAACGTATGTTTTGAGCTGTTATGGATGGGTGTTGGTCGATCCCGCGCGTACCCTTGCCCCAAACCAATAGCATGGCTTGTTACTACTCGCTCGTAGGAAACAGTCCAATCAGAACGCGGAACACATTACCGACACTAGAGGGGGACACCACCTCATGACTGTGTATCTCAGAGTAAATAGACACGTCCTCGTAATGAAGGAGAAAAGGCCGGAATCCGTAGACCAACTTGAAACATCCAAAAGTAGGACCCTGCTCAAATTGATGCAAGCATCCCAAGCGATGATTTGAGGACGTTGGAAGGTTCGCAGTTCGAGGACCCGTGTCTATTGGTGGGCGAGGACCTGAAGTCCTCAAACTGTTGGTGTCTAATGTGGCAGATGTCCTACATTTGTAGCTAAAACAACCACACACACAGACACACACACATTTTGAACCATTTAGTCATATGAATAGCTCCGCTGACCTTCAAATATCAATGCTAAAGAAAAAGACAACTCAAAAGAGCATTCCTGGAGTATTCTTGGTGACTCTTTATCATTGCCCATGGCTTTTGATTTGTCTAATGTAGACAACACTTTATAAACATCATTTGAAGTAAAGTCTACACATTCAAGGCCATAGTTCTCATAGGTTACTAAGGGCGGAAGATCGTGATATACTTACTGGTGTGATAGCTGTAGCCGGGTTTACCAACGAAATCCAAGTCTTTCTCTTCACAGTTGTGCTCAATGAGAAAACATGCTATATAATCATTCTCGGTCGTACTGTCAATATACAGGAACGACTTGCATTGTGATTCGTCCGTACACATATCTTCACACTCGGCGCGTGATATGCCTCTCGTATTTGTATAGATATTGCCACGACAGTTTGCATTGCGATACGTGTAGCAGGTCGCTGGAAACAAGAAAAACATATGAACAAGATGACATTGTAAATGTCGTATGGTTCCCGATGTACAGGTTCTTCTACAAGAATGCTACACTGATAGAGATCAAGATACATTGACAGAGATCAGATACATGTACAGTCATTGACAAAAGTTTATCTCCACCTGACATCTTGAATATTTCAAATACTACTGGACCAGTTTTAACACGGTTTGTTGCACATGAAAGTATATCTTGTTGGTCATATTTCTGCATTACTACTTTAGATATTCGGAAATGCCGTTATTATGTAATAGCTCATCAGAAAAAAACACTAAAAATCAACATTGCTATTATGTATTTTTATGTGATTTCTGTTGCAGGTCTGATAGAGTGGAACTTTCTAAAGCTTTGGGGCTTTGTTTCATCAAAATATGTTGAGTGGTTGCTGAGATATCTGAGACTATCAAAATTTCGATCAATTTTTCACAAAATTTTGATATCAGTAGACAGAGCTCTCTTCAAAGCATAGAAGTAGCCTATGAAGTTTTGGAACTTTTAGCGTAAACCGGTAAGCAGTTAAGTATGTTTGATATATTTTTGATATTTTGACAAATACGCAATATTATTGCCCAAACTAGAGTTGAAATTGACTTAGCAGTCAATTTTAAGACCGCCACTTTCACTGCATATGTGGCGGGTTGGCGTAACACGCCTTAGTGTTTCTGTGATGTGAACTGTTTGCAGTGGGACATTGATGGGAACCTTTAACGGCGATACCAAACAGGGTGTCTATAAACCGAAGACCGAAGACTGAAGACTGAAGATGGAAGACCCTGAACTATAAAACGAAGATCTCCACATCTATAAAACGAAGACCCAACTAGCCTATAAAACGAAGATCCTTACCTCGATAAAACGAAGACCCAACTAGCCTATAAAACGAAGATCCCCACATCTACAAAACGAAGACCCAACTATAAAACGAAGATCCCCACTACTATAAAACGAAGACCCAACTATAAAACGAAGATCCCACATCTATAAAACGAAGACCCAACTATAAAACGAAGACCCCCACAACTATAAAATGAAGACCCAGCTATAAAATGATGGGATGTGTCAGTAACCACTGAATAACCACAATGAAGGGTCCAAAATGGAAGAGTTACCCTCAGGGAAAAGGGTCCAGACGGTTATTTTTGGTCGGATTTAAAGCGAATCAAAAGCGGATTTTGTTTACATTTGGATGGTGTATGTAAACAGAAAATTCAGCCAATCAGAATGCACGAAAATTTCTTTTGTTGACATTCTGGAGAAGTTTGTTTACATTTTACCCGAAAATTCGTCCCCTTTCAAATTCTATTTCTAAATCAAATTTTTTCGCTTTTGATTCGCTTTAAGCGGGGTTGCTTTTAATCAACATATCTCAGAAAATGTTAATACGAATCTGCTGTCAGATATGGGCCACCTCTTACTCTTTTCCTAGGGAAAGGGGCTGAACTTGAGGAAATTGATCTCTATAATAATGTCATTGGGACTTCTAAGTTCTGATTGGCCGATTAAATGACCTCAGTATTGCTTTCCAAACCTGCGTTACACCTACCCGCGTTAAGGAAGACCTCTATTGACGACTTGGTAAACTACCGCTATCAACCTATGCTACGTGCATTGTATTGTAATCATACATTCTCCAACACTGGGGCGAAAGGCTTAACTACTGTAGTATTGGAGAATGGTACTGGTGGCGCCGGCTGTTGACAGAAAGTGGCAATGCCGTGGTCCTTTAAGTTAGTCTATCAACAAACCTACGTGGCTTCCTTCCAATGATAAGGCTAATTCACAATCTCCTGCCAAAAAACCTGAAATCATCCCAAACGTCTCACTTCCCATGGTTCACAGAGGTTTACCAACACGTTGTACTTTATTTCGATGATCTCCACATCGAAGCTACAGCGACGAAGCGGCCGTATTGTTGTGGAACGGACAATAGCGCCGCAGGACTGGAGCGGCAAATGCTGGAACCAACATAGGCCCAATATGCTCCGTTCTCTCCAAGTGCAAGAAACACTGCAGGGTTATTTTTACATCAGACTGCTTCTAAATCGGTCACACGGGGAATCCCCTAGGCTTGCACTGTTAGTTTTAACAACAAAATTCATCGAAATTCACACTTCATCGTTTTTGGATGAAGCCAGGAAACGAATGGGACCTGTCATATGCAAATATCTACAAACCCTGAAAGATTCGTGGTGATGCATGGCTTAATTTTTGAGTTACTGCCCTGAAACCACCAGATTGGATGGAGAGAGATCCAGAGAGAGATTCAGAGATCCAGAGAATTCCAGTAAAACCAAGGAAGATCGCCACACCATTGGTGTGTGGCGGTCTTAATAACGCAAAAAAGTTCCAAAATTTTGTAAACCCGTGTTTTGAGGTTAGCTTTATCTAATGGCACAAAATTACCTGAAAAGTTCCTTCAAGTTCCTTCCCTATGTTTATGGCCCTTGGCAAGATACTGGCATCAACAAATTTATTCTCCAGGGTTACCATCATAATGATATTGATATTTTGACATGTCGGGAGATGTGGCGCAGTAAGCGACTTGAAACTGGTATCGCAACATCATAGCTCATCCAGCACGTCCAATGATTTTATTGCAACTGAAAGGGCATGTTCTTTTTCGGAACATTTTTCCCAACAAATTTTTCATTTAGTTGCAGGTGTTTAATTTTCATGATAATTTCAGGTATAATATTTTATAACGAGAACTACATAATCATGAAAGAAAAATGTGACATTAGTTTCATTAATTACGAAAACAAAGAGCATTTGCAAAATGTCTGAAATCAGCATGAAAGCAGTGAAATTATTCCCTAATAGTTGTTGTACTGGGAGAGTAATGGTATTATTTATCATTCATCATAAAATCATTACTGAACATATTGGTTTCGCTGAAATATTTGCATAAAATCTGTGATTTTCTTCATTTCTGCACCCCTATTTATGTGGGGGGAGAACAGAACAGCACATCTAGGCCTGTTAGATTTGAATGGAATGCTGTGGTAAAGATTATAATCAATATCAGTTACAACATGTATAATCAACCATGACATGTGGGTAGGCTTATGTGATCGGTGGGACGTCAAATTCAGGTTTCCCTTTTATGACCTTATGCAACACCAACAAACCACTTCACTGATATTGACAATAATCTTTACCACAGCATTCCATTCAATTCTGACAGGCCTAGATGTGCTGTTCTGTTCTCCCCCCACATAAATAGGGGTCCAGAAATGAAGAAAGTCACACATTTTTTGCAAATATTTCAGCAAAACCAATATGTTTAGTAATGTCTTTATGGTGAATGATAAATAATACCATTACTCTCCCAGTACAACAAACATTAGGGAATAATTTCACTGTTTTCATGCTGATTTCGGACATTTTGCAAATGCTCTTTGTTTTCCTAATTAATGAAACTAATGTCACATTTTTCTTTCATGATTATGTAGTTCACATTATAAAATATTATACCTGAAATTATCATGAAAATCAAACACCTGAAACTAAATGAAAAATTAGTTGGGAAAAATGTTCCGAAAAAGAACATGCCCTTTTAAGTTTTTTAACCTGCTCGGTCGCATGATATTTGCTGATATCATAGCGAGATTTAATATGCAAATAACATGACATAAGTCAGAAACAGGTGATGGTAGAAGCCCAAAACCTTCACCTACAACTAGTTATCAAAGATGACCTTTCCGATTACGCAATAACCTTTAAGGTCAGAGGTCAAGGTCACGGTCAAGCAGTTCTAAAATGCAAATCTACTCCTAATTTGAGGAGAAAACTAATTACAAGCCTGTTTTAACCATCTCCTATAGATTCAGGATGCCTGTTCCTTCTCAAGGTCAGAGGCCAAGGTCACAGTCAACCAGCTCTAGAGTAGTAAACTTCTCTAATTACAAGCCTGTAGTAATCATAACAGCGGGCATAAGCTTACAGCTGTACGGTTTACACCGTGTTGATGATGAAAGCATCAACCTTGACAAGGAAGATAGTTATACCCGAAGTTACCAATTGGTGTCTGAAAACATGTGTACTGTTTCGATGTCTCTTCCAATGGTATGGTGTGAAATCCGCTCAGCATATCCAGACTCGTGAAGTACTTGGCTGCAGATTGTGCTATAGAATGGTAAATTTGTGTAATATCAGGAGGAGCATACTCTGGTTTCTTGTTTTTAACGCACCTTCATTACAAGGTGGTGAGACCGCCGCCATCGTAATATGCATTGAGTATGACAATAGGCCTCTTGGAGTAAAACGCCAAGGCTGCGATTGGGCGGGAGAGGATTGAATTTAGTTGACAACATGTTGTAACTGATCAGACGATGAATGACTTGTGGTTTGGCAGTTGAATGAAATTGATCACATGGACTAGATAGCCTGAAAAGGCCTAGACGTCTCGAGCGGTGCAGACACCGTGCGGCCCAGCGATTGGTCATCCGTGGTGAATGAACTGAAAGACCCTTTGTGTACCTATTGCTGGGGCGGTGCGTTCAGTGTCCGCCTTGAATATCTAAAGGTGTGTTAAAAACAAGAAACTAGAGTATTTTTTGGTGTCTCTATTGCGTACGGTACTCGTTGATTGAGTATTCTATAATCAACCACCAGACGTGTAGTTTTGTCTTTCTTACCTACAACTAAACAATTGGAGCAGTAAGCACTAGTACTATGTGAAATCAATCCCCTACTTAGTAAATCTTTTACATGTTTAATGATTTCTTGACGTTGCCAAGCTGACGTCTTGAATGTTTTTTGGCGAAATGGGGTATAATCATCTAACTCGATTTTATGGTAAACGAGGGTAGTTGTGAGTTCGCTGGGGTCATTGGCAAAAGCCTTTCGGTATTCCTTAAGTATCTCCATTACCTCCTTACTTTGCTCGTCAGTCAGACATAACTCTTTTAAAGGTATTGCCGGATACTCATTCGTATTAAATTGTTCGGGTATGGTAGGCGGTTTCCAATTTAACTCAGGGAAGAGTTCCCTGTCGGTTTCGTCTGGGTCTGACTCATACTGTTGAAACATTCTTTCCAATGTTAAGGGTTCAGTTCCCGTGGAATTAACATTAATAGGGAACCGGAGTGCCCAAAGGAGGCGCTGGGGAACAACTCAGTTTATACTCAAGAACGCAACGTTGAAAACCTCTTTGACTCGCACGTCGTTCCGTCGTGCGTCATTCAGAACAGTGGCGTTGCTCTTCGATCTGTTCTTTACGCTAAAATTAGTGAATTTTATTGATAAAATTCAACATGTTCCCGCTCGGGTATTTCAGGGCTGGAAATAGGGTGTAGTTTTCAGAATTAAATGGCAAAAAACGTTAGCCTCACTTTCGACGTCATATTTTAGAGTTGTTCATCAGCGCCACGTCACGGATTAGTTCCTCCGGTTCCTCATATCAGTTTTTGAATCGGAATGAGTTTGTATTCCGGCTATGGTTAACAACTTGGAATATGATGGTTGGGCTTTGAGAGTTTCCCCATTTTCTCCCTCATCATGATCAATCGGCTGCATAACAATCACCGCTAGCTGCATTCCAGGGTAATTTTGACAAATTAGCCAATGATGCACGTATCTTGCTATCGCTACTGACAGGTAACATTATTTTTCGCGATGGTACAAAACATTTTCTTTGACGGGGGATAACCTTGGCAGGTGTGAGAACAACCGCCGGTCGGGCGAATACAGTTGTAGTCGGCATGTCAAACTCCACCTGCTGCTGTTTGCCAGGTTCTAAGATTACCGAATGAGCTAAGGTCAAGCTGCAAATTGTTAAATCTTCATCAGATGAGGACAGAGTGGGACAGGTTCTCCATTTTAACTACAAGACAATTTCTATCAAAATCAAGTATGAGTCATAAAATCTAGCCCTAATATCATAGTGACCGTCATCTGGTCACAAACATAAAACGGAAATTTGAGATCAACAGTTCCCACTGTAAAGGGCACGACCAGAATACCTTCAAGCGTCACGTGCACGTGGGAAGCTTGATGGTCAAGCTTGATGCTCCACTTAATCTGCAGTCGCCATTTTTAGTAAAAGTGCCGTGTTACGAAAGCTACTGCGCATGTCACGGGCATTTGTATTTCGTATTTTATGCGAACCTCAAAATTTTGCGAAGTACGAAATACGAACACGAACTCGATTTTCGTGTTCGGTTTTCGTAGTTCGTAAGGGTGCAAAACCTCCCTAGTTTTGCACAAACTAGTGAGGAACGACAGTGGAGTAAACGACTGAAAAGTTTTGGCGGCCGAAAAACTCCATCAACCAACGAATTAGATTTCGACACTTGCGAAATTTGAAGTAAGGGAACTTCAGCAGACAACACTTGATGTCGGGCCAAAAAAACGCCTAATCATAGGTAGGCCTATAGTTTAATTCAACCAGCTGCTGGTCTAGTCCGCAGTATCAATGCAAATAAATACTCCTCTGTCGAGGCTTACATAAAGGGAGTAATTAAGATGCAAGTTGTGATGACTTCTCTGAACTTCTTTGTGCCGTCATTGATGAAGAGCGCAGGCTCAGTGAAAAATGCTTTGTTTGATGAAGGGGAAGAAAATACCAAGGGGAAGAAAAAGTATGTTACCTCAAAGCATGTTACTTCAAAGAACCAGAAAGCTTCTAAGTCTACCCAGATATTGCTAGTAGTAGGCCTACCAGTAAGCAAAGTGAAGTCAACAGTAGGCCTATTTCAAAATGCATCAATTTCCCCTCAGAAAACCAGAAAACATGGAGCCCACACCACCATATAGCGACAACGACAGTGATGGTGATTCACCACCAAGTCCAATAATGTTATCTGGGTGTCTACATGTACTGGTAGGATCTGGGTGTCTACATGTACTGGTAGGCCTAATGAACAGACCACAACAACCTGAGCAAAGGACAATAATTCAGAGCAGGTAAGAAGTAATTATATTTTGCATGACTGCATGAAAAATGAATATTATTCCACTGAGTATGTCTGTTCTTTCAGTGCCAAAGACGTACTGCTACGTCCATGGATTTTTGGGACATTTCAGTTCATCAGATGAACACCAGATGTCTCACCAATCTCTAATACTGTTCTTTTTTGCTCTCACTGTGGACAGTGGAATTGTGTTTAGGACTGGGGAGACTGGGTGGATGTGCTGCTCCCGCACCTCATTTTGGGAAAAATAGACCTTTTTTTGCGAAAAAAATATAGTCTTTGTGATAATTTTTTTAAAATGTTCCCACCACAAATTCTGTTTTCATGGTTGTTTTGTTGAAAGAAGATGTAAAAACAAACATTCTGAGGCCGATTTGGGGGGGTCTAGGCCTATCTGAATTTTTTTTGAAAGATAGGAAGGCGTGCACTGATATTTTGTCTAAAGTATGCGGCCATCAAATAAAGATTCTCATTTCTGATACTTCTAATATCGGTGCGCTTAGATATACAAAAGAAAGCTGTGCAATTTCCTTTGCGTACAATGTTTGTCATTTGAAATTCAAACGAGCAAGCAATGATGTAACGTTCTTATTGCCGCTTAACGATGTGAACACTTAAAGAAACAAGTAAGACAGATTACTGCATCGTCAAGAACCTAGAAAGGTAATGAAACCATTTCGATGGAAGGATTCAAAAGCCTTAAACAGCCGTGCCCCAACCCAGGCACTACAACAATTACATCCCCTATCCACGACGCTCAGAAGGGAGCTTGGTCTTGGGAAAATATACACGAACAGTGATATTCAACATCATGCAAATTTAAATTTCCCCTCTGTATTTTTGCTAAATTTATTACACAAAATGTGATCTGATCGAGCTAAAGTAGGCGCATATTGCAACCAAGGAAAGGGTTAATGGCCTTACAACAGAGTAGGCCGAATGCTCGGGTCAGACTTCAGCGTGTCTTTTATTAAAGTCTGACATTTCTCATTGCTTCAAGCATAGATAAAGTCTAACTTCAGTTATACTGTAGGCTAAAGACCGACCCTAGCATACGGCCCAATATCTAAAATGTAGGCCCTACACTGTTAGAAAAAACAGAAGATTTTACAGAAAATATTTTACAGAATCGTGCAGTAATTCATAAATACTCCAAATAATCTCTTGTTAAACAGATATTTCTGTTGAATAAAGGGTGTCATGATATATAGACAAGTACTTAAATTTGTAAAATGACGGAGCTTCTGTAGTTTAACGGTAGCTTCTTAATTTTAACCATAAATTTATGGGCTGTACTGTTGATATACTGCACTTCCTGTCATTTTACAGGACTTCCTGTCATTTTGCAGGACTAATATTTTTCACAGATTCGGTAATCCCAGGATGTTAGTTAGAGATCGCTTGCGCCTTTGTAGTACATGTTGTAGATTTATATGTTACACGACTTCTTGAGGTTGTTGGTAGTTGTATTAAAAATCGTTCCCCTTTGGAATTATAAGTAAAGCGAATATGACATGAATGCATTTTACGCATATATAGATGATGAAATATAAGTTCCCATGAGGGCATTTGACGCTCGATTTTCGATGTTCGATGGTGAACGTATTGTTGCAAAAATGAGTCGTGCTAGGTGCCAATCAAGAGCAAGCAGAAACCATGTTTAGGGCCTCGGGCCTACATGTACATTGGCCTGGTCGGTGAAAGGGACTTCGTAGTATTGTGTACTAAATATTGTGCCTGTCAACACGGGTTTCATTCCCTTGCAGGCAAGTTGGATGTGTGTTTGCCAAGTTTATTAAATCATGGCTTTGACAGTATGTTCTGGAGTGGTCGAGTGGTCTAACACGCTTGACTTTCAGTCCTAACAGGGTCAGTATGTGGGTTCGATCCCAGCCAGGACATGCATGAAAAAAAGGTTGTGAACCAATTTAGGGTCT
>NMRB01000160.1:150666-178403 GCA_002633025.1 Notospermus geniculatus
AGGAAAGCAGTTTGTTCACAAATACCACTTGTATTCATTGTATTCAGAAATTGTACTCCTTCTGGGTGCCATCACCTGAGTTTATGTCATTGACTGATAATACTGATCAGATCATAAAATACTTCTTGGTGTGTTCAGCTTTATCTTATCTGTACTGATCCTCAACATTGACCATGAGAGTCACAGTTTCACACTTAACCATGGAGACTTATCACAGAGGTGAGCACAATGGCCCTGGCCATTTCATTTGTTCACGTACCGGTAGTGACCATTATTTTCATTCCGGCTTTGCCCGATTCACTCTTCGATCGCGCGGATATTCACATTGCAACTTGTGTGCAGCAAGTCCATCATCATGAAGAATTCCTGTGGATTTTGCTGAAACCCACCCTCCCCGCCCCTAAATCCCCATGAGCCAGTTTTTCTTCCTCCCTCGTCCTTGGAGCCCTTACAGACCTCCCACAGTTTGGCCCTCCCGAGAAGAAACACTCGACAAATTCTTACCCTGGAGAAGGACCACCGCAACCAAAACTGCCAGCAAGTGGAAGGATATCATGATGGCCGAATAAACTGAAGAGGGATTCAATACAATGGATGTCTTTCTTTGGTCTTTGATTGGAAGATGATATCAAGTCACTGAAAAATACATTCAAAAGTCGCTCTGTCAGTATATGTTTACGTGAAATGAGAGACATTAGGTAGGTTTCGAAATCAAACGACAAACGTATAAACTTTACGACAACGTTATTTTTCGTACTACATATTGAGCAGATTTTATATTGCATTTTCGGTGCAAAATAACGTTGTCGTTAACGATTGGCTGGGAAAACATCAAGAAAAGAAAAAAAGTGTAGCAACGAACAACAACATAAAAACGTTCATAATTTGAGATTTTCGTGCTTGTCAGGAAATTCTAATGCCATTAGATAAAGCTAACCTCAGGATATGGGTTTACAAAATTGCGGGACATTTTGCAGTATTTGGGCAGAAATACTGCGTATTTTTCAAAATATCAAAATGTTGATATTTTGAAAAAACATGCTTAACTTCCAACCAGTTTACGCTAAAAGTTCCAAAACTTCATACTTTACAGGTGAGCTCTGTCTGCTGATATCAAAATTGTGTGAAAAATTGAAAAGGGGATGTTTCACTTTGAATTCAAGATTGCGATTTGTGATCCGTGGGAAAACTGAAAGAGCTATGATCTTGCATTTTGGAGGGATAATTCTGTGTTTCAGACCAATTTTTAAATTACTTCAAGTACGGAGGAGGAGTAAGGGCAGGTTGATGAGCATTCAAAAGAATGTTTTATTAGACAGATTACCTCACTCAATCAGTTTGTAGTGCTTCCTATGCAAAACACACCACCCCGTTCAGATGAATAGTTGAACCCAAGTTGCCCCAAAAGTCATCCAGTCCTGTTATGTCACTGTTATGACTGTATTGACAATGGCAGTCAACAACAGGCCTAAGGGTCTTCAGAATATTGATGTTCTTCCAAATGAGTGATATCAAACTACTTTTGTGACTTTTTTGGTACTTTCATTGAATATAACTGGATTATTTCGCAGGTAGTTGACACATGGCTCATTTGCGAACCGTGAATCGCAATCGTGAATTCAAAGTGAAACATCCCCTTTTCAAATTATCGAAATTTTGATAATCTCAAATATCTTAGCAACCATGCAATATATTTTGATGAAGCAAATTGGAAAGTCTTTAGAAGGTTCCAACGCTGCAACAAAAGTCACAAAAATATTACGTAATAAAAATGATCTTTTTAGTTTTTTTCTGACGAGCTAGGCCTGTTACATTCCAAATATCCAATTCATGTATTTTGATGCAGAAATATGACCAAAAAGATATACTTTCATGTGGAACAAACGTGTTTAAACTGGCCCAGTAGTATTTGAAATATTCAAGGTATCAGGTGGAGATAAACTTTCGTCAAAGACTGTACACTTGTTGGACAAGAAAAGAAGAAATTTACTCTGATGATGAAAAAATATGTTAGGAATAATAATCCATACTCGCGGCACAAAAATAAGTGAAAGAATTTCTGTTTCAGATTTGGAGACAAAGAAGAGAATTCTGAAATCTTACCTTGGTCAGACAGCACAGAAACTTTCTCTCCTGGTGAGTTCCTGCAAGTGAGGAGGCCTCGGGCTGGGATGGGATTATATCTTCACCAGTCAGTTGACAGCCAATAATCATGTAGACCCCTGGCAAAACGATCGAAGTTTCACTTTTTTGTTGCAGGAACTGTGGCCATTGTGATTACAGCTGTGTGAAAACATTCCCTTTGCTCATTAATTTGTTATTTAAATTATTAAAACATGACAATTTGCAATATTTTTTTCCCACAGTTGTAAAGTGCGTCATACACATGTACACGTATTATCGTACGATTATGCGACACCATTGAATTGGACTGCAAGAGAGAGCCTTAATCCAGTGACAAACTATAACAGGGGAGTATCAAGAAGACGGAGGTAAGGTTCTATTGCACCGAAAATAATGAAACTAATATCTCATGATTTAAAGGTGCTCTAGTTCGAATTGTAAACATTACGGTTTGTTTATTTACATGGTTGATAATAATTATTATTTTTCCTCGGACAGGTGGTACCGTGTATACCGGTACCAAAACATTAATGTTACTATTGTTATGTCTATCTTGATAAATATTCTTGTAACTGAAATATATTTATGAAACAAAAAGTTGTGAAAGGCGAGATTTAATTCGATTTTATCTGATTTGTTAGTACCAGAAGTTGACAATAGGTGACACACCGTAATGTTTACAATTCGAACTAGAGCACCTTTAATCATGTTGAATCACTCACCTCGCACTTCGTACGGAATCTACTAGGAGGCCTGTCGAGTGCAAGAACGTTGGACGTGTATCCTCTGTGTTAAGATATAAGGCTGACCCTAACAATGACCTTTCCCATCAGCCAATCATTCCACTCCTTAGTAAGTAACAGGTGTTCTGATTGGTTCCAATGTTCTTGCACTCGACAGTGGTGCTAGAGACACAATAGGAAATCAGTTGATGTGCAAGGAATATGGGAAATTCGTCAAATGAAACAATTTTCATACTACATACAGTAAAATCACCTGTTATTGGTAGCGCTCAGAATTCCTGTACGCCCTGGTTTTGAAGGTATTTGAGGGCCAGAATGGGGGTATTAAGTTTGATTAAATTGTGTGATCAGTGAAGCAGACACAAAACGGCTACGGTATGACAGGTATTGATTTCAAGATCAGCATTTTTCTTTGGTACTCTAAAGCTGGTGACAGACTAGCGCGACGCCGCGCGGAGCTAAGCGTTTTCTTTTGTGTTTTCAGGCAGCACTGAGCACCATGTGCTGTGGAGCGCAAAAACACAAAAGAAAACGCGTCGCTCCGCGTCGCGTACGCACTAGTCTGTCACCGCCTTTATAATGCCTAGTATTCTTGTTTGTGACAATGTGTGCACTGTGATCACATTTCAGTACCAGCCACACTCCGATTTCAAATTTTCTTTCTTCATTATATTCAACTTGCCTGACTGACCAACATCTGCAACATTTCCTTTTTAAAATCTCAAGAGAAAATGCCTCTTTTGGCATTTTTTAGCAAAAATAAATCCCACTCACACAGTCATGTAGAAACACCTCTAGGACAGTCCCTCTTTACGGATTTTATAGTCTGAAGTTTAGGCCTGGGGATGTTCCAGTTCAGTTCTCACGTTATGCACCAAATGAGAAGTGACACTGACTTCAACCCATGTCTTTTCAGTGCAAAACCTCATCAATACCATAAATTGGCTTTTATTGTAAAAGGAAGTTACGTCATACTGTCAATATAACCAGAGTATTGGGAGACCAGTGGTTTTGTTGATCACTGTCTGTTATGACGCCAAGATTCCGTGGTTAGAGGGGCTGTCCAAGAGGTGTTGTCTGCTTGACTGAATGAGTGGGATTTATTTTGCTGCAAAATGCGAAAAGAGGCATTTTCTCTTGAAATTTTAAAAGGGAAAAGTTGCAGATGTTGGTCAGTCAGGCAAGTTGAATGTAATAAAGAAAGAAAATTTGAAATCGGACGATTTTTCAAAAATTGTCAAAATAGTCATTTTACAAAATGTCATTTTTCTCTTAATTAATTGAAGTTGATTTTTGGCAAAACACCATGGCTCTATGCCCAACATGTTGCGAAAGATTGGGGGCAAATACCATTGCTGTAGCTCCAATGGTTTTTGATATTTAGGAAAACTTGCTGTCCTTTTACATTCCTACAAGAGTGTACCTATACTGACAACTAATCGGCTATTACCCACCCCCATTCTGGCCCTCAAATACCTTTAAAACAAGGGCCTACAGAAATTCTGAGCACCACCAATAACAGGTGATTTACTGTGTATCATGTTTGTACACAATGAACGGAAACCCCTGGGACCTGAGTGTTTATAGGAATCAACTACGTGTAGACATTAATATTATGGTACACGTCATGTAATTTAGTTTTTAAGAATCGTATTTCAGTTGCATTATTCGGAATAAACACATCCATAAAAGGCGGATTCAGATTCAATGGTTCAAACCAGATGACGCATACATGTACGTGGCTTAGTCTTTAGTACCAGCAAAACCGACTACAAACATACATGTACCTGCTATTTTAATTAAATTCAGTCTGCAGTTTTGTTGTCCGGAGTTGGCAAACAAAGTTTTATAGCACACACTGCATAGACAGGCTTACTGGCCCAAAGCTTTTCCAGATGTCAATACCCACCCTGGGAGATCGATAACCACTCGACGCGGAGGTTCACCAACTAGCCGCGTCATTCTGCATGAAATTCGCCCGTGAATGCAGTACAATAGGGAGTTTTCGCAAATCTCACGAAAAACGAAGTACGAAATACGAAATTGGACGTCATATCCATGACGTAATGTATTTCAGGAAATGGCTGGTACCATAAATATCGCCTGCTGCAAGAGCGTCTTTTAGCGTATGACGTTAGAACGACAGAGGTACGGTGTATATTAAACTTTGAAATTTATCTTTCGTTTCCACTTCGTTGATACGAATTGGAAATTTAAAAATTCAAGATGCGCCACAACTCTTTCGATCCTACATGACATGCTAAAAGACGCACTTGCAGGAGGGACATTTGTGGTACGAACCATTTCCTGAAAAACATTACGTCATGGATATGACGTCCAAGTTCGTATTTCGTACTTCGTTTTTCGTCAGATTTGCGAAAACTCCCTATTATGAGGGGAACTGCCGAAAAACGAGACACGATTTGCCAAACATGTATATGAAACTGCAAAAGAAAGGTTACATATACAGTTACCAGATGATTATGCAAAAAGATGGACAAAATATTCTGCGTCATTGTAAAAATCCATGATGAAAATGCGAGTGCGCGGAAAAAGCGGCGCCCTCCATCGCGAACGCTGTTGATGTCGCTACGTCATCAATGGTGTCTTGCACAAGGCGCTATCTATAGTCTCCTAATATCCAGGGCGGTCTTCAAATTGACTGATAAGTCAGTTTCTAGTTGACCGATCTGCCTTAAAGCCCCACTGTATTGAATTTGAAAAACGCAAATCATCGCCGCGATTCTTGACGTCAGTGCACGACGTCACGACGTCAGCGTAGTGTAGAATGTACTGCGCGTCATCTCAATACATTGCGGGCTCTCCCTGCAGTTTTTGTTCAATGTGTGCTGAAACCTGCCTTGATTCTCTGAAGTACGTATCAGACAACCATTCTGGGGACCTTCACAAGCTACGGGGGGCTTTAATATTGTCACNAAACTTTCGCCGGGAAAGTGAACTTTGAAAGCATTTTTCTCCACGATAAAATTGTAAACATACGAGCCGAAGGCCTACGGAAATTGCCGATCATTTCCGACGCTTCCCCGAAGACAATGAGGCTAAAACGCCACACGAGAGCACCACGGTCCTCACGGAAGAGGTGGCGAGGTTGTGTTGTTCTTTCCGTCAGGCGAGTTCACGTTCGTTGGTGAGTGACACTCTGTTGGACATGTTCGAGCGCAAGGTATGCCAATTTATCTTCGAAAATAACCGTGAAAACTGTGCAAACCGAAATATTAGTTGGAATAACAGGCCTACGCTATCTGACCATCCTACGGCAATATCGTGAAATAGGTCGCCCTCCATTATGACGTCATCAATGCACAACGCCGCCTGACTTCAATCTCGTCCCCAATATCGTTGTGTTAATTCCATGGAAGTGCGAGTTATGTTATGGTTTTAATTTCATGGTAACGATCGATAACGGAATAAGGGTCGCATGTACCCAACAGAAAAGAACAGAATGCAGGCAGAGACTGTAATGACTGTGGATATGTTATATTTTATTTACATACATGTATTTACAGGACATAATACTACACAAGCATGCATCACGGCGACGTTAATATAGCCTTACATGCCTCACAACTTAGTCAGAATCTCGGGAGGAACCCGAAGGTGATTTGCTGACACTCGCAGAAGGAGTGGAGGTCCGAATTTTCGACGGTAGAGCAGGTTCATAGCCAACTGGACAAAACGTCTTTTCCTTTGCGCCACGTCTTCTTTCTGAAACACGAACATCCCAAGTGTACAAATGTCGTTAAAGTTACGTAATTATTAAATCAATCAATAATATTGAGTGATTTCAGGCATACAAATCATGATGACATCATGACAACTGAACTCAATACTTACTAGGAGGAAGTGGCCTAGGCGGCTGCAAAACAAAGTCGTCATCACTGTCCGTGCTAATTACGTGGGGGAACTGCCGACTGGTATTACGTTCCAGAGATGGGTCTGAAATAGTAATACAATGACGCCCGTAGTAATGACAGTAACGGCAAGTATGTCACCTACTACTGAGTGATTTGCCGGTGATTTGAGGCATACCAAATCATTTGATGACATGACAACTGAACTGAAGTGAACACTCACTAGGAGGAAGTGGCCTCGGCGGCTGCGAAACAAAGTCGTCCCCACTGTCCGTGCTAATTACGTGCCGGAACTGGCCACTGGTATTGGGTTCCTGAGATGGGACTGAAATAATACAAAGAGGCCCATAGTAATCACAGAAACACTCTGGATGGGTGGAATTATTGACAAGTTCGTGTTTGGAAGGCTTATGTATTACGTTTTATCTCTGAGATGTCCCAAACAAAGGGCACGTCCGCTTCGTCTTCCTTATCACTGATGTACGGCTTAGTCATCTCACCGGCCGACGTGTCGTTTTCGTACGCATCACCTGAAATGATATGTATCGCGACACCTTAATAAGTGTTAACGATGATGACGGAATAAGGGTCACATGTATACCCTGCCCAAGAACCTAATGCCACAAAATTTAATGTCGTCTCCAATGCATTTACGGAGTAAGGGGCAACATTGAAGAGGGGATTATGTGCCCCATTCTCTGTGAGTGAATCTGTCAGTATGACTGTCTGTCGAACTCCATCACATAATTATGGCTGTGTGTGTTGTGTCTTCCCTCGTCGCGGCTTATTCCGTGATACATTACGACGGAAACGGAAACGAGGCCCGATGTTACACCGGAACAGGTAACGCAAGTTGCTGTATTAAATTAACCTGAAATAATTTAGGTGTGGAACAAAGAGGATGACAAGTTCTGTGATCCATTTCATTGCACTTACGTTCTGAAGTTGTGGCGGAAGGTGTGGACAGATCGATTGGTATTGGTGGCGACCAGCTTCCTTCCCTTACTGGACTTGAAAGGTAAGCAGCATCTAAAAAAGGATCACCACTGTTGATGTTAGGGAGGTTTCGCCAGCGACCAGTTGTGTTTTTTTTAATTTTTGGTGGTAGGTGGGTATACCACCATATTGAACTGCCCCATGCATTTACGTTTCTGTGAGTATAAACGTTGTCAGTTATGGGCGGTTATAACCGCAAATAAAGGACATCAAAACGAGGACATCGTATATGCAAAACGAGGACATTGTATTTGTTGAACGAAGTCTATGTGATGTAGCGCGATGTCCATGTTACACGGCATAGACAAGAAAGTACATAGAATTAACTCTGTGCACAAAGCACAAAGAAGACAGCACACACCACAACAAGGACGTTACGAAACGAAGACAGCATGCACCACGAAAAGGACGTTGCGAAACGGAGACAACAGGTGGCGCTCGCGTCGCTCTTTTCTCATTGTTGTGAAGTGTTGTTTCAGCCTGAATTTTTTTGGAAAACCCTGAATGTCCGTTTACTACGTAGGCGTACAGTAAGATGATTAGATAGTAGGTCATCGGTATGGGGACTTTCAGCAAGGCTCCGTATCGTCGATCCGTATCACGTATGAGGTATCGAGCTAATGCATTTTCTATTAAAGTCATAATAATTGTCTACTTGAAAAACAACAGCTTCATCAACAGAGCGGTCCAATTCAGCGAATTTCGGATCTCCCGACTGATTAGATTGACACGATCAGCAAAAAATTCTGCGATATTATTCATGCCGATGACCAACCACCTATCATGATACTGTATGCCTACGTAGAGAACGGAAATTCACGGTTTTTCAAAAAAAATCAGGCTAAAAATAACACTTCACAACAATGAGAAAAGAGCGACGCGAGCGCCACCTGTTGTCTCCGTTTCGCAACGTCCTTTTCGTGGTGCATGCTGTCTTCGTTTCGTAACGTCCTTGTTGTGGTGTGTGCTGTCCTCTTTGTGCTTTGTGCACAGAGTTAATTCTATGTACTTTCTTGTCTATGCCGTGTAACATAGACATCGCGCTACATCACATAGACTTCGTTCAACAAATACAATGTCCTCGTTTTGCATATACGATGTCCTCGTTTTGATGTCCTTTATTTGCGGTTATAACCGCCCATAGTCAGTGACCGACGAGGCGGAAATATAGTGCACGTACCGTCCGAACCTGGTATAAGTCGAGTGCTGAGGTCTATCACCGGTGGGGTTTCAAAGGATGGCGGGGTATCTACAATGGAGAAGTGGTACTAATGTACATAATTCGTACAGACAATTGGGCATCTACACTGTACCTGGTAGGCCTACTTGGAACAGTCCATCACGACGAAATGATGCACGGGGATAGTATTTCATATCTCCATATTCAGCCTTATTCCGTTGATCGCCAATGTTTCCGTTTGTGACACTAGTACTCACCATGTCCGACTGCCTCGCTAGGCGCCTCATCCCCATCCGAATTTTCGTCAATTTTAGTTTTGTCTGGATTTTCTAGAAAGATACGTGTAGTATTAACTATACACCATATTCAAGTCGGAAGCAACCCAAAAAGTGACTGTGCAATTACGTACGGATATTGTATTTCAAATCCCCATATTCAGTCTTATTCCATTTGTTGGTATTTTTGCGTTTGTCATACTGGTACTCACCATGTCCGACTGCCTCAAGCATGTCGACAGGCGGTTCATCGTCATCCGAATCTCGGTGAATTTTAGTCGTGTCTGGATTTTCTACAAAGATACATAGTATGAACTATAAACCATATTGAAGTCAAAAGGAACCGAAAAATGGACTGTGCAATTAGGTGGTTTCTGTTGCAGGCGAACTGATCCTATCTGAATGTACGTTATGATTATGATCGTTGACATACCTCCTCCCGTGCACCACGTGTTGACCAAATAACGGCACTGCGTATGTGTACTGGGGCGGTTGGTACAGCTCGTACGTTTCTTTTAGGAGCGTGAAAAAGGCCTCGTACCGGTTTGCCTGCCTAGCTACGATATTTCTCCACATGATTTCCGCGAAGTGGGCTTCCATGTTTTTGAGGGAAGTGCCTGGAAAGATACATCCAATTCAGTTTGTTGTAACCCTCAGCGTGCCACAATTACCCAAATTGCACCGCATAAAATAATCAGAGATGGCGACATGGACCATATGCACAATGGGGATGCAGTTCCACTGTTTTCAGTGTACTGGTACGGTAACAACAGTAGGCGTAAACCTTAAAATTTCCCGACGACAGAAATGATCCTCAATTAACTTGACATCAACCAATACTGTGAAAAAAAAGTTAGGCAATACCATTAATTCGGCGGAAGTGATCTTTGACATGTTTCCAAGCACCCTCAATACGATTAGTGTGCACAACTTCCGTCTTGTCTCCTCCCACTTCCTTATACACCTTTTTGTAGGCGTCTTTGTGGATGACCTTCCAAAAAGACTGGAATATGCCATTATTCTGTTGCACCAATATCGCACGCGACAAAGACAAACGCAACTCAACATATTGGAAACAGCTTATGGTGAACTTACAAAGGTACGAAAACCATCTGTATAGATGGTTGAGCCTATCTCGACATGGCGGGTGATAATCTTCATGAGAGTATTGGACGTCCTGTTGTCCACCGGATATATAATGAGTCTAAAAGCGAGAAAAGAATGACCGTAAATATCCCAAGAAAGAAATGTATCTGAAAGATAGCCGATTGACGGAATAAGCCGCATTGAATACGATCTAATTGTTTGGAATGAAATAACGGCAAGTGATTTGAGTACATATATTACTTACTTACCGGTTACTTTCTCTTTCGATTAAGCCTACAACCCAGACTTTAACGCCTTTCCTTTTTCCACGTTCGTATTTAGTTCGTCGGCCGAACAGACTTTCATCAATCTCGACGGTGCCGGAAAATTTTAGACCCAGTACGTGCTTCTGAAAGTGCTCTTTAAATAATTCACGAATAAAACTCGCCCAATCTACCGCATTTCGTCGATAATCGAACCCAGCTAACTCTGCACATCTGTGCAGAGTATGCCCATCAATGAAGGCCTTAATAAAGAGCATTATGTCGTGTATCTTGTAATGGGAACGTTCAAAAAACGAGTTTTTCCGAATTGTGAACTTGTGTCTTTGGGGACACTTCCAAACATACCCATCTGGACTTTTCAGACGTTTCTGCAGGGAACACTCATGCCCACACTTATCGCATATGACGCCTTTTGGTAACAGGCCCCTTCGTCTGAGCCAGCCGTGCACCTCCTCCTCTGGTTGGAACTACAGTTGGTAAAAATTCCACGGATTCGAAAAATCTTTGAAACCCATATTTTCAACATCAAGTAGTCTCCTTCGAAAATTTCCACTTTCCCTGGAGTCATCATCTTGGCATATGACTCTTGGCGGACCTCGATGTTTTTATACGTTTAAAATAACATTGCGTATTAAAAGAATGACATGTGAGTTGACATGTGAGTTGGCGTTACTTAATTTCATTCATTTTCAACCTTGGGATCAATATTTGTATTGTGTGAGGCAATGGATTATTCGTGTCTTTATCGTAATCACACCATGACGAAAAATATTCGTCAGGTGATTAATACTTTGCTTCATGATTTCGGAAAACACAATGACATATTCTTAAATGCGTTTGGGGTGCCTAATTTTAATGCCTCCACCCAAAAGTACCCACAAATACTGATCGTGTGTGAAATAGGTCGCCCAAGCCTCCTGGGCGACCTATTTCCCCCGAGGTTAAAAATGATCTCTATGACTTTGTTACAACACGGATCTATCTTATCTTTAATCTTTCACCCTCAAAACTTTCCAAGCCCCTATTTGCTTGATCTCTCCCCAAAGAAACCCTTTCCAAGAAAAGATAAGACGGAAGGGAAGTCTACAGATCTGTATATATATACTCGTGAAATAAGTCGCCCGACCGTCTAGGGCGACCAATTTCCCCCGAGGTTAAAAATAATATCTATGACTTCGTTACAACACGGATCTATGTTATCTTTAATCTGACCCTAATGAACATATACGGAATGTGGATTATGGGTGTCACCATTAGAGAGCTTTCGCAACCGCCCGGTTAGGTCCTATGACGAAGTTTATCTATTGTGTCTGTGTACCCGAACAATACATAAACGTGGTCGTTTGGCCTAAACGGACGGTTGCGAAAGCTCACTATTAGGTAACAAAACATGAGTACTTTAAATCGGCCGTTTTAGATGGTTGATTTTATGGCCAACACCCTAAAATTACTTTACATACTGTTTATGTGACACTTAAATCATTTGATCATGCCTTCAACAACCTAAGTTATGGATCGATATTCAGGATATCATTGGGGATGCGAGAAAATGGCCCCGGAAAATTCGGCGATTGTTTTGGGGGGTGTGATGAGCAAGGGAACAAGAAACGTCTTAACCACTTTGAGCGGTTGATACTGTATGCCTTCATTTATGTTAATGGTCTGAATCCCCTTGTGTGGTACGATTGGTGTAAGTTAGTTGACGTTTTGGACCGTAATGGACATCAACATTGCACTTACTTGCTAGAAAAGGCTTTCCCGGAGAAAAAGTACAAACTGTACGCATGGCAGGTGTCTCAGAGGAGATACGAATATTTAGATGGGACACCAAGGATTTATGTTCACGCCAGCAGACGGTAATAGGTTAGTAACATGTCAATACATTTTTCACCGTCATCTCCCCAATTCCTACTTTGGTGTTTAAAATTAGTACTGAACTATACGGATCTGTATGTAGGCCTATACTTGTGAAATAGGTCGCCCAAGCCTTCTGGGCGACCTATTTCCACCGAGGTTAAAAATGATCTGTACGACGTTCTTACAACATGGATCTATCTTTATCTTTAATCCTTCACCCCCAAAACTCTCCAAACCCCTATTTGCTTGATCTCTCCCCAATGAAACCCTTTCCAAGAAAAGTAACATGTGATCTGGGCGACAACAAGTGATCTGGGCGACCTATTTCCACCGGGGGAAATAGGTCGCCCAAGTGATCTGGGCGACCTATTTCAACCGTTGTTACAACACGGATCTATCTTATCTTTAATATTTCACCCCCAAAACATTCCAAGCCCCTATTTGCATGATCTCTCCCCAAAGAAACCCTTTCCAAGAAAAGTTAAGACTGAAGGAAAGTAGGATCTTGTGTATATATACTCGTGAAATAGGTCGCCCAAGTGATGTGGGCGACCTATTTCCACCGACCTCAAAAATGATCTCTACGATCTTGAAACAACACGGATTATGTTATGTTTAATCTTTCACCCCCAAAACTCTCCAAGCCCCTATTTGCTTGATCTCTCCCCAAAGAAACCCTTTCCAAGAAAAGTAAAGACGGAAAGCAAGTTAAAGGGTGTCTATATATACTCGTGAAATAGGTCGCCCAACTGTCTTGGGCGACCTATGTCCACCGACCTCAAAAATGATTTCAACGATCTTGAAACAACACGGATCTATCTTTATCTTTAATCTTTCACCCCCAAAACTCTCCAAGCCCCTATTTGCTTGATCTGTCCCCAAAGAAACCCTTTCCAAGAAAGGTTAAGACGGAACGCAAGTTAAAGGGTGTCTATATATATACTCGTGAAATAGGTCGCCCAACTGTATTGGGCGACCTATTTCCCCTGAGCTAAAAAAATGACGTCTACGATCTTGATACAACACGGATCTATCTTATCTTTAATCTTTCACCCCCAAAACTCTCCAAGCTCCTATTTGCTTGATCTCTCCCCAAAGAAACCCTTTCCAAGAAAAGATAAGACGGAAGGGAAGTCTACAGATCTGTATATATATACTCGTGAAATAGGTCGCCCGACCGTCTAGGGCGACCTATTTCCCCCGAGGTTAAAAATGATCTGTATGACTTTGTTACAACACGGATCTATCTTATCTTTAATCTTTCACCCCCAAAACTTTCCAAGCCCCTATTTGCTTGATCTCTCCCCAAAGAAACCCTTTCCAAGAAAAGTAAAGACGGAACACAAGTTAAAGGGTGTCTATATATATACTCGTGAAATAGGTCGCCCAAGATACCTGGGCGACCTATTTCCACCGACCTCAAAAATGATCTCTACGACGTTGTTACAACACGGATGTATCTTATCTTTAATCTTTCACCCCCAAAACTCTCCAAGCCCCTATTTGCTTGATCTCTCCCCAAAGAAACCCTTTCCAAGAAAAGTAAAGACGGAACGCAAGTTAAAGGGTGTCTATATATATACTCGTGAAATAGGTCGCCCAACTGTCTTGGGCGACCTATTTCCACCGACCTCAAAAATGATGTCAACGATCTTGAAACAACACGGATCTATCTTTATCTTTAATCTTTCACCCCCAAAACTTTCCAAGCCCCTATTTGCTTGATCTGTCCCCAAAGAAACCCTTTCCAAGATAAATCAGATGATCCTTGGTCATCAATTAACGGAATAAGCCGCATTGTTACGATTGTACAATACGATTTGTACAGGGTATATGTGAGCCTTATTCCGTCAAAGAAAATACCTGGCGTTCGAGCGACCGATACGCCAAACTGTCAATTGGAACTCAAATTCCTGAAAATATGCTACATTTCCTGGGGACGAGGTTGAAGTCAGGCGGCGTTGCGCATTGATGATGTCATAATGGAGGGCGACCTATTTCACGATAATGCCGTGACAGGACCGGTACGGTGGTCAGTGATGGTAGGTAGGCCTATACACGTGTGCCAACGAATGCATGAATGTACAATGCCTTTCAACACATACCGGTATCGGCATGGTCGGCCTCATTTCAAAACGGTGTGCATATATGCAGTGGCGTATCTAGGCCTACGACTGTGTTAATGATCAATCGATCTGTGATGATGATCAATCGATGACGATCGATCAATGACAATGAAATCAATCGATGACGACCGATCGATGATCGATGACGATCGATTATGATCGATAATGATCAATTATGATGATGGTCGATGATGATCGATGGTGATTGATGACGATCGATGACAATGAATCGATGATGATCGACCAATGACAATTGATGATGATCGATGACCATCGATGACGATTGTTCAATGATGATCGATGACGATCGATCGATGACGATTGACCGATGACGATCGATCAATGATGAGCGATGACAAGCGGTCGATCAAGATCAATGATGATTGAATGTTGATGATTGGTCGACGATGATCGATCGATGACGATCAATGATGATCAGTTTATGACAATCAATGACGATCGATGATGGTTGATGACGATCCATCACGATCCATGATGATCAATTGGTGATGATCGATTACGGTTGGAGATCAATGACTATTGAAAATGACTGAGGACGATCGATGACGATCGAAAGTGATCAATGACAATCGTAAACGATAGATAACAATCAATCATGATCAAAGACAATAGAAGACGATCGATCGATGAAGAACAATAAGGATCGATCGATGACAGTCGATCGATGATGATCAATCGATGATGATCGATGACGACGGATGATGGTTGATGATGATCCATCATGATCGATGACGATCGATTGATGATCAAAGATGATAGATGGCGATTGATGATGTTGGACTATTGATTGAAGACGATCGATGATGATCTAAGACAATAGATAACGATGAATCGATGACGATCAATGACAATTGATCGATGATGATCAATCGATGATGATTGATGACAATCAATGACGATCCATCACAATCGATTGATGATCGAAGGCGATAGATGGTGGTTGATGATGTTGGACTATCGATGATGATTGAAGGCGATCGATTACGTTCAAAGACAATAGATAACGATCGATCGATGACGATCAATGACAATCAATCAATGATGATAATCGATAAATATGACGATTGATGGATGATGGTCGATCAATGACAGTTGATTGATGATGATCGATCAGGGACGATCCTTGATGATCGATGATGATTGATGACAGTCGATGACGATCAATGACAATCGATACCAGTCGATCGATGATGATCAATGACAATTGATGACGATCAATTATGATTGATCGATCAATGGCAATCGATGATGATCGATCGATAGTGATTGATGACAATCGATGATAATCGGTGATGATCAGTCGATGACGACTGATGATGCTTGATGATGACTGATGACCACCGATGACATTTGATCGATGTTGATGACCAATGACCATTGACCATCGATGACGACCAATGATGATCGATCGATGAGGACTGATGATGCTCGATGGTTGATAACAATTGAAGATTATCGAAGATGATCGATGATGATCGAAAATGATCAATGACAATCGAAGATGACAGATGACAATCGATCACAACTGAAGACAATAGAAGATGATCGTTCAATGAGGATTGATTGATGATGATTGAGCGATGAGGATCGATCGACGACGATCAATCGATGACAACCGATCAATGATGATCGATCGCCATCGATGACGATCAATGACAATCTATCAATGACAATCCATGATGACCGATGACAATCGATTGACGATGATTGATGATAAACGATCACGATCAATACCAATCGATCGATGATGATCAATGATGATCAATATACGATCAATGGATGACAATCGATGACGATCGATGGTGATGATCGATGATGGTCGATGACAATCGATAGATGATGATCGATCAATAACAATCAGTGATGATTAATGATGTTTGATGACCACCGATGACGATTGATCGATGATGATGATCGATGACGTTCGGTGACCATTGATGATGATCGATTGACAATTGATGACAATTGGTACAAAATGGACTGATATATGTCATGCGAATCATGTCATGATGTTCATAAAATATCACGTGATGTGCCATGCAAAGTCAACAAGGTGTGTTGGCCAAGAGACTAAGCCTGCTATTGACGTCATTGTGTGCCAAACATGCAGTGCATTTGACATGATGTGCACTGCGAATTACATGTTTATACAATAATAATTTCATGTGACGTGGAGTGTCAGATTAACTCAGTGTGTTTGGCCGTGGATCTCTGCCTACTATTGTATTGCCACAATAGACTCTATCACTCCAAACGAGTGCCGCACCTGACGGGGCAGCGTCGTGACGCCCCGCACGTCATTTCTGAACACCATGACGTGACTCGAAAAAAATACCCGTAGGTTGTTTCAGCGATTATGACGTCGTGAAACAATATATAATTTTTTTATCTCACCTCAAGACATCATGAAATGACGTGCGCGACGTCATGACGCTGTCCCGTCAGATGCTGCACACTTTTGGAGTTAAATCTTCATGGGACATGATATGCGGTGTTACCTCAAATTTGCAGTCAAATTTTCACAGTGCTTTTATTTTCAATTCCATTACAGATTTTGTCAAGCATCATCCAAGATAGGCTTTGTCAGTCAAGCAAGTGCAAGTTGTCAAGGGCAGTGATTTCATCAGTAACGTATCGAAGTACACATATATTTTAGCATCAGGATATCACTCAAACTGTACCTAATATTGCAATAAACTATAGCTACTGTACTACTTTAGTCTGAATATTTCTCACATTTGGCTCTGGAACGGCTGTTCATCAAAATGGAACAACAATGAGAGCAAGCAAAATAAAAGTCATATTGGTTTATTGCGTTAAAGTCGCCCTTCCACAGCTTATTGGCCTTTCCTATGATAAAATAATCCAACCTCCACTCCGAGCCCATACTAGCTCTTTTAAGCGAAAGCAATGTCAACGGGTTCAATCCTGCTGGTGTATGAAATAATGAATAACTAACTGGATTATCTCCTCCTGCCCACAGATGTATCACATTCGTGTCGTTTTGGGATCGCTGATTCCGCCGCACAGATTTTGCAATACGAAATAGTCACATTCTGGGCAATCCTGTTCCTCTGACTCCAGGATCTGACTGCTGCACCATCAAAAGGACCAGGCACTGCACTAAGAATACCGGGGGAAGGCTGACTAATAACTGACGTAGGACTGCAAAATGCGCTGTTGCAGACACGGTGCATATTAGATGGCATCTACATGTACCTTGTTAAAGACGGGGCTCAAAAGGCTGTATAAGAGTGAAAATGACGCAAGGTTACTGCCAAAGTGGTGTCTTTTAGTCACTCAACCAATAATGTCACAATCGACCAATAATGTCACAACCGATGATAATGTCACAATTGTGACATTATGAACACTTCATCCAACCAATAATGTCACAACTTGCTAATAATGTCACAACTTTTCCTTACCGATAATGTCGCAACATTTTGACCAATAATGTCACAACTTTTTCTTTCCGATAATGTCACAACATTTTGACCAATAATGTCACAACCCCAGTAACTAGCGCAGATCATGTCGGGATAATGTGATGGTGATTTTTTTCGCCCCTCCCTCATGGAAGACAAAGAAGTCTGAGCAAAAAAAATCCTGCTTTGACCATGAAAGACACCTTAACCATGTCTTCACCCCGTAGGAGTTCCCGTGTCATCACCCCCCTAGGATTTCCTTACTGGAGGAAACAGTGTCCGAGGGGCTGCCAAATGTACATGAGGGTTCATGTAGTCGCCCCTATGCGTAAACAGAAGTGCTGGCTAATGTCCGTAGATTTTTTTTCACGTACGGTACGTGTAATTATGGTTTCCGATCTCAAGATCGGAAACCATATTGTGTTTGGTCATAGTGTCTGTCTGTGTGTGTGTCTGTCTGTCTGTGTGTGTGTCTGTCTGTCTGTCTGTCTGTTCAGTCTGTCACACCTGTAACTTTGTTCCTGCAAGAGCTACAGACCTGATGTGACCTACCCCCAAGTAACATGACCTGAGCTACAAAATGGAATGAAAATTTCCGGTCTCCGATACCTGGTTCATGGTGAAATTGATATATCAAAAGTTGAGATTTTGTCTGTTACACTTTTGTTTCTTGAATAACTTGTCTCCGAGGCCAGCTAGAGCACTAGTAACAAGTTCCTTCCCTATGTTTATGACCCTTGGCAAGATACTGGCATCAAGGAATTTATTGTCCAGTGTTAGTATCATAATGATATTGATATATCAAATTTGATATTTTGACATATCGGGAAATCTGCCACAGTAAGGCCACGCTTTTTTTATTCCTTGTTTCGCGGGCTTTTTTGAGCACCTCCATCAGAGGAGGGCGGGAAAAAAATAAAAATAAAATTTAATATGTATTCTAGGCCACGTTCTGGAGTACATCCCATTGGTTTCATGCCATTAGAATTTTTTCTGACTTCTTTATGGTTAAAACCCACTGTGAGCCTCGAGCAAGTCAGTGCCGGGTTTCTGTGCAGCTACTGTACATAGGTCTATACTATCAGTAGAGCAAAGTGAAAATCTGGGCGAGGCTGTTGGTACAGATTGGCAGCTTGTCAGAAACCGCGCATCATGACATCGATCGGACGGTAAATCATACAACCATGACAAAATAGGCCTATTTTTGAAAAATGTATTTTCGATCTCGGCCTCCTGAGCGGCGGGCGGGATAAAAATGAAAATAAATTTTTATTTTTTTTTCCATTTTGTGGAGTTTTTGGAGCGGCGGGCTCGCGAAAATCCCGAAAAATAATTTTTTTTTTCATTTTCCTATTTTCACCTAGCGGCGGGCCCGCGAAACAAGGAATAAAAAAAGCGTGGCCTAGGCAACTTGAAACTGGTATCACAACATCATAGCTCATCCACGGATGTTACTGCAACTGAAATTTTCTCTTTGCACCTGCTCGGTCGCATGATATTTGCTGATGTCATGGTGAGATTTGATATTCAAATTTGATAACATTGTGAGGGGTTTTTAATGGTGCCGTTCACACGATCAGGGTTGGATATCGACGTGACTCGTGATTGTTGTGAGTAACTTGATTTATTGAACTTTCGGAATTTACATGAGAGTGAAAACTTCTTCCCCGGCTCCCAGCGTGAACTCCGTACATCACTGCGGTCTATAGCAACCGTGCGGCAGCACGGTCCCGGCATAATATCATCATCATGAACGATCATGGAGAATCAACATCAATTCTAACGAGCTGAATGCTCCCGGCCACCAAACGCACCCCTCGAGATCGTCTGGTCTTCTCCCTCAGCCAAGAAATTTACCCCCTTATATACGGAGCTCACCCAGCAACCGAGGTCACAATTAAACACTAATTATAATTCAGACAACATTCCTGAACGCTGATTGGCTGATGAAAACTGGGAATTTCCTGATGATGCGTAACTGGGCACTCAGCAACACAACAACGCGAGGCATCGTAACCAAGGCCGTAGCAACTTACTTAAAGGCCAAGTCGGCCGTAACATCACCGCCCCCCAAATGCGTCCTTAGGGGAAAGCATTTAACAATACCACATCCAAAAAATACTCACCGGACAGGACTTTCCCAAAACAATAGGTCTATGTTACGACGCACAATCGAAGAAACTTAACTAGGCTAGTATCCACGCAGCTTCTCAAACTCAGCTATCCAAATTTACGAATTAAACACTATATCATACGTCATAATAAACAAGAAGTCAATCTCCAGAATTCACGAATTTTCGACCCCAACCGGGGTCTTTTTCAAGTGGAACTTTACAATATGAAACTCTAGAAAAGACTGAGCTGAAACCCGAATGTAGAACTACATAGCCTGTGTAGACAGGGCAAACAAGCAATTAAGGAAAGAATAGCGACCAAGCCCCAAAGGTGGCCGCTGGACAATTAAGGAGAAACTAATCCAGCTGAAAAGAAGGGTTGAATAACTGCAGGGCCTCTCAGTCTGACCACAAGCAGAGTGTAGGTAACTGGCGCAGAGCTTCATTTGGCTGAACATGCTGAAAGAAAGTTTATAAATTAATAAATATGACTTGTGTAATACGTAACAAGCACAAAGCGAAAAGATGCACAAAGGTAAAGGAATATAAAGGAAGTCAACTTCCAGATTTGTAGGAAAAAAAACAGAATGGATAATGCAAATCACTGAGCAATGAAAAGAATAAGGTGAGGAGGATTAGAGCAAAAAAAGGGGGGGGGGAGGGAGGGAAAAAACAAGGCCTAGACCAGAAGGGGAGCCACAGTGCCCTCCGCATCATACGTCAAATAGTTTAAATCCGAACCGAACTGTCCTATCCGATTATTGAATAATCCAGGTTATTGAAAGTCCAAAGAATACCGGCCTCAAGCACTATAATGCAAGTCCAAACAGAAAATTTAAAACGATAGTCAGTATTAGGGAATTGAAAGGATCTGGATGGAAGAGGAAGATTTCCGTCACGCGCGTGCCCGAGCTTAATGTGTCATAACTGACTTGACCCGTTTCGCAAGACATAGACATTCAGTTCCAATTCGCTTCATTTCCCTATTTTCCCAGATACTAGTTTCATACGGATTCTATGATCATAGAGTTGTATGCTTGGGCGGCCCGGGGTTAGGGGTTTAAATGAAAGTACAGTTAATTGGTTACTTTCAGGGTGACTGGTTTGTGACGTCAAACTCATGAATATGGAACACAGTTTCTGGCGCCACGTTGACTGTCTGGTCTTGAACAATAATAATATAGCGTTGAAATGAATCGTCAGCGGCGCTTTACAATAATGGACATTGAATATAAAACATTAAAATTAGTTAAGATATTTGTTAAAAAGATAAGTCTTAAGTTGAGATTTAAAACTAGAACAGTTTCTTCATAATAATAAACCCACTTGAAATCAGTGGCACCTGCAGGTCACCTTATAAAAATGCTATAAAAAAATATACCGGTACTCTCATACTTTGATAATTTCTCCCTTAGTGANGTGTACGTGAACGGTGCATACTGGGGCGTGACTCTATCCATGGGTAGATCTGCCATACGCTGGTCTTGCAGTAAGGCCTTAAGTCGCTTACAGAGGACACACCTTTTCAACACCTGCTTCACCAGAGAACGTGCCTTCGGGATCCAGTATCTTCGCCGAACTGCCGCCATGACGTATTCTCTGCCACTGTGATGCGCTTCCCGTCTGTGCACGTATCTAACCAACAGCTCTGTCACGTGATGATCCTTCGGCACGATAGCTGGATGCTTCGCTGTCTCTTCTATCGGCGCCTTCTGCAATCTTCCTGCGACCCGCAGTAGATTATCCTTCTGATCATAGTATGGCTCTAAACTGTAAAGATGGCTCCTCTTTGAAATCTTCTTTCCTGCCTTCAGCTGCTCAATCTCGCTTTCGTAGCTGACACCCTGAACGTAACGAATGATTGCGTCACCAGCTGCTTCATATTCTTCGACGGTCAGGAACTTCTTCATCTTGGGCTTTCTGGCACGTATCCAGTCACCGAATCTCTATACCAGGCTACTGCTTTCCTAAGCCGGCACCAGTCTAAATAATACTTCAGCAACCTATCAGACGGAGCTTCTGTCTTGCCGTCTATGCCTGCAACACACGAAGTGACTTCTTTCTTTACTTCGCTGTCGTCAACGTCAGTGAGATCCTTTATCACCGATTCTGGCCACATTGTCTCGGGTTGCCATAGGAAATCTGGTCCATGCCTCCATCTGGAGCCTAACATGCCCTTCACATTCAACCCCCTGGAAGTGTCATCAGCAGGATTCAACTTAGTCCCCACGTATCTCCACTGCGAAGGACTGGAACCGTCATGGATGATGGCTAATCTATTCGCGGTAAACGTTTGAAACCTCTTAGTTTTACTTCGGATGTAGTGTATTACGGTAGTACTGTCTGACCAGAAGACAGATTTGTCCAGAACCATACGCAGCTCCCTCTTTAGCACGTCATCCATCTTCACGGCAACAACAGCTGCAGACAATTCTAGTCTTGGAATCGTCATGGGTTGCACTGGGGCGAGTCTCGACTTCGCGAACACCAAACTGCAATGGATTCTTCCTTCTGCATTTACCATTCTCAAGTAGGAGACTGTCCCGTAAGGCTGCACTGGGGCGAGTCTCGACTTCGCGAACACCAAACTGCAATGGATTCTTCCTTCTGCATTTACCATTCTCAAGTAGGAGACTGTCCCATAGGCATCTGCTGAGGCGTCTCCGAAATGATGAAGTTGAGCATGCACTATTTGGCCAAAATCCTCTGGTACATAACACCGGTCGACCTGAAACAGCTCCAATTCTGGCAACTCGCTCAGCCACTTCTCAAATTTCTGCTTGTTGACGGGGTCCATTTCATCATCCCACCCTACGCCTCGCTTGCATTCGTCTTGAAAAATCTTCTTTGCTATGAGGACATACGGACAGACGAACCCTAACGGATCATATACCGAACTGGTAATTCTCAGCAGACCTCGACGCGTGAACACCGGCTCCTTCTGACGTATCTTGATACCAAACGTATCCGTCTCAGTATCCCAATGTACGCCAAGGGCTCTTTCCACTGGCAATCTATCTGTATCCAAATCGAGGGTCCTTATGTCTTTAGCTAGAAAGTGTCATCAGCAGGATTCAACTTAGTCCCCACGTATCTCCACTGCGAAGGACTGGAACCGTCATGGATGATGGCTAACCTATTCGCGGT
The DNA here is from genome assembly GCA_002633025.1 of Notospermus geniculatus. Lineage (NCBI taxonomy): Eukaryota > Metazoa > Nemertea > Pilidiophora > Heteronemertea > Lineidae > Notospermus > Notospermus geniculatus. The sequence goes on from NMRB01000160.1 coordinate 173,920, forward strand.
AGACGTTTGAAACCTCTCAGTTTTACTTCGGATGTATTGTATCACGGTAGTACTGTCTGACCAGAAGACAGATTTGTCCAGAACCATACGCAGCTCCCTCTTTAGCACGTCGTCCATCTTCACGGCAACAACAGCTGCAGACAATTCTAGTCTTGGAATCGTCATGGGCTGCACTGGGGCGAGTCTCGACTTCGCGAACACCAAACTGCAATGAATTCTTCCTTCTGCATTTACCATTCTCAAGTAGGAGACTGTCCCGTAGGCATCTGCTGAGGCGTCTCCGAAATGATGAAGCTGAGCATGCACTATTTGGCCAAAATCCTCTGGTACATAACACCGGTCGACCTGAAACAGCTCCAATTCTGGCAACTCGCTCAGCCACTTCTGAAATTTCTGCCTGTTGACGGGGTCCATTTCTTCATCCCACCCTACGCCTCGCTTGCATTCGTCTTGAAAAATCTTCTTTGCTATGAGGACATACGGACAGACGAATCCTAACGGATCATATACCGAACTGGTAATTCTCAGCAGACCTCGACGCGTGAACACCGGCTCCTTCTGACGTATCTTGATACCAAACGTATCCGTCTCAGTATCCCAATGTACGCCAAGGGCTCTTTCCACTGGCAATCTATCCGTATCCAAATCGAGGGTCCTTATGTCTTTAGCTAGCTCACTCTTCACTGTTTCCACCACTTCTGCTGGGAAATCACTGGCGTTGTCCTCTGCTGTTTTTCTGAGTGCGTAAGTTGCGCAGCTCGGACTCCAAATTCCCCCGAACAGATGCACAGTCATCCGGTAAACCTCTGGTTGTGACCCGATTTCGCCATTCTTCCACCATAGGAATCGCAAGACATCACGATGTTTGGGGGATACTTTTACATGGTGGAACATACCTTCAATATCCCCCATGATGGCAACTGGCCTCTCACGGAATCGCAGCAGTACACCAATCAGCAAGTTGGTCAGGTCTGGCCCACGGAGAACCTCTTTATTCAGTGACGTTCCTGCATATTCAGCAGAACAATCGAAAACGATACGGAACTTGTCGGGCTTCATCGGATTGACAACATTGTGGTGCGGCAAATACCACTCAGGGTCATTCCCTGCTGGGCGATCAACATCTTCTGAGGGGACCTTCTCAGCAAACCCTTTCGTTAGCAGATCCTGAATCCCCGCCTTGTATTTCTCATGAAGAGCTGCGTCTTTAGCTAATTTTCTCCCAAGATTCTGCAGACGTCTTTCAACCATTTTTCTGTTGTTGGGCAGCTTTGGCTCATCCTCTCTAAACGGAATATCAAGATGGTAATGACCGTCCTCAAGGCAAGCAGATTTATCCCATATCTCTAGTGCTCTTCTGTCTTCACGAGAAGGATGTGCCTGACTCTTGGCCAAAAGTAGACCTCCATCTAATTTCCAAAACCGCTCCACTTGGGCATCCAATAACGCATCTGGGTTGTGACATCCAGCTTGGACGAAATTGCTACTGACCTGGTCTTTAATAGCAGTAGCCAGAGGTCCGTTCAATGACCAACCAAACATGGTCCTTGTAGCATACGGCTCATTTTCTTCTCCGTATCTAACCTCTAAGGGCATGAGAGCAGCAGGGACATCCTGGCCAATCAACAGGTTGACACTGTCCTCATTGCCAATCGGAAACTTCAGGTCCGCTAAGTGCTGCCATCTAACGACATCCGTATGAAATACATTCTGTCTTAGATTTGGGAACGATTGTAACGCATAAACTCTTGGCAGTTGTATGATCTTTTGCCTTTTACCAGTGGATGCTGTTACCTCAAGCTCAACCTCCGCTACGTCCGTGTTTTTATTTTCGCCAACCGTCTCCAATGAAAGACTGGCCCTTTTACCAGTTAGCTGTAACTCCTCTGCCAATTTGGTAGAACAAAACGTCCTGTTACTACCGGTGTCTAACAGTGCTTGAGTTCTTACAAACTTCTCCTGGTCTTTACCACGAACATAAACGGACACAATTGGTAGGGCTATCCTCACTGAGGGCTTATCAGTGGAGGCTGAACCGCATACACAACTGGCCTTGACTTCAGTCTCCTTGCCTCCAGCAGTCGTTTCATCTGACTTCTTGTCATTGTCGGTTGTAACCCTCGGTTTTGACAGCGCGTCGTGCAGTAGGCTAGAATGCTTCTTATCGCATCCCTCTATGGAACATTCACCGGCCTTCTTGCAGTTTCGGAAGCCGTGATTCGACAACTCAAGGCAGCAGTAGCACAATTTCTTATTCCTGACTACTTTCAGGCGCTGTTTAGGTGACATCTTCTTGAATTGGAAGCAATCTTTCAAGCTATGACCATCTTTGTCGCAATTCTGGCACTTGTCACTTTTGACCTCAGGCTGAGACTGGGCTCCCTTAGAATTTGGACTTATCTTAGGAGCCTCGTCCTGAGACGCTTTCTTATCTTCAACTTGGACATTGAAGCTATTCGCACCTTTGCCCTTCTTAAAATCCTTGACGTCCGGTTTTTCCCTTTTCGGCGGGTCCACTTTCCCGAACACTGGATCACAGGCTTCGGCAGCTACTCTTTCCAGGAACTTCACCATTTCTTCAAAGTTCGGATATCTGTCCTTGTTTTCTTTGGATTCGAAAGCTTTCTTTCGCCATCTGCTCTGAAGATAATTTGGCAGTCTGCTAATTATCTTCACCATTCTGTCCTTGGAGTCGACTTCATTTAACTTATTCATCGCTCGGAGTGCCTCTAAACATCCTCTGACATCATCAGCAAAATCACGTAACGCTTCACCGTTGTTAGGCTTGACAGACGGTCCGTTGACTATCTTGGCAATCCATGCTTGACATATGGCATGCGGTTCTCCGAATCGTTTTTCCAACAGTTGTCTTGCCCTTGCATAACCATCTTCTGATTTCATCAGGACACATGGCTCAATCACTTTGGCTGCCTTTCCTTTACAGTATTCCATCAGGCAGTTTAGTTTGTCTGCATCTGTCACCGACGAGTTATGGACACAGCTGTCAAACGAATTCATAAACGTCCAGTACTTCAGACAATCACCGTCAAAGTCCATTATCTTGGCCTTAGGTAGTCTCATCGCGTCAAATAACTGTTTTTGAGCTTGTACCTGGAACTCACTAAATGGTGATATGTTCACGTAACCCGGCGATGACGTCATTGGTATCTGTACCGGAACTTCCGTTCTGGATGGTGCAGGGAACTGGTACATGCTGGACAACGAACTCGGAGTCTGTCTGTATTGAAGCTGATCAATAACGGGTTCTTGCTCAAGGACATATGATCCTTGCGTCTCTGACTGTCTTAGTCTCGGGACTTGATCTTGATAGGTCACGTGGCTTTGGTGATGCTGTGGCTGCAGAACATAACTCTCATTTCTGTGAGTCTGAGACGAGATGAATCCTGGCGTCTCCTCTTCAAAGAACGCATGGCTTGGTGCTTGATACAGATCATACGTCATGGGCCTCCTAGGTTGTGACGGATCAAATAACGGTGGTGTGGACCAAACTGGGGCTGATGGGTTAAGCCGTTGATCAGTAGTCGGCGCTGCAATGGGACCGAACCCTGGAGGTTGACTCTCAGCTGGAGCAGGCGGCAAATTCTGTAGAACTTTAGGAGTTGTCTCACGAGTCACCGATGCTGGTCCCAGTTTTACTTTAAACAGCTGTCAAACGAATTCATAAATGTCCAGTACTTCAGACAATCACCGTCAAAGTCCATTATCTTGGCCTTAGGTAGCCTCATCGCGTCAAACAACTGTTTTTGAGCTTGTACCTGGAACTCTAATGGTGATATGTTCACGTAACCCGGCGATGACGTCATTGGTATCTGTACCGGAACTTCCGTTCTGGATGGTGTCGGTGCTGGGAACTGGTACATGCTGGACAACGAACTCGGAGTCTGTCTGTACTGAAGCTGATCAATAACGGGTTCTTGCTCAGGGACATATGATCCTTGCGTCTCTGACTGTCTCAGTCTCGGGACTTGATCTTGATAAGTCACGTGGCTTTGGTGATGCGGCTGCAGAACGTAACCCTCATTTCTGTGAGACTGAGACGAGATGAATCCTGGCGTCTCTTCTTCAAAGAACGCATGGCTTGGTGCTTGATACCGATCATACGTCATGGGCCTCCTAGGTTGTGACGGATCAAATAACGGTGGTGTGGACCAAACTGGGGCTGACGGGTTAAGCCGTTGATCAGTAGTCGGCGCTACAATGGGACCGAACCCTAGAGGTTGACTCTCAGCTGGAGCAGGCGGCAAATTCTGTAGAACTTTAGGAGTTGTCTCACGAGTCACCGATGCTGGTCCCAGTTTTACTTTACTGCCAGACACCCTGTGATCTCCGACAAACCCGGCTAAAGCCTCTTCTTCTACCTTTGCAGCTTCCAACTCAGTTTCTGTCTCCAACTTCTGGATCTCCATCTGTGATATGATCTCCAGTCTTTTAACCTCTTTCTCTGCTTGCCATGATCTTTCCTG
>NMRB01000160.1:181414-195830 GCA_002633025.1 Notospermus geniculatus
AAAATCAAAATTCTGAACTTTCCAGGTTTCCATGTTTCCAACTTTCCAGGTTTCCAACTTTCCGGAAACTACAGTCAACCATCTGACCGGTAGGCCGTAGAAAGCCCGTAGTGTCCCCTACGGTTCCTGTGCGGGCCCCGGCCTGCCGGTGACCGGCCGGGCTTCGCACGATTTTTTCTGCCAGTTCTCGTGAAAAAAGATTGACGGGCGCCTTGCGGTTCTCAAGGGTGCCGCACGGCACCCGGCCGGTCGCCATGAGGACCCCAGCCTGGCGCCTTGCGGCGCATGTGTTCATCGGAGAGAGCCCGGAAGCTTACCGCAGGGCATCTGGCCGGCACCTTTACGGTTTGTTGACGGGCGTCTTGCGATTACTCTCCAACAATTTTCACCAGGCACCGCCGGGCGCCGTAGAATATGGGACCACACACACCGTAGACATGAAAATCGTAATGGGCCCGTACGGTCTCTAAAATCCACGGCAAGCCGCCGGGTGGGGAAAATCGTACGGGGCCCGGTGGATATGTGACCTACGCTTACCAGGCGAAATTTTCTCACCGTTCGCGGACATGAATGGGGCCCCTCGAGACGAAACATCCCAAAAGTCCCCGTCAGTAACCCTGCTTAATTTCAGTTTCTGACCCATTTTGAGGCAAGCATACGGTGTAACAATGGTCACCCATTTTCACGACCCAGTTTATAAGTCAACAAGAGCAACGCAGAGCGTGGCATATGCCCCCGACTGGTATTAATTGACGGAAATTAATTGACGGAAACTCGATTTCAAGATGACCACCATAGCCGCCATCTTGGATGGGCGGCAGAGCTGGTCATCGAAAGGAACCTTCCCCTCATAGATGCAAACCCCCACAAAAAAATTCAGGTTGATTGTGCAAAGCGTTCTCAAGTTAATCAACGGAAGCCAATTTCAAGATGGCCACCATAGCCGCCATCTTGGATGGGTGGCGGAGCTGGTCGTCGAAAGGAACCGTCCCCTTATAGAGACCAACCCTCACAAAAAATTTAGGTTGACTGCGCAAAGCATTCTCAAGTTAATCGACGGAAACCGATTTCACGCTGGCCACCATAGCCGCCATCTTGGATGGGCGGCGGAGCTGGTCATCGAAAGGAACCATCCCCTCATAGAGACCAACCCTCACAAAAAAATTCAGGTTGATCGGTCAAAGCGTTCTGAAGTTAACCGATGGAAACCGATTTCATGCTAGCCACCATAGCCGCCATCTTGGATGGGCGGCGGAGCTGGTCATCGAAAGGAACCGTCCCCTCATAGAGACCAACCCTCACCAAAAAATTCAGGTTGATCGGTCAAAGCGTTCTCAAGCTAATTGACGGAAACCAAATGTTAACGGACTCCGACACCGACACCACCGACGCACGCGCCACGACATAATGCCCCCGACATTTCGGAAGTCGGGGGCATAACAAAAAATGAGAAAACCGGCCAAAACGACCCAGTTTATTTCAACACAGCTTCTGTGACCCAACCATCCCTCTGAACCAAGCGCGAGAAGGGGAACCGGTTGTGAAGACCCGGGTGCGAGGATGGTCACTTATGCCCCGCTTTGACTGACGCTACGAATGTCCCGAATCGCCTCGAAGTTCGTGGCCAATCGGGTTGAAAAATGTGCCGAATGTCAAGAATTGTTAAAGAAACAATTACGAATTCAAAGAATCATGTAATAATTGCACGAATAAGGTACGATTCACTCACGAACACTCGTGCCCGATTCGTAAATACATTCTGGACATTCGTGTATGTTTTCGGGGTGGGTCGATGATGCTGCGCTTTCAGTGACGCTACGAATGTCCCGAATCAGAAATTTGTCCGGGCTCGTAGATAATTCTCAACCGTTTCTTACAGTTCGTAAATGATTCTTAGTTGATTCCTGTTGCATTCGTACAATTCGTGTGAGTTCGTCGAGCCGCCAAGAAAGTTTTTGTTCGTCAAAAACATTCGTGGGACGGTTCACGAATTTCAAATTCGTAGAGGTCGTAAACACTTCGCAACCTTTCTTCTCATCCGTAACAGCGTCCTAGTCGATTCTTTTGCATTCGGGGCTATCGTGGCCATTCGTGTCTCCCTCAAATTTGTGGACCCATGCCGAAAACATCCCGAAACAGGCACGAATGTCCCGAATGTATTTATGAATCAAGTACGAATCAGTCACGAATCGGCCACGAATATTCGTAAGTGAGCGGGTTCGTAAGAACACCGGATCGGACCAAACAAGAGCATCACCACATCCACTGTAAACTAGGTGATGAGTAGATATCAATCAGAATTAACCTCTTTGCCGAAATTTAAGAGGCATCAACAGACATCATCAGCAAAATCACGTAATGCTTCACCGTTGTTAGGCTTGACAGACGGTCCGTTGACTATCTTGGCAATCCATGCTTGACATATGGCATGCGGTTCTCCGAATCGTTTTTCCAACAGTTGTCTTGCTCTTGCATAACCCTCTTCTGATTTCATAAGGACACATGGCTCAATCACTTGGGCGGCCTTTCCTTTACAGTATTCCATCAGACAGTTTAGTTTGTCTGCATCTGTCACCGATGAGTTATGGACACAGCTGTCAAACGAATTCATAAACGTCCAGTACTTCAGACAATCACCGTCAAAGTCCATTATCTTGGCCTTAGGTAGTCTCATCGCGTCAAACAACTGTTTTTGAGCTTGTACCTGGAACTCGAATGGTGATATGTTCACGTAACCCGGCGATGACGTCATTGGTATCTGTACCGGAACTTCCGTTCTGGATGGTGCAGGGGACTGGTACATGCTGGACAACGAACTCGGAGTCTGTCTGTCTGATCAATAACGGGTTCTTGCTCAAGGACATATGATCCTTGCGTCTCTGACTGTCTTAGTCTCGGGACTTGATCTTGATAGGTCACGTGGCTTTGATGCTGTGGCTGCAGAACGTAACCCTCATTTCTGTGAGACTGAGACGAGATGAATCCTGGCGCCTCCTCTTCAAAGGACGCATGGCTTGGTGCTTGATACAGATCATACGTCATGGGCCTCCTAGTTTGTGACGGATCAAATAACGGTGGTATGGACCAAACTGGGGCTGACGGGTTAAGCCGTTGATCAGTAGTCGACGCTGCAATGGGACCGAACCCTGGAGGTTGACTCTCAGCTGGAGCAGGCGGCAAATTCTGTAGAACTTTAGGAGTTGTCTCACGAGTCACCGATGCTGGTCCCAGTTTTACTTTACTGCCAGACACCCTGTGATCTCCGACAAACCCGGCTAAAGCCTCTTCTTCTACCTTTGCAGCTTCTAACTCAGTTTCTGTCTCCAACTTCTGGATCTCAATCTGTGATATGATCTCCAGTCTTTTAACCTCTTTCTCTGCTTGCCATGATCTTTCCTGAATCTCTAACTTCTTGCGCGTGACTTGATCTTGAGTCCTTGGAGTCGACTTCATTTAACTTATTCATCGCTCGGAGTGCCTCTAAACATCCTCTGACATCATCAGCAAAATCACGTAATGCTTCACCGTTGTTAGGCTTGACAGACGGTCCGTTGACTATCTTGGCAATCCATGCTTGACATATGGCATGGGGTTCTCCGAATCGTTTTTCCAACAGTTGTCTTACCCTTGCATATATATATATATACGTTTATTTCGTAGACAAGTATATGTATACATGTTTACATAGCAGTGCAAGTGTGCGAGTAAATTACAGTGTATAGTAGGTGCATAGGCCAAACTTCTGATCGCATGGCTTGGTGCTTGATACCGATCATACGTCATGGGCCTCCTAGGTTGTGACGGATCAAATAACGGTGGTGTGGACCAAACTGGGGCTGACGGGTTAAGCCGTTGATCAGTAATCGGCGCTGCAATGGGACCGAACCCTAGAGGTTGACTTTCAGCTGGAACAGGCGGCAAATTCTGTAGAACATTAGGAGTTGTCTCAGGAGTCACCGATGCTGGTCCCAGTTTTACTTTACTGCCAGACGCTCTGTGATCTCCGGCAAACCCGGCTAAAGCTTCTTCTTCTACCTTTGCAGCTTCCAACTCAGTTTCTGTCTCCAACTTCTGGATCTCCATCTGTGATATGATCTCCAGTCTTTTAACCTCTTTCTCGGCTTGCCATGATCTTCCCTGGATCTCTAGCTTCTTGCGCGTGACTTGATCCTGCATTTTTAACTTTACCGACAGCGCTGCCCTCTTAGCCGCGGCCTTCGCAAGTGCGCTGGACGTACTACTGCTGGCTCGGCTGGTCTTGCTGCCGCTGGCTCGGCTGGTCTTGGAACTCACTTGAGAAATGCTGACTTCGGGCTTGACTTGGTGTTGCATCTCCTCAGCCTCTAACTCGCACGCCCTAGAATAATTCTGCCGTGATCTCTCAACCATATTTTTCATCTCTTGGAAGTGACTCGTACAACGAGCCAGTCTCTCAGGTTCTACCTTGACCGTCAGGTCTGAGTATCGAGTGTGGGCCTCTTGAAACTTGTGAAAGGCCTCCTCTAAAGCCTGGAGTAGATCATGTAGGGTAGTTGAGGGCCGCCGTTCCTCTTCATCTGCTACACGGAACTTGTTATAGCGGTAGGTAACTTGTGACGCCAGTCCAGCCGTTTCTTTCCCCAGTTGTACCCACTGTTCTCTTAACAGGTCATCGGCATCATATCTTGAACTTGGTGCCGATACTCTCGAAGAGCGGCGAGGAAAATCTTCGGTTGTTCCTGGATCACTTACGGCGGATCCCACCTTTGACGTCGGCATGATTCTAAACTTTACTTGAACCTAACCGGCCACCGTAGACTGAGAGATGTCGTCACTTCCACTGCGAGGAAACCACCGTGTAACTAGGTCATGAGCTATTTTGACGGGAGTTCTGCAGCGATAACTAATCTTGTATTTCGTGGATTACTTTCAAGTTCATCTCGTTAGAATGCAAATGTGAGGGGTTTTTAATGGTGCCGTTCACACGATCAGGGTTGGATATTGACGTGACTCGTGATTGTTGTGAGTAACTTGATTTATTGAACTTTCGGAATTTACATGAGAGTGAAAACTTCTGCCCCGGCTCCCAGCGTGAACTCCGTACATCACTGCGGTCTATAGCAACCGTGCGGCAGCACGGTCCCGGCATAATATCATCATCATGAACGATCATGGAGAATCAACATCAATTCTAACGAGCTGAATGCTCCCGGCCACCAAACGCACCCCTCGAGATCGTCTGGTCTTCTCCCTCAGCCAAGAAATTTACCCCCTTATATACGGAGCTCACCCAGCAACCGAGGTCACAATTAAACACTAATTATGATTCAGACAACATTCTTGCACTCTGATTGGCTGATGAAAACTGGGAATTTCCGATGATGCGTAACTGGGCACTCAGCAACACAACAACGCGAGGCATCGTAACCAAGGCCGTAGCAACTTACTTAAAGGCCAAGTCGGCCGTAACAAGAGCGATTATTAACCAGCTTCATCAGACGGTTCTTTTCAGAACCACAAAGTTTTTAAAAAGAGACCAATCAGTTAGATGCTTTGCAAACGTAATCAGTCACCAGCATCGGGTCAGTGCCCTCGATCTCGATCAGTCAGCGAACTTGTACATTGGAACTCCCACTTACCTGTCCCATTCCTGAACTCGGAAAAAATGACCAAATCCTACATGTAAGTTGAAGATATCGCACGCTGTCATTCTTTGCCAGGCTCGGGAGTGGGACAAGTAAGTGAACAGGACATTACTATTTCTGACCACATACGCCGACCACCACACGTGTATTGCATAAGGGATACTAAATTGACGGTCTCATAATTAAAGTTGAGTTCCCATCCACTCTTACTGTTCGATTTGTCTCAGACAATGCAAATATCATACGAAATCGCTGTCATTTAACTACCCTGGAACCAGTATCCTTGTACATGTACGTCCCTGCCTGGAACGGTAAATATCAGGCTAAAACAAAACGGGCCTAATACGTTTTAGACTACTATATTCCCATCAAAAGGAGCCAATTCTGAATCACCTACCCCAACGTATATCTTGATAGCCCTCATTTACATGTTACATGGGTGTTTAGATTACGCACTACCAGCTAGTCCCATGGTCCCACTGTACAGTTTTCCTGTACCTAACCGGTAATTCTTTATGGCTGTATCTCCTGAAATTAAATCGGCTGTAATTTAACTTAATAGGAGGCAGCACTTGCACTCAATTTTCTTTCATCGTAGGCTTAGGCCTACTACCAGAAAGATTTAGAAGTAAACGTTTGTGTCAGGAAATAAAGAAAAAAAACCCGATTGGAAAGTGATACCAGATCCTTCACTAAAATACATGTGGAGTGAGACCTGAAAAACATCAAATTAGGATGGTTTTCCTGGACTGTGGAAATGTAGGGTTTAATTTTAATTTCAATCATCATGTTTTAGTTAGACGACAATGCGTCCTATTTGCATAATAGTCCATGAGCCAGACCGATTTTGACTACCAATTTCGTGACCAGATCCAACATGGATTTTTGATCAGTCTGATGTCTGAGGTGTCTGAAATCATGCGATGGACATTTCAATTCAGTAGCTTTATACCCCTAATTGAGATTCGTAAAATTGTTCATTGGAATCCCATTGCAATACTTACACAGACTTGTATTACAAACTGAGGTGTCTATATACAGCTAACTTTTTTCTCGCTGGTTTTAGACACCATAAATGTATTACCAATAGATAGAAATATGGCACTTCTCAGTCAGTTAGGCCTGTTTAGAATATGAGATAATTAGTATTTGTTAAAAAAATGGCAATTCAGTGATTTTGATGGATTTGGGGCAAAATTTTACATATACGTCATTTCTATGTTACAGCGATGTCATATAATGTTTAAAATATAGCTATTTGACTGAAAGGTGCCATATTTCTATGTATTGGTAATACATTTATAGGGTCTAAAACCGGCGAGAAAAAAGTTGGCTGTACATAGACACCTCAATTTGTAATACAAGTCTGTGTAAGTATTGCAATGGGATTCCAATGAACAATTTTAAGAATCTTAATTAGGGGTATAAAGCTACTGAATTGAAATGTCTATCACATGATTTCAGACACTTCAGACATCAGACTGATCAAAAATCCATGTTGGATCTGGTCACGAAATTGGTAGTCAAACTGAAAATTTTGGGGTCTGGCTCATGGACTATAAGGCCTGAATTTGACTTCATCCTCTCACTAGCAACAAAAGAAATCACCACGTGAGTAGACAATCTTATCCGTGTGTATTATATGTGTAGTTTTCTGTTGTTTGTCTGTATTCTGCTCTTCCTGTTCTTTTTTTGTTCTCTTCAGTGCTGCATGTTTGATTTGTGTGTATTCTATTTTTTGCATGTATTATAACCAGCCAGTAGTTGCTTGGCTACATGCTTCTGATAGTTTAGTTTTTGCCTATTGGATGCTTGCTTAGGCATGACAAGGCCTATATTATATTGCTTTCTTTTAGTTGTTTATGTTCAGCACTATCTCTTGCATGTGAATTATTTATTGGACAGTGATTTAGTTGTTCATGTAAATTGTTTGTGTCATCACAGGTATCTCAATATGTATAGGTATGGGCCAACTCCTCTTGGTGATTCTGCGTTGTAGTACTGACTCTAGTGGTCTTGATACGAATTCCCTCTTCACTACGCAAATTCCTGCTTCTGGTTCTGCCCAAGGTAATGTCAGCATGAATAATGTAAGTGCTAGTGCCACCTGGTCGTACCCTCCTGACAATTCCCAGGCATGTCAGGGTATTGCTGTAAGTGTTGCGGGTAACAATGGGCCGATGTTCAAACAAGGAGTTGCTATGTACACTTCCATGACTTCTACCCCAGCATCCAAGATGGTTTCTTTGCCCCCGATCGCTGAAGATGTGGGCGTAAATTTGCCGTCCCGGGTACCAGGGGCAAATAAACGTAAGGAGCAGCCAAATACATCTAGGGATCTGGGGCGTCTCGAGAAACGTGGTGGATCCAACGTGAATAATGCTAATTTTGTTTCTGGGTCAAGTACCGACTCTGAGGATATAAAATCAATGCTCACGAGTATTCAACGCATGTTGACTAAGGTTGACGGGGAGCATCAAGCTTTGTCAGGTAAGGTCGATGCCCTATCTGTCCAGATTCAAACTGTGAACACTACGGTCGAGAAGACGATTTCAGCCAAATTTGAGAAATTGGAGCTTGACTTGATAAAAAGTTTAAACAGGCCGAGAACAAGCTACGAGACGAATTGTTGCAAAAGGTTGAGTCTGCCTGCTCCGATGCATCTAGTGAAAGGACCAAAAATGTGGTAAGTTCAATGTTAAATGATGACTACAGAAGGAGAATGGCTAAGCTCGCTGAGACCAATGTAATTATCAGAGGTCTTAAAGAATCAATGCATGATGGTAGGAAGAAGGAAGATATTGGAAAGGTGAGGTCTATCATTGATAGTATTGACAGGACAGGCGTGTACTTAATCAAGACAGTGTTTCGACTGGGAACCAAAGGCCAGGATGATAGCCCTAGACTTCTAAAGGTAGTTTTGGGATCTGAAGAACAGCGCGATAGACTCGTGAGTCTGTATCGGGATGCTAGAAACAAGGATGAAAATGTGATCTTCAAGGACAGGCCAAAAGAGGAACGAGATAAGTATAGAGAATTGAAGACAGAATTGAACCGACGTGTTGCTGCTGGGGAACAAGATTTAAAAATCAAAGACGGTAGGATAGTCAAGCAGCCCTTTCGTGGAGGCCCCCCTTTTGGGGGTCTGCCAGGTAGGTAATTTGACCATTTTATATACCAATGCCGATCAACTGCACAATAAACTGAGGTCTCTGGCGCTTGCTGCTAAGTGTCATAGAGCTGACATTCTATGTATAACTGAGGTAAAAGCCAAGAACCCGGGTGTTGTACCGTTACGTGATATTGATATTAAGATTCAGGGGTTCTCGGCTTTTACCAATTTGGAGGTGCCAGGAAGGGGCATTGCAATTTATATTGCTGACTCGCTTTGTGTTGTCCGTCACCAACCAAATGTTAATTATCGAGATAGCGTGTGGGTGGACATTTCTGCCAAAGGGGACAGCAAGCTCTGGAGAGTTGGTTGTATCTATCGTAGCCCAAACAACAATGAGAACATGAATGAGCAGTTATCCCAACATATTAGGTCGGTGGTTCACGGTGCTTCGTTATCATCGGAGGTTGTTATTACTGGCGATTTTAATTGCAGAGAGATTGTTTGGAATACTCTTTCATGCTTGGAGGGTGCCAATCACGTATCAACTAGGTTCCTCGATTCTATCTTAGACTTGGGTTTATATCAGCACGTAAACCCAGGCCTTGCCGTTTGACGGGCGCGATTTTGCATTCACCTCGCAAACAATAGAAATTCAATTGTTTGCGAGGTGCATGCAAAATCGCGCCCGTCAAATGGCAAGGCCTGTAAACCAGCCAACTAGGTTTCGCACAGGACAGTCACCCAGTCTGTTGGATTTGGTACTAACAAAGTCGCCGGATTCAGTTTCACATATGTGTCATGACATGCCAGTGGGAAAAAGTGATCATTCTGTCTTGGTCTTTAATGTCACTGCTCCTTGGTCTTCTAGAGATGCGAACGTACCGTACAATAGTAACAACATAAGAAAGTTCTTGTATGCGAAAGGCGACTATGTGTCATTTAGAAATGAATTGCGGAATGTTGATCTGGGAAATAAGGTAAGGAACTTAGGATCAGCAGAGGCAGGCTGGGCTTTGATCAGGAATACTCTGTCTGATTTGTCTGAGAAGTACATTCCCTGTAGAAATGTCAATGCCTCCTCCAGGAAGCATTTCAGGCCTCTCTGGACTAATCCAAAAGCGTTAGCTCAAGTCAAAAAAAGAGGGCTTCCTGGAAGAGGTATTTACATACAAAGGAGGGTCATGACTATCAATCATACATCCAGGAGCGTGATGCCGCTCGCCGCGAGGTGAGGAAAGCCGTTAGAAATTTTGAAAGAGAAATGGCCAAGAAGTCCAAAGTCGACCCGAAAGCGTTCTGGAGTTACGCCAGGTCCCAGGTACACTCTTAGCCGAAAAGGTTCTTTGAGGGTTCTTTGAAGAACCCCTGGGTTCTATATAGAACCCTAAGGTTCTTTGCCGCATTGGTAAAACCCGTAGGGTTCTTTGACGAGCAAAAAGGTTCTTAGAGGGTTCTTTACAGAACACTAAGGTTCTTTGCTGCATTGGTAGAACCCACAGGGTTCTTCGACGAGCGAAAAGGTTCTTAGAGAGTTCTTTCCAGAACCCCTGGGTTCTATATAGAACCCTAAGGTTCTTTGCTTCATTGGTAGAACCCATAGGGTTCTCTGACGAGCGAAAAGGTTCTTAGAGGATTTTTTGAAGAACCCCTGGGTTCTATATAGAACCCTAAGGTTCTTTGCTGCATTTGTAGAACCCATAGGGTTCTCTGACGAGCGAAAAGGTTCTTAGAGGGTTCTTTGAAGAACCCCTGGGTTCTATGTAGAACCCTAAGGTTCTTTGCTGCATTGGGTAGAACCCATAGGGTTCTTTGACGAGCGTAAACCCAGATAGCAAAAATTATGTTCTAATTCGCAATAATTTAATACAGAACCGATGACTCACGAAAACAAACAAATAAGAATGTTGATAAACTATGGTTTGAAATATGAGACACAAATTTTAGGTTGTGGTTGTTTCTCTTTCAAAGTTATAAAGACTATAATTGTATAACATAAACCATAGACAAGAATATATGCTGTGCATTGGTATACCCCATCCAACTGAGCTCTGTGTGGCTTCTCGGCCTATTGGCTGAGATTAAAGTTATATCACACTCAACAGGTGCAGACTTTGCTTCATGGTGAATCTGCCCTTTCCCTTGTGCCAACCTCGCTCAAGCATGGAGGTATTCTTAATAATACCTCCATGGCTTAGGCAAGGGGGGGAAGTTTGTTCTATTGTACAGGTGGACATTGGAAATTCAACGATCAGGACCATATGGCTCTACCTACACTTATCGAATTGCCACCAATGGCCCACAAATTTGCCCGGAAGGTGCCCCCGAAATCACATCAATATCCCTTTAGTGTTTTGAGGGTTCTTTACCAAAGGGTTCTTTAACAGAACCCTTTAGTGTTTTGAGGGTTCTTTACCAAAGGGTTCTTTAACAGAACCCTTTAGTGTTGTGAGGGTTCTTCACCAAAGGGTTCTTTACCAAAGGGTTCTTCAACAGAACCCTTTAGTGTTTGGAGGGTTCTTTACCAAAGGGTTCTTCAACAGAACCCTTTAGTGCTTTGAGGGTTCTTCACCAACGGGTTCTTTACCAAAGGGTTCTTTGAAAGAACCCTTTAATGTTTTGAGGGTTCTTTGCCAAAGGGTTCTTCAACAGAACCCTTTAGTGTTGTGAGGGTTCTTTACCAAAGGGTTCCTTAACAGAACCCTTTCAGAGGGTTCTATATAGAACCTTTTGGGGTTCTCCAGGTGTAGCACGTCAAAGAACCCTAAAAGGTTCTATCTGGAACCTTTTCGGCTAAGAGTGTAAGAAGTACCACAAACATCAAACAATTGAAAAAAGACAACCGCACATTTACAGATGATGAGGACAAAGCCATTATTCTAAATGAAGTTTTCGCTAGTGTGTTCACTCAAGAGGACATATCACATATTCCCAATTTGGACATTCCAAACTCTCCACCAGTAATGCCTGGCCCAGTGTTCACCACTAACGACGTACTAAAGAGATTAAGGAACATAAAGGTAAATAAAGCACCTGGTCCTGATGGTATTCCCGGGTTACTGCTAAAAGAATTAGCTGATTCATTGGCTGAGCCCTTGTGTGTTCTTTTTGATTTGTCTCTGAGGACAGGCGTGGTCCCAAAGGACTGGAAAAAGGCGAAAGTGTCTGCTCTACACAAAAAGGGCCCTATCGATCAGGTTAACAATTACAGACCTATCAGCTTGACCTCCCTGGTATGTAAAATCATGGAGTCCATGGTGAGGGATGGGATCAACAAGCATTTTGAAAGTGAAAATCTTTTTACTCCTATGCAGTATGGCTTCGTCAAGGGTAAGTCATGCAAAAGTAATTTATTAGACTGTATGGAAGATTGGACGTCAGCTTTGGATCAGAAATTTGGTGTTGATATCATTTACTTGGACTTTCAGAAGGCGTTCGATTCCGTCCCTCACCGTAGACTCCTCCAGAAATTCCAGGCTTACGGTATTTCAAATAATACTTTAGCTTGGGTATCAGATTTCCTCGTAGGTAGGACACAATCAGTTGTGGTCAATGGTAAGTTTTCTCCAGAAGTCCCTGTTTGTAGTGGAGTTACCCAGGGTAGTGTCCTTGGGCCTTGTTTGTTCTCCATCTACGTCAATGACTTGCCAATGCAGGTGACAAATAGTACAATCCGTCTCTTTGCTGACGATGCGAAGTTGTATCGAGTGATCAAGGATTCGAGCGATTGCCGGAAACTTCAGGAGGATTTGGAGTCTTTAGTCCGCTGGGCTGCCTTGTGGCAGTTGAGATTCAACATACCTAAGTGTGCCGTATTGCGTATGGGGAGGTCCAGCCCTGTCTTCAATTATAAAATGACAAATGATAGAGGAGACTTTTTCACTTTACAGGAGGTAACCCACATGCGGGATCTCGGTGTGGTGGTTTCCAATGATCTCAGCACACGGAAACATGTCGAAGCTATTACTCTCTCAGCTAATAGAGCATTGTTCAGCATTAAGAGGTCTATGAAATATCTAAATGCAGCATCTGGTCCCTTATTGTACAAGTCCTTGGTTCGTCCCATCCTCGAATATGGTAACTCTGCGTGGTCTCCTCATACGATTGGCGAGGTGGAAGATTTGGAAAAGATTCAGCGTAGGGCAACAAGATGGGTTGTGGGCGGTCGGCAATGTTCCCTACGCTGATCGCCTCAGGTTGTTGAAGTTACCCACTCTTGCTCATAGAAGAAGAAGGGGTGACATGATTGAAATTTTCAAGTATTTTCTGTGTCCCGACTCTTACAATAGTTTTCATTTAGATGTAGTTCCTACAGTTGCACGCGGTCACCAGTACAAGGTCTTCAAGCAGCGGTGGAATGTCTCTGTTCGAGGGAAGTTTCTTTCTGTTAGTGCAATCAACAATTGGAACTCTCTCCCAAGCCATGTCGTGTCTTCACCCTCGCTTAATTCCTTTAAGTTGGCACTGGACAAGCACTGGTCTGATTGCGACTCTATGTAATGTACAACTATCGTGCTTAATTATTTAACTTATTTCTTCGCTGTCTTTCTTAACATCACTGTATCGGTACAACTTATGTTGAATTAGTACATTATATTAACACATGGTTTTTGTTATTGGGTCATATGAATAAAGACTAGCAAATGCTTTTACTTGAATTTTGCAATACAAATGCACTAAGCAATGGTGTACAAATCTGAAGTAAAAGCATTTGCTAGTATTTATTCATATGACCCATTGTTCAATAAGTTTGTATCCTTGCCAGTTATATGGTTTTTAAACTACTTAGCTGTGGTTTTTTGTACCCTTGGCAGGATGAAGATGTCATTGTACTAATGAACTTGTATATATATTCTTTTCTCGACAGTGATGTGTTGGACATGGACGAGGAGCAAGTGGAGACAGTGCTGATTTCGATGGAAGTGATTCATAATTACACGGACAGTAGTTTTTAGCTCAGCTGACCAAAGGTCAGCGGAGCTAGTCATATGTATACTGAGTGGTGTCCGGATGTGTGTGTGTGTGTGTGTGTGTGTCTGTCTGTCTGTGTAGCGTCCGTTAAACTGGCACGTTTCGCAACCGCAAGGCCGAGGGTCATGAAAGTTGGTGGAGGGGTAGGCCCTAGGAAGGACTCGAAACAGGACCAAAAATTTTTGCGATCTGACCTACATTCTGCTCTCCAGGGGGCATTTTGCGTAAAATGAAAAACCCCAATAACTCGGTCCAGAGGCAATATATCAAACTGAAATTGATATGGTATGAAGCTTAATTTTTGGTACACAAAGTGCAATGGAAATTAATTCCAAATTTGTTCTCCAGGGGGCGCTAGGTGACAAAATAGAAAACAGCACTATTTAAATTTCCCGCGCCAGTTACTTTGACATGTTGGATGCTCTTTTGTTCATGGAATGAGGAATCATGGGAAATGTCGTGTGCTTGCACAAAGTGAATCGAGATGAAATATACCTATGATCATCGCATAAAATCCCAATGATCATAGACAATCGCCTTATGAAATCATACGTGAGTGGTATTTTAGAGTACTATCAAACAATAACTGAAATTATTTTTCATCAAAACGACATGAGTGGGTTCAAAATATGACGATATATATTGGAAAAAAATCACAATGATCGAACCGACAACAGCGATCTCGGCTTCATGCACGTCATTCCAAGTC
>NMRB01000160.1:196307-212237 GCA_002633025.1 Notospermus geniculatus
GATCGGACATCCAATATGGCCGCCAGGTGGCGTAACCCGAAAATAATCAAAGTGCTGTAACTCAGGAACGATTTGGCCCAAAGCGCTCCAATGTGCTATGTGGCCCCCTGCAGATGACCTTTATGTGCATGTGAAGTTCCAGCCCGATCGGACATCCAATATGGCCGCCAGGTGGCATAACCCAAAAATCATCAAAGTCCTACCTGGGAATGTCTTGACCCAGATTCCTCATAACTGATATGTACCTCCCTCTGTCATTAGACTATTATGTCCAACCCAGTGAGCACATGGTCCATGGACCATTTCATTCGAACGATTTTCTAGGCGACCGGCCTTGCGACCACAGCAGCGACTGAACATATTTTTAGTTTTTGTTGACTCGTTTGTGACAAATGCTTCCTTGGAAGATCAGTGATGTCGCGGATGACATCACTGATCGACCTTATTAAAGGTAATTATCGCACGCAACGTAGTAGTCGCCCCCATTTTAGTCGCCAGTGTGCGGCGCCCTTAAGATGTTTTCTGCATATGGCCCCAGGCTTACTTACCAGTACCAGTACCATTACCATTACCCGCATTATCTGAACGTCGATCAGGCATCGCCTCAGAACTGACCACTGAAATTACCAGATTACAGAGTGTTGATGAAGAATTAACTCGATTAATGAGCGTGCATTGCAAAATATAGTTCTGCTATTGAGGGTAGTGTCGATTGACGATATATAAAAACCCGGCCTACTTACCACTACCATTACCATTACCATTAACATTATCTGAACCTCGATCAGGCATCGCGTCGGAACTGACCACTGAAATTACAGAGTGTTGATGAAGAATTGATGAAGAATTAACTCGATTAATGAGCGGAGAGGCCATAGAGTGGCCTAATTGCACTAGGTTTCTTTCACAAAAGCCGCTCACTAAAGGCCCGTTTACACATGCAACTTTTTGTATGCAACTTTATGCAACTTGTTGCATAAACCTGATGAGACCAAAAAATTCATCAAAGTTGCATGTGTAAACGGGCATGCAACTTGTTGCAACTAACTACTGCAACTTGTTGCAAATTTAGGATCCAGATCCTATTTTCACAGTTCCACCTCTCCTTTAGCATGCTTCACCTACAACTACACCTCAAGTCAACTGTCAGCTGAGCGCCAGGCCCATGGGCCTCTTGTTATGTTTTGGAATGTGGAACTTTTCGTATTGTGATCAACTTGTAGTTTCCATATACCACCTCGCGTTACAAGCGTAACATATATGCGTTAGATTTTATAATCTTAAGACCCATTAGGGTTATACGGCTTCCAATTATCATCATCATCATCATCATCATCATCAAATCAATTGCCCGTCTTGTAAATGCATTGTTGACCAGTCGAACACTAAAAGTAGATAGGAACTCAACTTGAATTATGAGCGATACGTGTGGTTGTAGTGGTCGGCGTATCAAGTCGAAGAGAACGCTGTGGATTTGACAGCCAGGCCATATTGTATCCGGAGCGGGTCTGAAGTTGCGACCGACATTCATAATCTCATGAGATAATACTAATACTCATATCTGTGTTGAGATTATTTCAGTATGAATAATTTGCAATTATAGTCATTACACTCTGAATAGAGGCAACCAGACTCCTCGATACGGGATTGTCTCTTTTTTACTGAATTGAGTGGTTCTGAAGAGAACCGTTTCTTTCTATGGTCAGTTCAGTATTCTAATTCTCTCGTCACTTCAGCTTGCATCAAATTTTCGGTCGCCCTCTCGCATGCGTAGAGCATGGAAGTATTTGGGGTGGACGCACCCCTTGGTGTGGACAATTGGAGACGGACACTGTTGAAAACGTCTAGGGTCTTCTTTTCGTGAGCTTTCTAGCAGCGTCGCTGAATGATGTCTGTTTTTAGCCCGCTTGGCCGCAAGGCCCAGCAGGGCTTATTCTGTGGTTGGGGTCATTGAGTGGTGGTCTGTCGTGCGTTAGTACGTACGGCGATACGGCGGTACGTCCGTAAACTTTTGGTTTGTTAGCGCTCTAGCGCCTTTATTTTTTTAATGGATCTTTGTGGTCTTTGGTGGGTGTAGATCTAGGTCGAGTTCAATTTTGAGTGCGGGTGGATTCCTATTATGGCCCCTAGGGGGCGTTTTGTGAAAAAATTCAAAGGGCTATATTTTGATAATGGTTTGAACTGTTGTGTTGAAACTTGGTACTCATGTACCTCTAGGTTATAGCAACTTACACACACAATTTTGGTGAAATCTGATTCTTAACTTTGCCACTAGGGGGCCAAAACCAAAATCACTGAAAGTGCTATTTCTCCCTAACCAAGAGATGGATTTTTGTCAAATTTTTTTCATGGGTATATATAATAAGGATACATAAGATAGTATTCAATTTTTTTTATTTGACCTACTTTTCAAGGTCACAGAGGTCAAAGTTTGTCTGGAATTATGAAATTGGTTCTTTTGTAATGATTTGACCTATTGCTTTGAAACTTCCATTTATATGGCCAAGATACAGAAAAGCACAAAATTGACACACAAAATGATAATAAGCAAGAAGTCAATCTCCAGAATTCACGAATTTTCGACCCCAGCCGGGGTCTTTTTCAAGTGGAACTTTACAATCTGAAACTCCAGAAAAGACTGAGCTGAAACCCAAATGTAGAACTAACACCTGTGTAGACAGTGAGCAATTAAGGAAAGAATAGTGTCCAAGCACCACAAATGGTTGCTGGACCTATAATTAAGAGGGTGGATGTAATTAAGGAAAGAAAAGTGTCCAAGCCCCACGGATGGTTGCTGGACCTAATAAAGGGAGTGGATGTAATTAAGGAGAAACTGATTTAGCTGAAAGAAAAGGGTTTAATAAATATGACATGTGTAATACATAACAAGCACAAAGCGAAAAGATGCACGAAGGTCAACACAAAGTAAAAGAATATAAAAGGAAGTCAACTTCCAGATTTGTAGGAAAAAACCAGAATGGATAATGCAAATCACTGAGCAATGAGAAGAATAGGGCGAGGAGGAATAGAGCAAAGGGGGGGGNCAGACTCTCTGCGATCAGTTTTTGCAGAGGCTTCATTCGAATGAAATTGATGAGTTTTGAGTGGATGGAGGCCTAATTATGGTAACGGTGGCAATGGCCCTCCGGGTTGAAATGTTTGTCATATTGTCATGTAAACAAATGAAATGTAAGCAAATGAAATGTAACAAATGAAATGTATGTAAACAAATGAAATGTATGTAAACAAATGAAATGTATGTAAACAAATGAAATGTATGTAAACAAATGAAATGTATGTAAACAAATGAAATGTATGTAAACAAATGAAATGTATGTCATGTAAACAAACATTCTTGATGTAAGGCATGTAGGGTGTTATGCTGCCTGTTAGGTGGTGCTTCGTTTTTTTTTTCTTTTATGTTAATTTTATTAATTGTATTTATCATTTCTATGCTCTCTGAGCGAGGAAATAAATTATCTTAATTAAAAAAATAAAAAAATAAAATAAATAAAAAAACTGGAAAACCTAATTGCCATTTATATGGCAATTTCACATGTTTGTACCTATGGTTTTTATGGGGTTGCTGATGATTCCCACCACCATGCTTCAAGCCAAGCGGGCACAGTGCCATTGGCACTATTTTTAGCTCACTCGTGAGCTATAGCCATCACGTGGCGTCCGTCGTCCGTCGTCGTCCGTCGTCGTCCGTTAGCAGGGCACGTTTTGTAACCGCTGGGGCTATTGATCTGAAACTTGGTACACATATACCCCTAGGTCAAATGACCTATGACACCCAATTTCGGTCCGATCTGATTCCTGGCTTGGCCACCAGGGGGGATAAACCGAAAACCTTTAAAGTGCAGTTTTGCCTTAACCGTTGATCGGATCATCACCAAATTTTTATGGTGGGTACATCTTATGAGGATACACGACATATCACCCGGGTTTTTGATTTGACCTAATTTTCAAGGTCACAGAGGTCAAAGTTCGAAATTTCATTGTCGGGTGGCACGTTTCGTGGCTATTTGTCCTGGATTGTTCAAATTGGGTGTGATGATGTATCTAGGTACCCTGTATGTCTGTGGCGGATTTCGGTCCGATCGGACTTCAAGTACGGCCACCAGGTGGCTATCTTGGAAATTGAGCATTGGACCATAGCTCAATAACTATTGGGGCTAGAATGTTCGGAACTTGAACAAGTATGTTTCTTTGTAGCCTTCATGTGTACAGCAAATTTCAGCGTGATCGGACTTCACAGACCGCTGCCAGGCAGCCATTTTGGAAAATGCAACTTTGACTTGTGTGACTGATAAATGTCGTTCAACTTGGAAACCCGTATGATATATCATGCATCTGCATTAGATGTACCTACAATAAAAATTTGGTGATGATCCGTCGAATAATAAGTTAGTTATTGCACGTTTTGTCCATTTCAATTCAAATGGAGCCATCTATTGGCTATTCAATGAACCACAGAGACCAAGGTGGGGTCAGTCAGTACAGTGACCATGGTAACAGGTAGGCCTCAGCAATGACATTCAGTTCTAGCAGTGTTCACCATGTTCACTGGTTGTGTGACTGTTATTAGGCTTCTGAGGCCTGTGCTGATTGCTGTGTCAGGGGGATCTGATGATGTTGCCTTTGTTTGGACAGGTAGGACTAGCCCTAGGCTTTGGGTTTTTGACGCCTTCTTGGCCTAGGCCCTAACGTTAGTAGGCCTAGGTCATCAACTCATAGGCCTAGGGCCTAACGTTACAATCATCATCAGTCAAAGACTTTAATGGGCCCAATCCAGGCCTAGGACAGTCAAAGACTTTGATGGGCCCAATCCAGGCCTAGGGCCTACGCCCCCCCCCCCAAATAGTGGTACCGGTATTTTGATGGCAATGCAGTTCAAATGCCTAGCCTAGGCCTAGGCCTACACTTGAACATGCAGGTCATCTATTCTTCTGGGACATTAACCCTAACCAAGTTTCGGTCCGATTCGATTCTTAGCTTGGCTCCAGGTGGCCAAAAACAAGTCCTGCAACTTGGGAATGACTTGCCCCAGATGTTCGCTCATCCTCTCTCTGTCATCACTATGTCAACGGGTGAGCACATGGTCCATGGACCATTTCATTCTGTCTAGCAGGCTAATTTGCCGGCTCTATGTTTTCAGTTTTCGTTCCATTTCCCTTAACCTCTAGTCGATTGTGTGTTTTTCACCATGACTTCTGTTCGTGAAATTTTTTCAGACTTGAAGTGATGTTGAGATGAGTTGACTTGCTACTTATATTCAACTCGCAGACTAACAGTTTGGCCAACTATGATTAAACTACGTGCAGCGATGGCCTAGTGATTTGGCATTACTCTGGTGACCGTGTGGGCTGACGCTAATTAGTCACAATTAATCAGCTACTATTGTTCAGCCCGATATGCAGTCTGTAATCAAAGTTCCACGAGTGATTAATGTCGAAAGTAAATTGACGTCATGACAAGTGTGAGTTTACCTTGACACGAGGTCACTAGGCCTATATATTGCTTGTGTGCCGCAGAAAACTCATCATTCCACACCGTAACACCCTTGCCCTCAGCACACCCGAATAACCGATAAAGAAGCAAAGATGGAAAGCTCGAGCATGAAGCAACTTCACGAATTAGAGAAGAAATTTTACAGAGCCTGCGACCAAATCATACTGATCGACAGGAAGTTACAGGGCATATCGCTCAGATACAATCAGGCGAACAACGATGGCGACCGCTCGATGCGCTACAACCGAAGACTCCACCTCGTCACCCTGGATGGCGTCAGAGCTGCCTTTCACCAGTACGCATGCAGAGACCACCGCCAACAAGATGACGGAGCTCAGATGTCAACTGTTTGGCGACGAAATTCTCCTTGATGTTTTGCATGAGAGCGATTATTAACCAGCTTTATCAAACGGTTCTTTTCAGAACCACAAAATTTTTATAAAAGAGACCAATCAGTCAGATGTTTTGCAGATGTTATCAGTCACCAGCACCGGGTCAGTGCCCTCGATCAGCCAGCGAACTTGTACAATAAACTGCCAATCGAATAAACATGATATACCCCTAAGAAAGTGCACTTGCAATCATCCGGTCCTACTACATGTACTGACTCCTTGGTACTAACTTGAATTTTGCCAATCTATAAGTAGGCCTACAGTATTGAAATGCAAGACAAGCTATCATTAGAAGCTAATAATAGGACATGTCTAAGAAAACTGTCAGTGGTGATAGGAAGTATGAGCTACATGTACTACAATGTGAGAGAAGATTGCTTTGGGGTTGGGCACTGTTGGGTTTTGTGTAATTGGGTATCATGATTGCTGATAATACCAATGTCGTTAATATTCGGTGCCTGAGCTTTTAATGAGAGACGCTTACTGTGTCATTTTATCTAACGCCCTAGACACGCACAAAATACTCATAACGAGGCTGTTTCACGTGTGATAGACGTAATGCCCCCACCCCCTGATGTCCCTATGTATTGTTTGTCACAGGATTAAGGGTCTTGCTTTCTCGAGAGTCCAATTAAATAGTGCCGCTTTATCCGAAAGAAATCAATGGCCCGGTTTCTAAGACCATTGTTGACCAGTCGAACACTAAAAGTAGATAGGAACTCAACTTCAATTATGAGACTGCCAATTTAGTACCCCGAATGCGATACATGTGGTTGTGGTGGTCGGCGTATCAAGTCGAAGAGAAGGCTGTGGATTTGACAGCCAGGCCATATTGTATCCGGAGCGGGTCTGAATAGTTGGGAGCGACATTCATAATCTCATGAGATAATACTAATACTCATATCTGTGTTGAGATTATTTCAGTATGAATAATTTGCAATTAGTCATTACACTCTGAATAGAAGCAACCACACTCCTCCTCATCATCATCATAATTTGGTCGAAGGACTATAGTCCTGTAGGCCATTGTTGTCACGGGAGAATGTTAAGTGGCGCGATGCGGGGCACTGGATTTCGTGGTGGATTAGGGCGAGGCTCCTCAATAGCTTAACTCTCAAACAAATAAACAAGGTCCTTCCACTCTCTGTCCAGTTTAGTCTTGAATGCGTCCACCGATTTAGCACTAACAGTTGATGTCTGCAAGCCATTCCAAGGTGTAACAATTCGCTGAGAAAAAGATGCCTTACGAGTATCAGTCCTGGAATACAGCTTCTCAAGTTTCAAGGCGTGCCCACTAGTTCTTCTCTCGGCATTTGTCCTGGCTGCTACGAAATGTTTCTCCATGGTTCCTTTGTTAAACCCCTTAAGGTACTTGAATGCCTGTATCATGTCACCTCGCTGGCGACTGTAGCCAAGGGATTGGAGATTCAGTCTCTGGAGGCGTGCCCCGTAATGGTGGCCCTCTGATAGAATGTATCATCCTAGTAGCTCTGCGTTGCACCTTTTCTATGGCGACACGATCCGACTTATTCTTCAAAATCACAGCAGCATTGCAATATTCGAGAAGGGGTCTGACCAGCGCCACATAAAGCTTTTTAATCACTCCTTCTTGCCTCGAAGATATCGTTCTTTTTATAATGGTTAAGATTGAATTGCATTTCTTAACTATTTCTCGGACATGGGCTCTAAATGTCAGTTTGTTATCGGTATACACACCAAGGTCCCGTTCACACTCGGATTTTGTTAGCTTAACATTCTTTCCACACGTCCTCATTGTGTAGTCATGGCAGCGGTTCCTGGGGCCACAGTGCAAGACCTTACATTTGCTTAGATTAGGGACAAGAAGCCAATCCTTCCCTACTAAAAAAATCTCTGTAGGGTGTGACAGGGTGTTCTTGGGTGCTCTAGGGTATTCTTGGGTGTTCTTGGGTAGACTGTTTCAAAATACCCATTGAGCAAAGGGTGTTCTAGGGTATCTTTAGGGTGTTCTAGGCTATCTCTGGAGTACCCGGACAACCCTACAGGTACCCTAGAACACCCTAAAGATACCCTAGAACACCCTTCACTCAATGGGTATTTTGAAACAGTCTACCCAAGAACACCCAAGAATACCCTACAGCACCCAAGAACACCCTGTCACACCCTACAGAGATTTTTTTAGTAGGGTTACACCAATCAGAGAGCGAGTCGATGTCGCGTTGAAGAGCCTGGACCTCCTCTACGTGGCTAACCATTTCGGTAGATTTTCAGGCCATCAGCTAGCATGTTGCAAGGTGAGGAGAAGATCCCGGGTAAATCGTTCACATAAAGTACAAATAGGAGAGGGCCAAGTACGCTGCCCTGAGGTATGCCGCTGAGAACAGGAGTTGCATCAGAGCGCGAACCGTTCACTACTACAGACATGGTTCTTCCAATCAGAAATGCCTCTATCCAGTTGCAGAGTTGATCACAGATGCCGATGGACCTAAGTTTAACAGGCAGCCTAGAGTGAGGTACCGTGTCGAAGGCCTTACTAAAGCCTATGTAAATAATATCGATGGGCTTTTTCTGATCCATTTGGTAAGTAACGTACTCCAACATTTCAACCAAGTTTGTTGTGCATGATCTCCCAGGGATAAACCCATGCTGTTGGGTGCTCAATAAGCTTTGGTCTTCCAAGTGCTTCAATATAGCTTCTCTGATTATGCTCTCCATGCTCTCCAGGTCACTAGGCCTATTTTTTCATACTGGATTGTCTCTTTTTTACTGAATTGAGTGGTTCTGAAGAGAACCGTTTCTTTCTATGGTCAGTTCAGTATTATAATTCTCTCGTCACTTCAGCTTGCATCATTCTTTCATGAGACAATTTTCGGTCGCCCTCTCGCATGCGTAGAGCATGGAAGTATTTGGGGTGGACGCACCCCTTGGTGTGGACAATTGGAGACGGACACTGTTGAGAACGTCTAGAGCCTTCTTTTCGTGAGCTTTCTAGCAGCGTCGCTCAATGATGTCTGTTTTTCTGTCTAGCAGGCTAATTTGCCGGCTCTATGTTTTCAGTTTTCGTTCCACTTCCCTTAACCTCTGGTCGATTGTGTGTTTTCCACCATGACTTCTGTTCGTGAAATTTTTTTCAGACTTGAGCTGATGTTGAGATGATGAGTTGACTTGCCACTTATATTCAACTCGCAGACAAACAGCTTGGTCAACTATGATTAAACTACGTGTGTCCAGGCTTAATTGCAGCGATGGCCCAGTGATTTCGCATTACTCTGGTCACCGTGTGGGCTGACGCTAATTAGTCACAATTAATCACCTTTGTTCGGCCCGATATGCAGTCAGTAGTCAAAGTTCCACGAGTGATTAATGTCGAAAGTAAATTGACGTCATGACAAGTGTGAGTTTACCTTGACACGAGGTCACTAGGCCTATATATTGCTTGTGCGCCGCAGAAAACTCATCATTCCACACCGTAACACCCTTGCCATCAGCACACCCGAATAACCGATAAAGAAGCAAAGATGGAAAGCTCGAGCATGACAAAGCAACTTCTCGAATTAGAGAAGAAATTTTACAGAGCCTGCGACCAAATCATACTGATCGACAGGAAGTTACAGGGCATATCGCTCAGATACAATCAGGCGAACAACGATGGCCACCGCTCGATGCGCTACAACCGAAGACTCCACCTCGTCACCCTGGAGGGCGTCAGAGCTGCCTTTTACCAGTACGCAGAGACCACCGCCAACAAGATGACGGAGCTCAGATGTCAACTGTTTGGCGACGAAATTCTTCTTGATGAGTTGCACGAGAGCGATTATTAACCAGCTTTATCAAACGGTTCTTTTTAGAACCACAAAATTTTTATAAAAGAGACCAATCAGTCAGATGTTTTGCAAAATGATGTTTTGTTATCAGTCACCAGCACCGGGTGAGTACCCTCGATCAGCCAGCGAACTTGTACAACAAGAGAGGGACATCGGAGCGATGTCAATGGTTTCCGGTGTTTACTGTAGATGCAGGAACATGTATAATGTGTAACACTTAAGGCGGGTTTACACTTCACGTCGTCGGCGACAACGTCAGTCGTCGAACGACGTTTCGTGACGTCATCTGCCAGGGACGACGGCCGATGGGTTTTCACTGCCGACGACTTTGTCGCGCGACGTCGTCGAACGACGGCAACGACGTCGGGCGACGTAATCGCTGGAGTTGAATTGAGTTCAACTTGAGCGACGACGACCGACGACGAAACATGTCAACAGAGAGCGGGAGTCCAGGGGTGGCCGCATAGAAACTCCGCTATGGACTAGATGTTTTTGACCTATGTAATCTGCCCAGGGTACCACTCTTCAAACATTTTGTCACCACCTATGTAATTGCACTTGACGGAAAGGGCAGGTAGCCTATTGTCGAATCATAACCCTAATTTGGGTTAGGGTCGTATAGGTCTTTTCATTGTGCACACCTCGCAGTAATTAGGCCTAGCCCTGATTAGGGTCATCTGGACCTAATCTGTCATACTGTATGACGGCGGAAGCTTATGTGCTTGACGAAAGGCGTGAGCTCGGCAGGCAACGAACTTGATAAAATCTTGCTCCTCGTCATCGCCAGGGCCTTCTGAAAATCACTTTGTTTCGCAGTCCCCACTCCACGTCCTTTTTTTCTGCGGCCGGGTTTCTAGCAAACATGTTTGCCAAGTAGATTTTTCATTCTAATTTCCTAATTTTCCTGGATGACACAAACACCCTGAAAATTGCCCACTAAAATTGCCTAACAAGGACTACGTCCCGTCCGCTATTTTTTTCCCTGGGCCGTTCGGTGGATTCCGAGTACTTTCAGTAAACAAAAAGCCAAAAGAAAAAAGACAGGAAAAGCGGCGAAAAAAAATCGCCTCAGTCGGGAGTCGAACCGGGGACCTGCGGTGTATAAGGCGAACGCTCTAACCGATTGAGCTACCTAGACATCTGGCAGCGACAGCGTTACATCGAGACATGCTTATCGGTGGGCATGAATATTAATTAGCTGAACGTGCATGCAAGAAAATTATTCGTACTGCATACACAGCAGTTAGCTGTGCAAATAACCACTTCGAAAAAAAATAAAAGTAATAATAAATTACTACCATGGTAGTAAATAATTATAGCATGGTCGATTTATTTTTACCATTGTACTAAGAATTATTTTTTACATGAAAATCTTCCTTTCCAAGTGTTTCCTTTCCTACATAGTGCGGTATGCTATGTATTCCCGCAGGATTGTTTGCTAAAAGTTTTGCTGTTTTGGCTTCAATAGGGACCAGTCTGTCAGAAAATAACGGGGTGCAAATTTTTCGACCCCCTCCTTCACTTTCTGGGGGGGGGGGCACTTCAATCTTGGCCCCTAAAAGCTCTTTTTGCACCTTTTTCTTCCATTTGTTAACCAATTTTTATAATTTTTATAACATACAAACTATCGACAGCTAGCAGTAGAGGACGCATAGAAATCCACCGGCACTGTCGGCGAGAGTAAAATGAGCGAGGTCAATGCATGTCCTGTACAAAGCTCACTTCTTGGGTCCAATGATAAAGTCAGTGTTTGACCTTTGACACCTGATATCTGACCTATAAAGTTAAATGCAATAGTGGTAACCGGAATTTTCTGAAACTTTACAATATAAAGATACATTATTGCATGGTTACCAATACAAACTATCGACAGCTAGCGGCCCGCTAGCAGTAGAGGACGCATAGAAATCCACCGGCACCTGTCGGCGAGAGTAAAATGAGCGAGGTCAATGCATGTCCTATACAAAGCTCACTTCTTGGGTCCAATGATAAAGTCAGTGTTTGACCTTTGACCCCTGATATCTGACCTATAAAGTTAAATGCAATAGTGGTATCCGGAATTTTCTGAAACTTTACAATATAAAGATACATTATTGCATGGTTACCCAATTTTAACAAAAAATGCCCAGAATTTTGTTCTCAGTGGTCGTGGCCGATCTACTACTTCGCACAACGACGTCGCGCGTCAGTTTACACTTTCTTGTCGTCAGAAATGTCGTCGGCAACGTCACCGAGAGATGAGCGACGACGACAAAAAACGTCACGGCTGCCGACGTTTGTCGTTGTCGCCGACGACGTGGAGTGTAAACGCGCCTTTACAGGGATACAGCCGCTCGCTAATTGTTGAAGATATGAACCAGTTCTGGTGACTGAGTTATTTTATATTGACCGTGACCTCTGACCTTCAGGAAGTCATTGCATAATCAAGAGGAGCATCCTCAGTGACCTAAGTACGTTGGTCCATAGTGCCAGGTAGACTTCTAGACTGTAGTTATCATCATGAACATGTTTCTCTATCGGGGCTGTTGAAGCTTGACCTTGACATCCCACCTTCATGGTCATTGAAAAAATTGAAAGATTATCCGCAACAGTGCTTGGTTTCAGGTCACTAGCAAGTTCTCTGTCAACATTATCGACTATTCCAATATCACAGCTATGTTTTAACCGTGACCTTGACCTCTGACCTCCAATGTCATTGCGTAAATGAAAGAATAAGGATCCTGGATAATCGAGGTATATGACTTGGATCCATGATGCTCACTGGTCTTCTGTTAGTTCTTGAGACGGCCATAGGCCTACTAGTTCAATTTGAATTTGACCTTGACCTTGACCTCAAACACTCAAGGTCATTGCATAATCTGAAAGAGCATAAGTGATAACCCCTTAGAGGTAAGGGTTTTAGGCTTCCTCCTACACCAGTTGTCGAGTTATTTCAGAATATCAAATTGACATATCGAATTATCACCATGATATCACTAAATATCATGTGACCTGCAAACTCCAGGTGGACAATATTAGTACCAATAACATCCGTGAGTGACTATGATGGTGTAAGGCAAAGTTGCAGTCGCTATCTGGACGAGATCCTAAGATATCTCAAAATATCAAATTTGATATATCAATATCAATGTGATACTGACCCTGGAGATGAAAGTTGATTATCCCAGTAAGTTGCCCCGATCCATGAACATGTGGATGGAACTTAACAGAACTGTTAAGCCCTATTTACACGAGCCGATTTGTCGGCCGATTTTTTCGGCCGATAGAGACGTTACGACAAAACGCGTCGTGTATTCTGGATTTCCGAGACGATTTTTTTGTCGGTGCGATATCGTGTGCAGAAGTCGGGTGTTCTATTTTCACCCGACATCGGGTGCTTCTCGTATGAGGGTGGACAGACACACAGACGGACAGACAGACAGACAGACACCACGACCAACTACTATATGGTTTCCGATCTTGATGATCGGAAACCATAATAAACTGTCAATCGAATAAACATGATATATCCCTAAGAAAGTGCCCTTGCAATCTTCCGGTCCTACTACATGTACTAACTAGAATTTTGCCAATCTATAAGTACAGTATTGAAATGCAAGACAAGCTATCATTAGAAGCTAATAATAGGACATGTCTAAGAAAACTGTCAGTGGTGATAGGAAAAGTATGAGCTACTACAATGTGAGAGAAGATTACTTTGGGGTTGGGCACTGTTGGGTTTTGTGTAATTGGGTATCATGATTGCTGATAATATCAATGTCGTTAATCTTCGGTGCCTGAGCTTTTAATGAGAGACGCTTCCTGTGTCATTTTATCTTAACGCCCTAGACAAGCACAAAATACTCAGAACGAGGCTGTTTCACGTGTGATAGACGTAATGCCCCCACCCCCTGATGTCCCTATGTATTGTTTGTCACAGGATTAAGGGTCTTGCTTTCTCGAGAGTCCAATTAAATAGTGCCGCTTTATCCGAAAGAAATCAATGGCCCGGTTTCTAAGACCATTGTTGACCAGTCGAACACTAAAAGTAGATAGGATAGGAACTCAACTTCAATTATGAGACTGCCAATTTAGTATCCCGAATGCGATACATGTGGTTGTGGTGGTCGGCGTATCAAGTCGAAGAGAAGGCTGTGGATTTGACAGCCAGGCCATATTGTATCCGGAGCGGGTCTGAGTAGTTGGGAGCGACATTCATAATCTGATGAGATAATACTAATACTCATATCTGTGTTGAGATTATTTCAGTATGAATAATTTGCAATTAGTCATTACACTCTGAATAGAAGCAACCACACTCCTCGATACGGGATTGTCTCTTTTTTACGGTAGTATGTAAACATTGAAACGTTTCAAAAGAAACGGGCCAAATGAAACGACCCAAAAAACATGCTAAATCTGAAGTTGCATGGCAGAAACGGTGTAATTTTGTTATTTGCAGTTCATTTTTGGCACTTTCATGGCATAATAGCATTAAAATCTCTCAAAACATACATCTCCCGTTCAAAACACACGTGTTGTCATTGTTTACATGACACCATGCTTCCCATTCATTCAATGTTCAAGGTCTGCATCCCAAATATGGAAGTCGTCGCTTCAGAAAATCTCTATGCGATTATTAATTACCTTTCATCATATACTTTCTCTATATGTCACTCGCCATGGTTATTTTCTGTGAGGAATTTGTCTGAGGCCTCAAAACGTCTTCAAAATATATCGTTTTTGATATTGGGCAAAGTTTGTCACACAATGTGCATGCGAGTTGTGAATCGATAATAAGCCATGAGCATTCCAACCAATTAGCGTACTCCGATCATTCCATTATGAGGGGTGCAAGGTTGGCGAGAGGAAAATGTGGCGTCGTTCCCCGCAGTGTAGCCTAAATCTGGCTAAGAACTCGCAGAAAAAGCTAAAATGATGATAAAAATCATGGAGGCATCGGGTAATCTACATTCCTCTATTCATACAATGTAAAATAATATATGTTTTTGGTATTTTTGTTATGATTTTTCGTATTTTTAAGAAGATTTTGGGTCGTTTCATTTGGCGCGTTTCTTTTGAAACGTTTCAATGTTTACATACTACCCTTTTTTACTGAATTGAGTGGTTCTGAAGAGAACCGTTTCTTTCTATGGTCAGTTCAGTATTCTAATTCTCTCGTCACTTCAGCTTGCATCATTCTTTCATGAGACAATTTTCGGTCGCCCTCTCGCATGCGTAGAGCATGGAAGTATTTGGGGTGGACGCACCCCTTGGTGTGGACAATTGGAGACGGACACTGTTGAGAACGTCTAGGGCCTTCTTTTCGTGAGCTTTCTAGCAGCGTCGCTGAATGATGTCTGTTTTTCTGTCTAGCAGGCTAATTTGCC
This sequence comes from Notospermus geniculatus, assembly GCA_002633025.1. Classification (NCBI taxonomy): domain Eukaryota; kingdom Metazoa; phylum Nemertea; class Pilidiophora; order Heteronemertea; family Lineidae; genus Notospermus; species Notospermus geniculatus. The sequence continues at coordinate 211,386 of NMRB01000160.1, forward strand.
GGCTCGATGTTTTCAGTTTTCGTTCCACTTCCCTTAAGCTCTGGTCGATTGTGTGTTTCCACCATGACTTCTGTTCGTGAAATTTTTTCAGACTTGAGCTGATGTTGAGATGATGAGTTGACTTGCCACTTATATTCAACTCGCAGACAAACAGCTTGGTCAACTATGATTAAACTACGTGTGTCCAGGCTTAATTGCAGCGATGGCCCAGTGATTTCGCATTACTCTGGTCACCGTGTGGGCTGACGCTAATTAGTCACAATTAATCACCTTTGTTCGGCCCGATATGCAGTCAGTAGTCAAAGTCCCACGAGTGATTAATGTCGAAAGTAAATTGACGTCATGACAAGTGTGAGTTTACCTTGACACGAAACCACTAGGCCTATATATTGCTTGTGTGCCGCAGAAAACTCATCATTCCACACCGTAACACCCTTGCCATCAGCACACCCGAATATTAACCGATAAAGAAGCAAAGATGGAAAGCTCGAGCATGACAAAGCAACTTCACGAATTAGAGAAGAAATTTTACAGAGCCTGCGACCAAATCATACTGATCGACAGGAAGTTACAGGGCATATCGCTCAGATACAATCAGGCGAACAACGATGGCCACCGCTCGATGCGCTACAACCGAAGACTCCACCTCGTCACCCTGGAGGGCGTCAGAGCTGCCTTTTACCAGTACGCAGAGACCACCGCCAAAAAGATGACGGAGCTCAGATGTCAACTGTTCGGCGACGAAATTCTCCTTGATGAATTGCACGAGAGCGATTATTAACCAGCTTCATCAAACGGTTCTTTTCAGAACCACAAAGTTTTTAAAAAGAGACCAATCTGTCAGACATGTCA
>NMRB01000160.1:212382-224537 GCA_002633025.1 Notospermus geniculatus
AACTACAGGTACACACAGGGATTTCGCAGTTTATGAGTTCATTACATAAAACCCCTGTGTCTAAAATAGCCCTGATGTAGCCCCTTCGAGCTCAATTGGGGCTAATAAAAGCACGGGGATTTCAGACACGGTCTATTTAGATGCGGCGATTTATAGGTGTAACTGCAAAATCCCCGGGGAAAGCACGGGGATTTACGTACATGTACACAAAAGTAGTGTAACCACTACTTTTGATTATGATAGCCCTTGTATCAGCTTATTGCATGGTATAATCTGGCATTTTGTTTGGGGGCGATTGCACTGACTTGTGGCAAAAGGCAAAAGAACCACAAATACTTTGGCTCTGAGGAAATTTTGCAGAAATGCGGAGAAGTCTTTAACAATTTTCTGATATTGTCATTGCATGATCATGAATTCTTCAAAACTTCCTTACTTGTTGTCGCAAGATATATTTATGAAACATTGTAGGAGGGTAACTTCCGATTCACTTCCCTGGCGCACCCTCTCAAACGTGCAGCCAGAGCACGATGGGTGCCCGCTGTGCTTGGCGTAATGAGCCAATCAATGTCAGAAAGCATGACAAAACAGAAGAACTCATTCAAAAACCAGTTGATAATATCTTTTTCGAGAGGAATTTCAAATAGAAATAACTAATGAGCACTCCAGACAATGTTGCACTTTAAACCTAGGCGTGTAGGCCTACTTCACTTAATTTCGATGCCACTGGCCTTAGTAGGCCTGGATTAATTTCCAATCCAGGGTTTGCTTCGCATTTCCTGTGACTTGCATGACTTAATGGCGGAAAAAACACTCGCTGCCCCAAGGGCCGCGCTTGTTAGTGCCTTGTTGGTCCCATTTTAGACATTACCGAGAAATTGACTTACTATAAGTTCGACTGTTGGTGTGCATGATTTCACCAAGATGCTGATCCGCGGCAATTAGGTTCCGCCTCCTGGGGTCATTGAATTAGCAACAGAAGTGGCAGGGCTAAACATGCTAAATGCCTAAATTGTGTTTTCAATTCACCAGTGTGGCGAATGTAATTGCCGCATGTAGGTACAAATTTAAGCCCCATCCATGCTATGTGACGCTAACTCATTGCAACACGATTATTCAGCTGTGCCGGGATGTTGACACCTTGCAAGTAGCAAGCAGTTGCACAACTCTGTCGCAGACCACTGGAAATGGTCGCTAGAATTTGACTGAGTCATAGGGCAGGCAGGCAGGACGTGATGTGTGGACGTTCATGTTAAACGACCAAAATGAGGTGTATGTCGAAATTCTGCTTGGATGCTGTCAACGGGCTACGACAAGTTGGATAGGGTGGACGTCGACACTGATCTTACGACTAGGCCTACACACCACAACAAGATGGTTGTTCCGCATAGTGTGGATGGGGCTTAGAAGCTGAGGCTGTTGATTTCAATTCCCATCGAACCCCTGGATAGTGAACTTCACTTTTCCGGTTTCCTCCTGCATTTACTTTCAATTTCTGTCACATTGTTTGTTGAAGTCTAATTTTCTCTTCATCAGGCCCCCAGGTTGAAAAAGTCCATTTACCAGTACATGTATGTTGTCATATAACGTCACTGGTAATGTGCATCCTCCCACAGCACCGTTTTTACCGCCTTAGTTCATCCTCTGTGTGCGAGCGTATGAAGAGGAGTGAGAGAGGGTAAAGTGGGTCAAGTTCAGTTAATGGATGTAGACCTAGGCCTACATTGATGCTGGCTGTTCCATTCTGCGAAACACCCTTCTAGGTCTATAGTACGTTTGAGTCATCTGGAGCTCGATGGGCGGACCTTCGGTTGTCAGGCAGACCTTGGTATTGTTGGTGAAGTCTCGCTATTGACATGCGTTTTATTGACAGGACACTTCCAGCCAATCCCATGCCTGTGCCTGTGTTCAATTTCAATCAAGGTCTATTTGTATGTTCAATTTCAAACCAAGGCCAGCTGGTTAGAAAACAATGTGCGTTGGACCATTTAGAGTAAACCCTAAGTTCATTGTGGTCTGGGTTACTAAGGGTTTGATTGACATACGCCCATCGAGCTCCAGATGACTCAAACGTACTATAGGGCCGACGATTACTGAGCCTATTCGTTGACTTGCTGGGACTTGATTCTCCCATTGGTCATGTTGGTCATAGGCCTACAGGTGTTGACCTGTTTCCTATTATTAATCTCGCCAGATTATCATTGTCTTCGCCCCAGATGATATAATAAGTGCCAGAATGATGTATAGAATAGTATACATATGATAAGTATGCACACTTCTCAGATAGTCAGAAATACAGGAAGTGATTTCGAAATCGGTGTAGATGAAATCGCTTTTTTATTGTTTCTACAATTAATGTGTTTATTATGGAATATTACATGTGTAATTGAAGCTCTACCTCATCTGTTGTGGATTTTTAACGATCGTCAGTTTGATAGTGCTGTTTACCATACCCAGTGACGTCCAACAGTTGGAGATGTACTGGATGTGGATTCTGTCCTTCTGTAGTGCTTTGTGGAAGTGTTTTTTTCGTACGGTGACATCTGTTAGACTGCAGTGTCAAGGAAGTAGAGCGTGTGCGTTTTAATTGTCTAATCAACGTTAGAGTGGGACTATGCCTGACAACTTACAACACCAGGAAGTTGGTGTCTCATTTAGGCCAGTGCTGACATGTTCTCTTTCATTAGTGATGAAACAATAGCACAGGCAGGAGGCCTAGTTGTCCCACGGGTGTGTGGATTCTGTGCATAGAGCAGTTCATTTGGATTCAAGGCATTAGACAGTAGTTTGGATATGTACAGGACTTTTATGGGTGGATTCCTTGACATAGGAGCGTGACGTTTTCACAGATTACATGTATGTGGGCCATGCGCGGTCATTCGCCTGTCAGGTGGATTGTGCAGTCAATGACATCAACGAGCTGAACCGTTCTGCCTCCTTTTCCTTGCATGCCATGCTCGACATTTTTGTACCGGAAACTACTCTACTAGGCCTTTGTCCTAAGGCATCATTGACGGTGAAGGACAGCTAAACCTCTGCAAGACAGAAACTGAGTCACCCTGTCAACACGTCATTACGTTCCTTAATTGTAGTGACGGTGTTATTTTCTTGCAAGGATATTTGAATATGATGGACTCTTCAGTGGGGGTAACTTCTTCAATTTATTTACCATAATTTCGTTATGGCTTTCACTCGGATTACGACATTGGTCTCGCTGGCTCCCGGACAGAAATACACCATCTTGTTGTTGTACCTCGCAATCTTCTCTTGGCCTACCTGCTCCGCCTCAGCTCGGAAAACAACACCACCACCCGTGTATTGTCCAAAGGGTTTCCTCGAAGTTGAAGGATATCCGACGTACTACAATTGCACAACTTACGAAGAGCTGAAGAGTAAATAGCTTTTATTACATTTTACCATTAGGCCTATGGCTTTACATTACACGGAAATACTCGGTATACTGCTCTTTAAATTGTGCTTCCACTCCGGAAAAATCCGGTGGGATGCTGAGATTTTCTGATTCCAGGGTCCATATTCATAAACATACATAGTCAATGTGTGATACGATCTTTTGTGTTGAACAAAGGATAAGTCAGTGTCGAACGTAGCCTTAGGTATTTTTGAATATGGGCCGAGATCCGTGGGCTTAACCCCTTGAATGCTGCCATAGTTTTGCATAATGTAGAGTGTTGTGGCCTGCGACACCTAAACAGCAATGTTGTGATGCATTTTCCTTACGTTGTAAATCAGTCTTTGGCATTCTGGCATCATGACATGCTGTCCTGGTTGATTCGGCACTGTGTAAAAAAGCGAAACTTGGTAGCACACCCACAAGTCTCAATGAGACACCTCTGCGTGCCTTGTCTGTGCATCGAAAACTACATGTGCTACCTCATCATGCCGGAGAGTTTTATGTTACCGTATACGCAAATATTTTCACGTGTAAAAATTCTCGCAAAAATCACGAAATCAAAAGGGGCTGTTCACTAAGGGTCAACTTTACAAAATTCCAAGAACCACATTTTTGGCCTATTGGCCTGAGTAGACTCTCCAGTAGAGGCTTGTGCAGTCAGGCATGAGGGGAGTATGACATAAGCAAGAAAGAGGCCAGGGCAATGGAATTCTTAGATACAATTGAGCCTTAAGTGAACAGCCCCTTTCGATTATTCAGCTGTTCCGGGATGTCGACACCTGCAAGTAGCAAGCAGTTGCACAACTCTGTCGCAGACCACTGGAAATGGTCGCTCGAATTTGACTGAGTCATATAGGGCAGGCAGGCAGGACGTGATGTGTGGACAGGTTCGCGCCACGAACGCGAGTTAAACGACCAAAATGAGGTGTATGTCGAAATTCTGTTTGGATGCTGTCAACGGGCTATGACGAGGGTGGACGTCGACACTGATCTTACGACTACACACCACGACGAGATGGTTGTTTCGTATAGTGTGGATGGGGCTTAGAAGCTGAGGCTGTTGATTTCAATTCCCATCAAACCCCTGGATAGTGAACTTCACTTTTCCAGTTTCCTCCTGCATTTACATTCAATATCTGTCACATTGTTTGTTGAAGTCTAATTTTCTCTTCATCAGGCCCCCAGGTTGAAAAAGTCCATTTACCAGTACATGTATGTTGTCACCGAAGGAATGATTGGTGCAGCAATGTTTACTTCTGGGTTCGGCTCTTGTATGGCGATGTAAATTCAAATCTGATTGGTCAAGATTGGGCTGTTTCATCAAGCAACCATTCCGGACGATAGGATGTATTTATGCAAAAACAGCAATAAACAAAAAAATATTTTTTTTCCTGCGATCTAGTTATAGGCTATAATTATCGGACGAAAGTTTCTTCTTGACAACAACTTTTATTAATTTGAAAAACAATCATGTCGTATTTGCAGTGGGGGTGCACCACAAGAGCAGCGAACAGCATTCCTGACAGATTTTCTTCTGGAGTGGGCCTGGGGTTTGTGGTGTGAGCCGTGCGAACTAAGCGCAAAACCCAGGTTAGCCTGGATGATGGATGTAGGCCTAGGCCTACATTGATGCTGGCTGTTCCATTCTGCGAAACACCCTTCTAGGTCTAGTACAATCAGGGAATCCCTGTTAGAAACAGTGGCCTAGGGCCGACGATTACTGATAGGCCTATTCGTTGACTTGCTGGGACTTGATTCTCCCATTGGTCATACATGTAGGCCTACAGGTGTTGACCTATTTCCTATTAATCTCGCCAGATTATCATTGTCTTTGCCCCAGATGATATAATAAGTGCCAGAATGATGTATAGAATAGTATACATATGATAAGTATGCACACTTCTCAGATAGTCAGAAATACAGGATATTGCCTTCGTCCTGGACATCCAGTCGAGCAAGTGGAGCTGTGATTTCGAAATCGGTGTAGATGAAATCGCTTTTTTATTGTTTCTACAATTAATGTGTTTATTATGGAATATTACATGTGTAATTGAAGCTATACCTCATCTGTTGTGGATTTTTAATGATCGTCTGTTTGATAGTGCTATTTACCATACCAGTGACGTCGCATGATTGCAACAGTTGGAGACAAGGTACTGGATGTGGATTCTGTCCTTCTGTAGTGCTTTGTGGAAGTGTTTTTTTTCGTACGGTGACATCTGTTAGACTGCAGTGTCAAGGAAGTAGAGCGTGTGCGTTTTAATTGTCTAATCAACGTTAGAGTGGGATTTATGCCTGACAACTTACAACACCAGGAAGTTGGTGTCTCATTTAGGCCAGTGCTGACATGTTCTCTTTCATTAGTGATGAAACAATAGCACAGGCAGGAGGCCTAGTTGTTGTCCGGTGGGTGTGTGGATTCTGTGCATAGAGCAGTTCATTTGGATTCAAGGCATTAGACAGTAGTTTGGATATGTACAGGACTTTTATGGGTGGATTCCTTGACATAGGAGCGTGACGTTTTCACAGATTACATGTATGTGGGTCATGTGCGGTCATTTGCCTGTCAGGTGGATTGTGCAGTCAAGGACATCAACGAGCCAAATTGTTCTGCCTCCTTTTCCTTGCATGACATGCTCGGCATTTTTGTACCGGAAACTACTATACTAGGCCTTTGTCCTTAAGGCATCATTGACGGTGAAGGACAGCTAAACCTCTGCAAGACAGAAACTGAGTCACCCTGTCAACACGTCATTACGTTCCTTTAAATTGTAGTGACGGTTTTATTTTCTTGCAAGGATACGTGAATATCATGGACTCTTCAGTAACTTCTTCAGTTTATTTACCGTAATTTCGTTATGGCTTTCACTCGGATTACGACATTGATCTCGCTGGCTCCCGGACAGAAATACACCATCTTGTTGTTGTACCTCGCAATCTTCTCTTGGCCTACCTGCTCCGCCTCACGGCCGTATTGTCCAAAGGGTTTCCTCGAAGTTGAAGGATTTCCGAAGTACTACAATTGCACAACTAGCGAAGAGCTGGAGAGTAAATAGCTTTTATTACATTTTACCATTAGGCCTATGGCTTTACGGTTCATTACACGGAAATACTCGGTATATACTGCTCTTTTAATTGTGCTTCCACTCTGGAAAAATCCGGTGGGATGCCGCGATTTTCTGATTCCAGAGTCCATATTCATAAACATACTTAGTCAATGTGTGATGCAATCTTTTGTGTTGAACAAAGGATAAGTCAGTGTCGAACGTAGCCTTAGGTATTTTTATGAATATGGGCTGAGATCTGTGGGCTAAACCCCTTGAATGCTGCCATAGTTTTGCATAATGTAGAGTGTTGTGGCCTGCGACACCTAAACAGCAATGTTGTGATGCATTTTCCTAATAAATCAGTCTTTGGCATTCTGGCATTCTGGCATCATGACATGCTGTCCTGGTTGATTCGGCACTGTGTAAAAAAGCGAATGAGACACCTCTGCATGCCCTGTCTGTGCATCGAAAACTACATGTGCTACCTCATCATGCCGGAGAGTTTTATGTTACCATATACGCAAATATTTTCGCGTGTAAAAATTCTCACAAAAATCACAAAATCAAAATTTCGCCACGAATATTAATACATGCATAAAAGTTTGCCCAAAAAATCCAGTCAGTTCTCTTCCCTGCCCTTGACGTGAACATTAATCCACGCGGAACAGAAAAAAATGTTCAATTCGTGAAATATTATCATGCGAAAATATTTGCATATAGGTATAGGTTTACCAGTAGATATGACACATTACGAATCTCATGGAGGACATTAATTTTTGTATGTGCTGCCACCTTCACAGATCCATTATTTTTCAGATACAGCTTCAGTGTTTATGGTGATAAACAGGAAGTCAATTTCCAGAATCTTAGGAAATTTTCGACCCCAACCGGGGTCTTCTTCAGGCTGGCACTTTCAACTCGAGCTACCGGTACCAGAAGTGTACTTCTGGTAGCTCTGGTAGCTTGACTTGAAAGTGCGAGCCTGTTGAAGACCCCGGTTGCGGTCGAAAATTTCCTAAGATTCTGGAAATTGACTTCCTGTTTATCATCATTTTGTGTGTCGATTTTTGTGCTTTCTCTTTTCTTGGCTTCAGTGTTTATGATATCTATTGGCAAGTGACCTTGGGATGAGCAACTTCTGACCTTGTCTTTGCCCTCACACAGATCTTTTCCTCAAGGGCTGAAGAGAGTTTTAATTAGAAGGCCCAATTAGCCTTGTTCTTGACTAATTTTCATGGGATATAATGACACTGACTAATTGCCTTCATGAAATAGTGCCATTCTTGGTAATCTATAAACACTTGTCGGTTCCCGAAAACATTATATAACAATCCAGTTTAATATTTGAGCTAATTTAACTTCAAGTGTAATTTCTTGAGCTTGATCAACCATCTTGAGCCCCTTAGCTTCGTGGAGCCTTTTATGTCGGTGCTGGTTTACTTGGTATCCTGATTTCCAGGAAACAACAGCAGATTTTTCCTGATCTTCCTGAAAATTATCAAGGTTTCCCCAGGTCATGTGTGTGTAAGTGGCTGGCGTTCACTTCTTTGTTCAGCTGTGTTGGTAACAGTCACTGTATGGTGTGACATACTGCAGCTACATCTCACATGTGACAGTCAGCATCAGTTGCTGATCCAAAAGATCACAATTTGCAAGAGTTAAGGTCGATCTATAGTCATTGGGTTTTCCCCCAGATAAGTGCATTCCAAGCGACCAATTGGTGTGTAACTGAATGAATGATAATGAATACCGGTATTCTAAATCACCTTGGTCACATAAGCTTAGGTTACACCTGTTGAAAATACCCGTGTTTTTCCAGACCCGTGTCAAACCCGTGTGTACGAAAATCCCGGCGAGAGGTCACACTACTGCACGGGGTTCTTGAAGCTCGGCAATTCATAGGTGTGACCGCAAAAAACCTGGGGATTTTATGTAGTGTAACCATGGCTAGTGAGACGTGTTTTCAATGGATAATGCATTAGCTTCATTTTAACCACACCAAGCTTTGTCATGTTTGGTGTCGCAACCAAACCTGCCCACCATTGTGTTTCTCGCTTTGCGCATTCAGAGAGGCAGTGCAAAGAATATGGGTGAGATGGATACTCAATGACCTATCCCAAGAATGTTTTGTATCGTAAGCTACATTACATATCCCGCGGAAAGGCCGTTGGCGTTGAAGAAAGTGCCCTGCTATCTCATTTTGGCTCCTGCAGCTTGCAGCTTGTTGGGCGTTCGGTATCAATTCCTTAAATAACTGCCTATACTCTGTTTGCCAATTTTAGGCTGCATTAGCACTTGAGTAGATTTTATTTTCACATCGAAGGAAACTCTGTTGGAAAAGACGCAGTCTTACCTAGCGCATGTCGGTATAAACTATAAATTTATGGTTTCCGATCTCAAGATCAGAAACCATATTGTGTTTGGTCATGGTGTCTGTCTGGGTGTGTGCGTGTCTGTCTGTCTGTTCAGTCTGTCACACCTGTAACTTTGTTCCTGCAAGAGCTACAGACCTGGAAATGTGACCTGCCCCCAGGTAACATGACCTGAGCTACAAGATGGAATGAAAATTTCAGGTCTCCGATACCTCGTTCATGGTGAAATTGATATATCAAAAGTTGAAATTTTGTCTGTCACACTTTTGTTTCTTGAATAACTTGTCTCCGAGGCAAGGTAGAGCAATAGTAACAAGTTCCTTCCCTATGTTTATGGCCCTTGGCAAGATACTGGCATCAACAAATTTATTCTCCAGTGTCAGCATCATAATGATATTGATATATCATGATATTGATATATCAAATTTGATATTTTGACATATCGGGAGATCTGCCACAGTAGGTGACTTGAAACTGGTATCACAACATCATTGCTCATCCATGGATGTTATTGCAACTGAAATTTTCAGTTTGCACCTGCTCGGTTGTATCATATTTGCTGATATCATGGCGAGATTTGATATTCAAATTTGATAACATGACATAAGTCAGAATCTGGTGATGGTAGAAGCCTAAAACCTTCACCTATACCTAGGTATACCATTGCTATACCTAGGTAATCAAGGATGAGCTTTCAGATTACGCAATGACCTTGAAGGTCAGAGGTGAAGGTCAAGGTCAAACATTGTAGGTGGCGCTGAGGCACGAGTTGTGCATCTCCAGCCATTCCGATGCTGTAGCTTCTGCTTCCCAGCAATGAATCAACCAAAAACGTGGTAGTGTCACAAAAATACCATTCTGAAATGCTCCTTGCACCACTGCACAGTCTGCGCGTGGCCTACACGCGTGGCCTCTACTGTAGTTTAAGTTGCGCAGTTTGGCACCATGCAATGGGTATACATACTTCCACGCCACAACGAATCATGCATCCATTTGCAGTTGATCAGACTCGAGTTACGGTGGTTTTGCTGCCTACATAAAGTTGACTTCATGTATCATTGAAATTATAAACTTCGATACTATTGTATATTTTCAGAACTCGACATCAAACCGCCAATAGTCTTGGTCGGTAACGGTATGAATATGACATGCCGACTCAGTTGTGATGCTCCTTTGTTCATCAGGCACCTGACCACTGCCGGTTACCTGTGTAATTCTTCGTACACGTTCATCAAGAGACCTGGAACGGGGGGATATGTCCTGAACACAACGATATTAAATGACCGAACAATATGGTATGAGAAATCCGACGTAGATTTAAAAGACGGTGGAAGTTACCATTGCTACCAGCGGCATCCCACTCTGTCGAAGAAGAAGTTTGTTGCACATAAATACGTGGACGTCGGAGGTAGGTCACAGAAACAGGAATAGGCGCTCCTCTATGGAGATTTTTGTTTTGGGGTGTTGGGGTGGCGTGATGGAAACATCCATCCCTTCTGCCAGTGAGGTTGCGAGTTCGTTTCCTGGTCATTCCTGTGGCTATGGTATTGAGGGTCTTCTCTCCTGGACATTGTAGGTTTCATGGGGGCTTCAGTCTCCTCCTGCTTGATGTAAATATCACTCTGTGTTGTTTGAGGTTAGAGGACAATTTGTCATCGGGGAATTCGTCCCCGGACAATTCGTCCCCAGACAATTCGTCCCATAGGACATTTCGCCTCTGGACAATTCATCCCCTAGGGCAATTCGTCCCCGCACAATTCATCCCCATGGACAATTTGTCCCCAAGGACAATTCATCCCTGGACAATTCGCCCCTCAGGACAATTCATCCCTTAGGACAATTCGTCCCTTAATAACAATTCGTCCCTTAATAAGACAATTCGTCCCTACTGAATTGAATTGACTTACATGTATTTCAATAATCCTTTTTGTTTCAATCCATCCAAAAGCAGAGGTGGGTAGGGTTTTTTTTGGGGGGGGGNTGATTATCGGGGGTACATCTTTTGGTTTCAATCCATCCAGAATGGATTGGTTTAAGCGGCATGTATAGAGGCCACTGAGTGAAGTACCACAAGTGGGACCCATCCAAAAAGTTCAATATCCGTGAGGTTGACAGCCAGAAGGGCATGGCCATCTGTGTCTATACATGCATGGCTCACTGTACACTGCACACACACACTAATTACACAATCCCCGTTGTCTTTACGAGACATTACATCACCTGAGCTTCGGGGCAATCAAACTCCAAGCCACCACCCTTTCCGACTAATCAAGTAACGTAAAACACAAAAGAATGAATATAGCTGGAGACAACGACCCACGTGGACGAACGCCTTCGCCTCACTCTTGTAGTCATGCTAATAATGGGGATCCTAACTACGATAGAGGGCAGCACACCGAAACCCGGTCCTATACACACCTTTTGTGTGGGAATTGATCAGGTCCGGGATGTCAGTTTCATTTCAATAGTTTTAACCACCTATTGAGGCAGTGGGCTAGGGTCCCCATTGTACTGTATGAAACGCTTACACTTTCAGTTATAGAGCGAGCCGAGTACCTCAACTGCACAACACCAAATTGGGCGAAAGCTGTCTGTACATGGTGTGACGAAGACAAAACCAAATTCGATGACTGGAACGTTACGTACCTTACAGGGAACAAGGGGTAAGACTTGACTTGCATTGGAAGTTCTTCAGCAGTGCCAAAATAGTGAATACATGTAATTTCTTGATTTGATTTCTTCCCATCGGGGCCTGATCCAAAGCATTATTGGCCCTGGTATTAAGTACCGTCTTATGCCCATCCCAAGCTGCTCATGTTCCTCACTTGGATGGGGTCTTTTCCTTGCCCTTGCAAAGGCACAAGGTATAAGCATAAAGGAATCAAGCATAAAGGTTCAACTAACAAATTTAGCATTTTATAAATGTGGACAGTATCCCTTTAAACCTCAACAGAGTTGCATTCTGCATCTTCCATGTGATGGGCAAGACCCTTCTGCATGTTTCTGCAAATTTTGTTGAATTCCGACAAGCTGATCTTATGATACAAAAGGACTGAATTAATGAGAACCCCACGAACGATGAGAGCGCAGGGTCATCTGTGTACATTTGAATAGGCTAACGTGCATTTGCACATGGAATACCAATTGTGCTGAAAATAGCTCTGTTATCCTCAGAAATGGAATTCAAGGCATCAAGTTGACAGACTCATGTACCCCTTCACCACAAAAAAAGTTGAAGCTGTGCCTATTACGTAAAGCCGAAATTCAGGCAATGAGAGACATCTGGTGGCAGTACATGAAGTGTATCCCTCAGTAAGCTCATCGTTC
>NMRB01000160.1:259557-277242 GCA_002633025.1 Notospermus geniculatus
TCCAGGCAACCCAGTAGCTTTACCTTGTTACCTGGAGCTATGTTGATATTCATATCAGCATCTTCTACTGTATGCAGGGCTTGCAGTACCATTGGAAACACTGCTATTTTACTTATGTGCCTTAATTTAAAGTTAGGGGACAGTTTTCAGGCTAGAGCATGTGCCTACAATTTAACTAAATTACACCTAAAAATCAATATTGTCAGCTGAGCGCATCGCCCATGGGCGACTTGTTTAATTCAAGAATTCGCTGGCAGTTTAACACATTCATTAATAGGTATATTTCGCAGTTGGGATACATCGACCCTCTTTTCACCTGGCACAGGAAGTTTCAAGTCAAATGATGACGCCATCGCGTCACGTTCTCGACATAAGGCGTGACATCATGACGTCATCAAATCATAAAATGTAAGCTTGCAGAACCTCACTACTTTCACTAAAAATATCAATAGCTAATCAATTTGTGAACAATAAGGGTCATATTCATGAAGGGTGTTAAGGGTTGTTTATCGACGAATACAAACTTCCTGCTAATATTTCAGGTTCGAAGACACACACATTTTTTAGGGACTTACTGCAATTTGCACCGCCCTTTTTTCTGTTCTGAATGAGGGAACCTGGTTTTGTCATAGGATCCTCTGTGAATTTTTCTTGCTGGTTACTTTTTTCTTTTGATTCCTGGTACACACCTTTGTCCAAGCACTACATCTTTTTAGGAAAACCACGCACAAGTCTCTGTAAAAAAGGTTCTTGACTACCATGTTATACATGTCGGTCATCAAATCATTACTGAAGAACAGCATCTCTTGTTACTCTAGCTGCGGTTACATAGAGCTACATGGTATCGGGGACATGCCAGTTAATAATAATGGCTTCACGATCGCGTTGATTTCAGCTTTGTGGTGTTATCATTCATGAAATCATTAAACATGAGAAAATTCTTTGGTTACTCTATCTACATTAATGAACTCTAGGCCTATCGATTAATTAACTCTACTCTATCTACATTAATGAAATCATTAATTATTTTCCCCTTGGAGACTCGGGCCTGGTTTCCCTGACTGGTTCACAAAAAAACACACAAAACCTCTAATACACCCAGTAGGCTAGCTATCATACAAGACACAATACTTAAAGTTTTGTTCCAACACAGCTTGGCACTAAACATTTTTAAAAGTATTTAGTCTCCACCTGTGGTTAAAAACAAATAAGCAGCACATCAGAAATGTGTGGCGGTCAAGGAAAACCCGGCGGCTGTCACATTTGAGGAAAGCGTTTAAATGGCCTTGGTGAACCTGCACATTTCAATAGGTGACATACATTGTACTACATAACAGGTACCGGTAAAGAGTAGCTAGGCCTACTCTTCATTCCAGTTCCGATTGGCGCGAGGTTTATCAACGATAGCTCCGCAACGCCTGGCCCGATTTTGATGAAACATACATCATTCATTTCAACCTCTGTAATCAGGACACCTCTCAATTAAGGACAGCATCCGTCAGTCCCGAAGGTGTCCTTAATAGAGAGGTTCCACTGTACTACATAACAGGTACCGGTAAAGAGTAGCTAGGCCTAGGTAGATCAATGCACAGGCAATCTGACAACCCTTCTTGATCATTCAGCAACATCCACCGGATTTTCCTAGACCGTCACAGCATGAATTCTTGAATAAAAATAAACAACAAACATACTCAACAAAAACAACAAAACTAAAGCAAATCTATTAATGCAATAGTCAGTGACCCATGTCTGAGTGAGGATTTTGGTGGCGATAAGCTAAAAGTCTGTCCACCCCTTCAAGTTTATACATGTAGGTAACACCAAACTATTGAGGCAATCAAGTCAAACTGCTGAGTACTGATCATATCACAGTGGCAAAGGAGTATATCATCAGAATATCACAGTGGCAAATGAGTATACATGATATAATAATAATGATGTGTGGGCTTATAGTGCCTTTTACATTTAAGTGTCAAGGCACTTCACATTATTACCCAGCCTAATCCAGAAACCTTTCTGTAGAAACCAAGGGCAGCTACAATCAAGCGCACACATGGACATTTCAGGCCAGTTGAGAGTATACAGAGTGACACAGCCAGGGATTGAACCCGCAACCTTCCGATCACGAGTCCAACGCTCTAACCATTGTGCCACCGCGCTCCCCATCATATAACATCACGACAATCACGTATCACAGTTACAATGGAGCGTATTGTAGGCTATCATCATGATATCACAGTGACAAATCACAACATCTTCATATCACAGTAACAAAAGAGTATATCATCATAATTTATAACATCAGAGTGATAAAGGAGTATGAGTATGTGTATAAGTGAGTTTTTAGACTTGCGTTTCCCATTCACTATAGTGAGGTCCATGAACATTTTGGTTGAACACACACACCTAAAAGGGTAGGACCTTTGATTTTGCAAGAGTTCCTGCCCTCTCTTGAATTGCAAACTAACCCATAATGAACACAATCACTGAAATTGCATCTGGGGATTGTTCGAAGTTTCAGGCCTTCTTCAAAACTTCGTTACAGCAAAATAAAGGGCTATTTTAGTACCGCCAGAAATCCTGTTTATCTTGCGGCAAAATTTTATTACCAGACATATGTGACGTACGCAGTAGGGAACCACGTCTCGACGATTCCGTACTACCTCGGCGCAAATCCGATGCACCTTCACCGTAATCTTCACTTGCTCGGCGAGAATCGAAACCGGCCTGGACAGAACTGATGCTCGCAGCGCGTGATTCGGCACTATTAGGTCGTCGGGAATTGGGCCATCCATCCACCCAATCATCTGTGGGTTCTCTGAAAGGCAGCACGGGTGTGACCGATCTCAGCAGTCTTTCCTTCTCCTTTTTCTTCTTGATGCCGCAGTAGGCGCCAACGATTATAATAATCAGGGCAAGCGCTGCACCGGCAGCAATCAGACTGTACATGGTGATGTTGGTGTATGTCTTCTCCGGGGTCGTACTGGGAGCTGAAATGGAAAAAGTTTAATTGTTTTCAGATTTGAACAATGTTATTGGTGGGCCTATGAGCTGAATGAGTACAGACAATAAAATAAGCCTTCAAACGCACCTTAATAGTGGATCATTAGAAATCTAATGAAATTCTTTTATCTACATGTACCACACCTGCACAATGAGGACATTTCATTCTATACTGTACAAATGAGGACATGTACAAATGAGGACATGCATAAAATGATGCATGTACAAATGAGGACATGCATAAAATCCACATTTGTGACCCAATCTGGGAAAACCAGGCACATGTCTCCAACATATGACAAGACCCTTGACTACTCTGTTAGGTCATCAACTCGTTGCTGAAGAATAGCCTATCTTTGTTGCTGTAACAGCTGAATTGATTTCAGCCTTTGTGGGGTAAGCATTTCTGTAACCATCAACCATTTTTCTCCTGGGGAACTTGTGCCAGGTTTTCCCAGATCAGGTCACATTTATGTAAAGTACAATGGGCATACTGATGGCTGTGTGTCCCCAGTTGCTTGGAAAAGAATGACATGACAGCTGTCACAAATGACTAACTGGAGACATTAAAATTGATCCTATTCATGTGGGGACATTGTGTCCAAAGTATACTGACGTATGCAGGCCTTTCGATTGCTCCAAACTTGATACACCCTGTATTTTTGTCCCTTAATTTGGGCACACCTGAAGTTGCCCGCCGGGTCCAGAGTTCTCCACAGGGTTTGAAACAGACCGGGCGCTGGTGACGTCGTACTGATATCGGCGCTCGCGCCATAGGCGCGTCCTCAGCGGGGGGTCTGGGGGCCCCCCCCCCAGAAAAATTTGAAATCTAGAAGCCCTGAAACGCAATTTCCTGGCATTCAGGAATGCAAATCTAGCTCCCGTCAGTGCCCTGAAAACCATGGTTGACATTGCACATAAATGAAAATCATCATATTTTAATGGACAAGTCTATTTTTATCTACTTACTAACAACTTCTTTCTTTACAGCGCATGTAATCCCTGTGTAGCCAGCAGGACAGCTGCAGTTGTAGCCTTGTGTTGACGAACCTGACACAGTACAACTCCCATTGTTTTCACATGGGTTGGGTTCGCATGGATCTGAAGAAGTGTTAAGCCTAGTTCATACTTCAACGCAAGATCATCGGCGTCCGACGTGCGATCAAATCTGGACGCCGACTTCGTGGAGTTGATTCATAGTCCAGCGTACTTTAGCAACGGTGACCCGTTATGAAATGACTCAAGTAATTAAAGCCTCATGATCAGATGCCAACCAAATCGCATGACGGGGTCGGCATCGAATGCAAGATCACACGTCGGTCGCCGGGGATGGTTGTGCGTCGCAGTATGGCATAAAGTTTTCAATCTTGAGAGTATAGTAAGGTTTTCAGACAGACGAAGCCTCCTGGGTGGGCCAAAATATGCCAAACCTATACCTGGCTTGCCAGCTTGGAGATTTCCCCAGCAAAAGCAAGCTTTGGGTGGAATTTTAGTAACGGTGTTCAAGTCACCTCTCCCTACAGAAGCAACACTCATTAACAACAATGTAAATCTTCTGACGAAGTTTTTGAGATATTTTGTTTGGTAATTGAAGGAGATGTAGGCTTGATCAAGTGTCAAATGTGCTTCACAATATTACCCTAAATCGTTCCAGAAACCTTTCTGGGAAACTCAAGGAGCAGCTCATTCAGCGCATCACTTGATCCCCTTTCAGAGGAGTTGAGTGGGAACGTAAGTGGTGACTTGACTTGGTGTTGAACTGATGGCCTCTTGGTCATGAGTCTGATGATCTTACACTAAGCCATCATGCTCCCCTGACCTGCACACTGACACTCATGTGAACCCTCAGACCAAGGTTCCAGATAGTAACTTGTTTGGTACCGGTAATTTCATGATTCAGACGTGCATTTACCTGCTCTGTACTTCCGGGACAATAGGCCTACTGACATTTTTTGCTAACCTTACCTAGACAATCTGTGGTCAGAGGATCTTTGCTCCAGAAACCAGCCTTGCACTTGCAGATGAAACTGCCGACAGTGTTAGTACATGTGGTGTTCCCTGTCAAACATTTTGTTGTACACTCATCAACGTCTGAAAAATGGCAAAAAAACACACGATCATTTCAAGAACTTAAACTCTGAAAGGCAATGAGGCATGGTGTCCTTTCATCATGCACTTTTAGACTGTAGTGAGCGCCACAGAACAGACCCAGAGAATTTTAGTCTTTGACTTCAGGGTTTCCGCCAGAAAAAATGTTTAGGGGGGCACAATCCGGGTGCCTCCGGCCAAAGTGTGTGTGGGGGGGCCCTCCCCCCAATAACTTTGTTCCAGAAGCCTGGAGATGCATTTTCCAAGCATTTCAGAGCTTAAAAATTCCTGTGTACAGATCTTTGTTCAACTGTTGTATCTCTTGAATGAAAATAAGGGCAATTTAAAGACACTGCTCTGTATTTATAAGGGGGGCAAGTCCCCCTTCCGATTATGAAAGGGGGGCTCCTGCCCACTTGCCCCCTCTGGTGGAAACCGTGCACTTCACTCTTCTTAAACTTCTGGTCAAAGGTGTAGTTGGAAACTGTGGTCTGTTGTTTGAAAATATGTGAGGCTGTCTAGGAAAACCCGTCGGATGTCGCGTTTGAAGAAAGTGTGGTCTTGTGGTGAACCCGCACATTTCAATACGGGTAGCTGAACTTCGTAACAGGTGAACAGTAGCAGATCAACGCACAGGCAATCTAACAACCCTTGTTGATCACTCAGCGACTTCTGACGGGTTTTCCTAGACCGCCTGGCACCACACATAATGACCTACCTTCACACTTGAGGTCAATTTTACTGGTTCCAGTCTGTTTGTCCACGAATCCTGGAAGACACCGACACTCATATTCCCCTGGGGTGTTAACGCAGAACATTGTTGATGTGCACCTATGAGTTCCTGCTGTACATTCGTTCACATCTGAAGAGAAAGTAATCAAGGTTAACTCAGACAATTTCACAAATCAACCAAGGAAGATGGAATACTACGCCCCTGAAGCCTGCACAGTCGAAGTGAGGCATCCTGGAACTCCACGTACGTATTGGCTACGTCATCAGACTAGTTTGTGCCATCATAGTCGGCGGGCGGAGCAATGTCACAACACTTGGTAGCCAAGATGAAGGGAGGGTTCCCAATCAAAACTGGTGACAATGGATTTTAATGTGCATGTACAACTGACTAATTTTTAGGACTTTCAGGATCCCTTTCCACTCACTTTGACCAAAACGCAATGGACCACAAATAAAAGCACCAAACACCATATTTAGAGACTTTAAAAGATTTTAGAAACCAGTGGGGAACTTGAAAGGGTGCTATCGTAATAACGAAGCAACAGGAATAACCTGCAAATTCACAGTGGCTGTGCCTTATGGCCAGGAATTGATGAGACAACTGAAGCTGTATGCAAACTATAGAAATACGGGGGCGAAGTTATGGGGCAATGTTGAAGGAAGGAAAAAGAAGGGATGAAGGTCTGCAAGATTGGACACGGTCATTCCACTGCTTATCTTTTTCAAAGAAAATTAACAAAATTGTTACAAATGGTGATAATTATAGGATTGTTACATCCAAGTCAGCAGACTCAAAGTTGGTTACCACTAGGCCTAATTATTTCTGTGATGCTGACAGGCAAGCTGTTTCTCTGCTAACATACCGTTCACGGTGTTTGAGCCGCACACCACCACTCCAACTCCAGCTATATAACAGTTGCCGCCGCTGGTCTGTATCATGGAGCCAAACATTGCCTTGACTGTGGCTTGGTCAGGTTGAATACCAGGGTCTGTGAGGGCTTCAGCGGAATAAATTTGCATATCGAGGTAAATGATAGTACTGCCTCTCCTGAAGAGAACAAAATAAACCAATGATAACTGATAAGTGATGGGGATAGGAATGATATGAAAATTGGAAAGAATTTGAAGAAACATTCTTCAGATGGTTGATGGTAACAACATTTCTCCAAATATTTTAAAATAGTTTCCACAGGATGTGAGAAAACTTTGGCAGAAGATGTCATCTGCTGGACTCCGGGGTAGATGAGTTACCCGTAAGGCAACATTTTTGAAGGTACTGTCACACCTTGCCGGATAGCGTTAACGGACGTCCGACGGAGCAAAAGAAAATTATCCGGTGGTGATAGTCGTCTCCGGTGCCGCTGGAGGCCCTCATGAACGGAAGAAAATAGAGGACCACCAGGGTGTACGTTGCTATCTGTTCAGGACCCGTTACATGTATGGTACCGGTAGTAATACTGTATTTATCCTGAAATCATCAGTTTTGTCCTGTGATCCCATTACGCGTCCGTCATTCATCAGTCTCCATGCGTTCCTTATCAGGTAATCGTCTGCTGAACATATGGTACACCTCCGGTTCAACCGTTGCAGGTCAGGTAGTAGTCCGACCACGAATCAAACTCCACCAGTCGTCAACAAATGCGAACTGACAAGTACAGGGCAAGCAACGAAAGAGTTCCGAACAAAACGAATGCACAGTGCACAACAACCGTACAAATAGCGGACGCCTTTGCCCGGTGGTGTCCGTTTCAAGTTTTGTGCATGCACAAAACTTTCCGCCGGGTAGAACGGACCTCGCCTGACAAGGTACGCATTCCCCGAATGAGAAACGGACAAGAAACGCATGCGAACGGAAATGAACGGATTCAAAATCGTGCTCTCCGTCGGATGTCCGTTAATGCTATCCGGCAAGGTGTGACAGTAGCATGCAGTTGCATGTTCCTCAAGAGTTCAGCTACCTACCCAAAGGAAGGAACATCAAATGAGCAAACAGCCTTCTTGCATAAATCCGCGAAAGACTCCAAACACTGTAAGACAAAACTGGATGAGATAGAATCAAACTACGGCAAATTACATAACAATGCTGAATGTCTCCAAATATCTGAATGAATCCTAAGTGTTAACCCTTAAACATGCAGCATAGGCAACCCCAAGAGAACTGCATATTATTTTGGAAAAATTCCGAAAATAATGAAAATTTGAAGTCAACCAAACTCTACCATACATAGATGTTCGTTGATCAAAAAAACGTTTTTAACAAATATCCACACACAAGCATTTCGGTGATTTTTATCTCTTTTTTAGTGCTATATGTCAGTTTTTGGGAATCGGCCCAATGGGTATTAACTTAGGTTCTTGATGGCCAACTACAGGTTATGTTCAAACCGATTCAGATAGATGCCTGTACCAATTGGTGACTGATCATGAAACGCTTGATATAAAACAGCTGATGACTGTACCTTAGCAATGAAAGCTTTCACTAATTCATTGAAGGCCTTGCTTGATTTATCATCTAGTTGTGGATCGTATTTCTTTTGGAGAATGACTTGCATTGAGTATTTAAGATTTGCTGTAAAGAAAACGCAAATGAAATGGTCCATGGACCATGTGCTCACTGGGTTGGACATAATAGTCTAATGACAGGGGGAGGTAGGCCTACATATCAGTTATGAGCAATCTGGGTCAAGTCATTCCCAGAAAAGACTTTGATGATTTGGGGGTTATGCCACCTGGCGGCCATATTAGATGTCCGATCGGGCTGCAACTTCACATGTACATAAAGGTCATCTGCAGGGGACCACTTAGCACATTGGAGCGCTTTGGGTTAAGGCATTCCCGAGTTACAGCACTTTGATGATTTTCGGGTTACGCCACCTGGCGGCCATATTGGATGTCCGATCGGGCCGAAACTTCACATGGACATAAAGGTCATCTGCAGGGGGCCACATAGCAAATTGGAGCGCTTTGGGTTAAGGCGTTCCTGAGTTACAGCACTTTGATGATTTTTGGGTTACGCCACCTGGTGGCCATGTTTGAAGTCAAATCAGGCCGAAATTTGACATGCATGTAAAGGTCATCTAGATGGAGGTAAATATCAAATTTGAGCACTCTGCCTCAAGCCGTTCCTGAGTAATAGCACTTACTTGATTTTCAGGTTACGCCACCTGGTGGCCATATTGGATGTCGAATCGGGCCGAAACTGGGTATTTTTTAAGGTACCCCTCCAATGCATGTTTATGCAAGATATGAAGTTGCTCGGTGAAATAATGACAAACTGTGGCAGGTTCGTCACTTTTGTCGAACTTTGACCTCTGTGACCTTGAAAAGTAGGTCAAATCAAAAACCCGTTATATATATTATGTATCCTTATTAGCTACACCTAGGATAAAAATTTGAAGATGATCTAGTCATTAGTTCAGGAGTTATTGTACTTTTTGTGTTTTTGGTTTCCGCCACCTGGTGGCCAAACTGAGAGTCGAATCGGACCGAAACTTGGTGTCGTGGGTCATCTGACCTAGGGGTATATATGTACCAAGTTTCAGATCAATAGCTCCAGCGGTTACGAAACGTGCCCTGCTAACGGACAACGACGACGACGGACAACGACGACGACGACGGACGACGGACGCTGCACCATCGTAATAGCTCACCCCAGTGAGCTAAAAATCCTCAAAAATATCCTTACAGTATCCTTGCAATGCACATGGAAGAAGACCCAACATGTCCAAGGTGACACCAACTGTTTGTTGATTTCAGGATTGTCTGCCCATTGTGAAATTTGACTTTGTCCATTTCTGTAATTGTTCTCTGGCGTTTTCTTGGGTCTTCTTTCCGGTGCATTCCGACTCATTTTGCTGTCACAGGTCACATATTTTGTTGTTTTAGAAAATGTGACCCGTTCAAGCACCCGCTTGTCGCAAGTGATCATCATTGGTCATCAGTTTATTCAACTATTGTAACTTCTGTCCATTACTATTGTCCACCTGCAGTCCATTAGTATTTTCAACCTGCAGAGATGTACATTTCAGCTATTGTGTTAGGCCGAAGGCCGTTATCCTTTTCCTCAGTTGCGAAATGGTAATCACCAAGTCACAGGTAGTACTGTAAAGCAAGATAATTTCGCGGCTGGAAATTTTCGCGAATCAAGTATTATAGACATATTCGCGGCAGGATATTTTCGCGAGTCGCTGCAATTTTTTTCATTTTTTTTTTGACGGGCCGTATTTATCACTTGAGGTACTCATATTCGCGACAGGAAATTTTCACGACTCATACACTCTCGCGAAATTCGCGAAAATTTCCTGCACGCGAAATTTTCCTGCTTTACAGTATTCTATGTCAGACGCCACTGTGTACATAATTAGGCTACTACTTACCAGCTTTTGAGCAATCTTTCTTCGGATCACCTGCATGGCCCTTTTTGCAGCGACACCTATAACCTCCATCGTAGTTAATACAGTCGGCATTCGTGCCACATGCCTTCAAGTTGGGGTCCTCACATTCATTGACATCTGGAAACAAGTACTCTGTGCTGTGAAAGATGGTCGCCTTCTAGACCAACTCTCTTATTACCGGTATTTCATCTCAACTGAAGCAAGGTGTACCGGTATGTGTTTTCGTCAGGGCCGATGCCAGCATTATTGGCCCTGGCGGCGGAGGAGGCCATCTCAAGCTACTCATGTTCCTCAGTTGGATGGGATCTTTTACTTGCCCTTGCAAAGAAACAAGGTAGGCCTACAAGGCACCACGGCTTACTGCTGTCCCATGTGATGGATGTGAAGAGCTGGGAATGAAATCCCATATGGCCCGGGGCTAGATTCGAACCTGGAACTTGCCACTTGCTGAGCGGATGTGATAACCACTGTGATATTTCTACTGCTGCAAGTTGGTCAAGTGGGGNTTGTAAAGTTCCAGCCTGAAGAAGACCCCGGTTGGGGTCGAAAATTCCTCTGGAAATTGCCTTTTCATTTATCATCCAATATGTTATAAATGGCAAATAAAAATTCATACAAAAATTCAGTAAAACTTACCCGTGCAGCTGGAACCAGAGTAGCCTTTTTTACAGGGACAAGTGTATGAGCCGTCTGTATCAGTACAAGTACTGTGTTCAGGACATGTAGCTGTTTTCGTGGCACACTCGTTAATGTCTGCAAAAAAAGAAATGCATGTTGATTTCATTGTACGGTCTGCCTCAACGATAAGCTCGGAAATTTTTCCATATCCTCATATCATGTGACCCGCTCTGGCAAAAAGAGTCGCATGACGCTCAGAAGGTGAGCCTCAATGAACTACACTGTAAGATGACACCAGGAGAGAATGGAAGAAATAGATTGTTTCAGATTTCATAATCGACAGACAATACTGACAGTGTTATATCTAGGCCATTTTAGAGTGGCGCCGCGCCATGCTCCCAAAAGGGGGCGCCATTGTGCCCTTTTTTAACCCCCTAGGGCGCCATGCCCTAAAACTAAAAAAAAAAAAAATTTTTTTTTTTTTTTTTTTTTTTTTGGTTTTTATACCCCCAGACCCTTTGCCATGGTCCCTTTTAGTCATATCACCTTAGAAACTGGCTTAAATTGGCTGTTGACTGGAGTTATAGAAACCTTTTTAACTTTTTTGCTTTTCAAATTCCGTTAGAAGAAATGTCGCGAATGAAAAGTGCCCTTTTCTAGGTTGAAGTGCCCTTTTCACAAAGTTTGCACCGTGCCCTTCTGAAATCCTAGATATAACACTGACTGAAACTGACAAACATTTGGTCTCAACCTGCCGAGCTAAGAGCGACAGCGTCTGCTTTTGCCACTGAAATATGAATACGGGTAAAAATTTACAAAGAAATCCAAACTTACTTGAACACGAAACACCATCACCATTTAGTTGGTATCCTGCGTTACATCCACATTTATGTCCCCCGACGAGGTTTATGCAGTTTACACTGCACTTGTTGGCACCAGTTTTACACTCATCCACATCTGGAAATGAAATATACATGATTTCTTGTGTATTGTCAGTTTCATTGTATTGGTCACAAAATGAGGAACCCGCGTGCCGTTTATCCCGACAGGTCGGCGCTGCGAGCAGTGCGAGGAAGCGAAGTCATTGACATCGTTTTAAGTGTTGACGTTGGGTCATGAAAAAGTGACCTGTACATTTTTCTACAGGAATAATGAGATAAAGACCTTGCCATTATTGCCATCCTATCTCTTCATTTTAAGCAAAAAAGCACTGCAAAATACAGACATTTCCATCTGCTACAAGATGATGTAAAGGGGCTGTTGTACATCTACAATATAAATCTAAGAATGAGGAACCCGCCCTGCGGTTTATCCCGACAGGTCGGCGCTGTGAGCGCTTGTACCGAAACGACGTCATTGACGTCATTTTAGGTGTTGACGTTGCGTCATGAAAAAATTTCCTGTACATTTTTCTACAGGAAGAATGACACAAATGACGTTGTCCTTATCGCTATCGGAACTCTTAATTTTAAGAAAAAAAGGAATGAGTTTAAAAGAAAATTTCATCTGCTACACGATGATGTAAGTTTTACTGCCATGCGACCAACACAAATGGTTTATTTTCACGCCAGAAATAAATGGAAATAACGTTGGAAAAAAGAGATTTCGGTCACATCGCTCGCAGCGCCACGTTGTGACGTTAGTGTGCGGGTTCCCCATTCCATTACCCTGGCCTCTTTTTTGCTTACGTCATCCCCTCACGCCTGACTGTACAAGCCACTACTGGACAGGCTACTCAGGCCAAAAATGTGTTTCTTCGGATTTGGCACAATTGACCCTTAAGTGAACAGCCCCTTTTAATGCCAGGCGACCGAAACAAGTGTTGTTTTCACACCAGAAATAAATGGAAATAATGTAAGAAAAAAGAAAGTTCGGTCGCACCGCTCACAGCGCCACATTGTGACGTTAGTTCCTCCGGTTCCCCATTTACTTTTCACTTTTTATTTCAATCTTTTTACGTTTCAAATTCATGAGCAATACAAAAATATTGCATGAAGAACTTACCAATGCAAGTGACCTTATCGGCAGATAAAATGTAGCCAGAATCGCACGTGCATGTGTCGACGCCATTCGTCTTTATGCACTTTTCTTTTTGCTCGCAAACGTTGTTTTGGTCACATTTGGCAGAAATTGGAACTGAAACAGAAGAAGGATGATTAGGCCAAGGAATGATGGAATGGCAGCAGTCAGTTGGATTAGTAGTCAGGGTGGAAACATCCATGCATGCCACCAATGTAGGTGTGGCTTCTATCTCCAGCATGGAGCCAATGGCTTCAGGTGTCAGATCACGGAGGTATTATTAAGCCTCCATGGTCAGAGAGGGAGGTTTCTCCTCGACAATGTAGGTTCTCCGGGAGGGTGGTGGGTGGTTCATCTACATATCTGTATAATCTGACATCTGTAATCAGTACTCCTCTAAAATAAAGACAGTAGTTATCAGTCCAAAAAAGTGTGGCTTATTGAGAAGTTCCAAACGCATACCTACTTACCTTCACAATTATGTTTATTGGCGGCCAGAGTGTAGCCAGATTTACATGAACAGGTGTATGATCCTATTGTATTGGTGCAGATATGTTGACATTTGTTGGTGTGGGAAGAAGCACATTCATCTTGATCTGAAATTAATATCACGGGATAATCTACATGCAAAAAATCAACCATGAGGAGAAATTGAAACTACTGGTAATTTACCTAAAAAAATCAGCAGTTTGCATGAATCTGGCCATCCTGGGTGCATTAATACACAAGCCTCTTACATGTTGCCCATTTTTCAGGCGACTTAAAAGGGGCAGAGGCCATTTTACATCCTTCACATCTAATGCAATATCGAGAGACACAAAGAATTTTTTCTAAACATCAAGTCTCTAAAGAAAGAGATTGGGATCCAGCTCATTACACTTCTGATAGCTCGACTTGAAAGTGCCAGCCTGAAGAAGACCCCGGTTGGGGTCGAAAATTTGCTAAGATTCTGGAAATTGACTTCCTGTTTATCATCAATTCTCTAAAGAATGTTTATGACCCTCCCTAGAGCTCTGTGAAACTTCATTAACTTGATCATTTTCTTTAATTAGACATGACCAAGGGACACAATCAGGGCTAAATATAATCATCCACAAAGTTCGCTGCGATGGGTGTCATTGGGACCTGAAGATAGACCTTGGCCATTTCATTGCAACCCTTGCCTCCGGCTTACTCATTCTCACCCTATGCCTCGTCTGGGATCACGTCCCCATCAACCTAGCTCACACACCCCTAGGCATGACCAGGCCCCATCAACCCGAGGCTGGAGCCATAAAGAACTGTGATCACCCTGCACGGTACTGTACATACCTTTGCATTCTATTCCAGATTTATAATATCCAGGCTTGCAGTCACATTCATATCCCCCTGCAGTGTTTTTACACACTGCATTGGCCGGACATTTGTGTGCAGACGTCTTGCACTCATCAATATCTGTTAACACAAATATGCAAAATGTCAAATAACAAAGTCATGACTTGGTTCAATTTTTGCAATAATATCAATTTTATTATCTTGATAATAACTTCTTGAGTGTGATCCATTCAGGGGCCATCCAGGATTAGGGAAAAGAGGGGAGAGCCCTGTGCTAGGAATATTGAAATTTGTGCCAAATTCCAGGATTTCACGGTCGATTTTACAGATTTGTTAGCCAGAAGGGGAGGGCGTGTACGGGGTGCCCCCTCTGGATCCATGCCTGTCATTTATTTCAATCTAATTGTCGCAGACCACACTGGGCATCGAACCCTGATTTCCCATGCGCAAGGCAGGCTTTTTTCCATTCAAGCCAAAAATCCGGATGTTAGGCTCAAGAGCCTAACACGTCCTAAATCTACAACATAGTTTTTGAAGTTCATTATAGGCCCTATCAAAATCAATGCTATCCTGTAAAATAAATATACTAACCTACGCATTGACCACCAACTTTTCCAAATCCTTCGATACAACTGCACTCGAACGATCCGACCTTGTTGACGCACTTCTCATTTTTGGCGGCAGAACATTTGTTTAGTCCCTCCACAGCGCACTCATCAATATCTGAAAAGATTAGTTGGTTTACATTTTTTCAGTGACTTTTTTACCAGTGTCATTTTTACCAGTGTCTTTTTTTCCAGTGTCTTTTTACTGTGTCTTTTTTTCAGTGTCTTTTTTTCCGGTGTCTTTTTCCAGTGGCTTTTTTACCGTCTACCGGTTTACATGTGAGGCAGTCTACGAAAACCTAGTGTTGGATGTCGCAATTGTGGCCTTGGTGAACAGGCACATTTCAATACTGCTGAAATGTACTTCACAACAAGTAAACAGATCAACGCACAGGCAATCAGTGAGCCCTTGTTGATCATTCAGCAACATCCGATGGGTTTTCCCAGACCACCTCAATGTAATCACTGGGATCTACATTGTATGTACCAGGGACGTCTATGCTTTGAGGTTATGATTTAACACTTGGGCAATTCCACGGTCACGGACCATTAAGTACCCTGAATCATGTTAGGCTTGTCCTTCTATAGCCCTGTTTACACTATATAAAACCCCGCGTCGAACCCGGGCTTTTTCTGTCTACACCTGCTAAAAGCCTGGGTCTAATAGGCCCGGGGATGAAAAACCTGGCGCTAATAAGCCCCTATGAGCTCAAACGGTTTCTGGAGGGCTTAATTTAGGTCCCCGTCACAAAATTTGAGTAGTGTTGACGTGCGCCAGGTCTCAGGAGGGATTTTTCAGAGCCGGGCTAGACCCGGGTTTCAAAAAGCCCGGGGATTTCTATGTAGTGAAAACAGGGCTTATGCCCCTGGTATGAATTAAATTCATTGTGATTCACAATTAGTGCACTGTTTGTTAATTAGTTGCATCACGGACGTGACCTGTCGATGTCACATTCGTGATGCAACTAATTAGCAAACAGTGCACTAATTATGAATCACAACGAACTTAATTCTTACCAGGGGCGTAGGAAGAAGGACAAGAGCCTGACGTGATGCACGGTATTACATCTTTCTGTGGTCCCAAAATTTGCAGAAACAGCACTGAAGAAATGAAAAAATGTCACGTCCGTGACCGTGGAATTGCCCTGGGGTAACAAGTGCATTCTGCTTACCAACGCATTTATTTTTGTCAGCTGCATCAACTCTGTATCCATCATTGCAAGAACAAGTGTAGCTGTTCTCTGGTTCGTTGCGGCATTTTTTATGTTGACAGGGAGGTGGCGAGAGTGAACACTCATCAATATCTGGAGACAAAGAAAACACAGGAGACATTCAATGATTCGATTACAAATTAAATGAACCAATCAGTGGAGGATTTAGGGGGAGAGTGCAACCGGCTTATTGCAGCAGAGTATGTTTTTTTCTGCCTCAGATGCTTCGAAAATGCATACTTGGCATCCAATTTTTTAAAGATTTTGTGGGGAGGCAACCCAGACCTCCCTGCACACCAGCCCTTTTTGGAAATCCTGGATGGCATCTACCAACAGGCACATGCTTATGGTTTTTGAGTTCAACATTTCAACATACCAATACATTCAAGAATTCCAGCCTTCGTTCCATCGGGACATGGGCCACATTCTGCTTTGCCATCCTTTGGTGTACAGGTCGTTCCCTTGGGACATGGGCTCGTTTCACCATCGCATGGACCAATTTCACACCTGTCGCCAGACCAATCATCAGTGCAGTTGACGTCAGCAACGTAAAATCTGACTGGAAAACAAAGTTTCAATGTTTTTATAATCAACTAAAATCAAATTTGATGTAATCTTTTATGAAACTATAGGCCTATATGTACATACTCTCTATCCGGAATTTTAAGACCAGAGTGCTCCGCCCCAACCAGTCAATTCATGTTCATCAACCATTCACTTCAGCGCCGTCGAGCAGAGCTTGAGGTTGATTGACCAAATTGTACAATAGGCTTTTTACTAGGGTGAATGCGACTTGGGCGGGCCTAGAAGTTCCCCATTGTCTGGTCTTAAAGTTCCGGATAGAGAGTATGTACACGTACATGCACGACACTGATTTCCATAAAGCTGCAATTACATACAGTGCCGGTACATACGTTGCACAATTGACCCCTCTTCCGCTCCGTGCACCTTCCGCATACCACATGCAGCATCATGCACGTACAGTCCTCATCTCTTCCGCAGACGTCGCACGCCACCGTGGAAGACACGCAGTGACGTAGTATAACGTCATTTGCCATGGTGTGCAGACGTCACGCAGAAGAGACACGTGACGTGCCCCTACCATAGGCAATGAACTGAAGTGTACTTTCTGCGCGACGTACGCGTAAGGTACATGTACGCCGATAAATTGTGCAATGTAGAGCTACATGGTAGGCCTATATGGCAATACCAGTTAACAATACATGTATTACTAAAGGGTTCATATGGCATGCACCAATTGTTAAGTGGCATGTCCATATGCCATGCAGCTAGCTCTCTGGTACTGGTAGTCATAACTAAGGACACTCAAATTATGCAAATTGTTTCTTACACTCATTCTCCTCTTTTTCATCATCTTCAACATTTGTGTAATCACATTTCCCTTGCTGTTTGTTGACCACTTGACATGCATGAATCTGGGGCTGCCAAATAGACGACGACTTCAAGGAATCCTCAGCAGTTATTTCGAATGAAAACGGATCGTCGGATTTGACAAGAATGGAAAGCTTTCTGTCATCAGCCAAGGTCACATCAGCACCAGTTCCTTTGACCTTGAGACTTAAAGTGACAGTGTCACCGGGGTCAGTGTCCTTGACCTTGACCTCAAGCTCTAACTTCTCTTTGGAGACACGAACATATTTTGGCATGTCGAAAGTGGGTGGGTGGTTGTCTGAAAATAAT
>NMRB01000160.1:277549-297934 GCA_002633025.1 Notospermus geniculatus
AGGTCAACAGCTCCAGCGGTTACGAAACGTGCCCTGCTAACGGACGACGACGACGACGACGGACGACGGCCGACGACGGACGACGGACGCAGACCCACGACAAGAGCTCACCCCAGGTGAGCTAAAAACCCGCGTCGAACCCGGGCTTTTTCTGTCTACACCTGCTAAAAGCCTGGGTCTAATAGGCCCGGGGATGAAAAACCTGGTGCTAATAAGCCGCTGTGAGCTCAAACGGCTTCTGGAGGGCTTAATTTAGGTCCCCGTCACAAAATTTGAGTAGTGTTGACGTGCGCCAGGTCTCAGGAGGGATTTTTCAGAGCCTAGCTAGACCCGGGTCTCAAAAAGCCCGGGGATTTCTATGTAGTGTAAACAGGGCTTATGCCCCTGGTATGAATTAAATTCATTGTGATTCACAATTTGTGCACTGTTTGCTAATTAGTTGCATCACGGACGTGACCTGTCGATGTCACATTCGTGACACAACTAATTGGCAAACAGTGCACTAATTATGAATCACAACGAACTTAATTCCTACCAGGGGCGTAGGAAGAAGGACAAGATCCTGACGTGATGCACGGTATTACATCTTTCTGTGGTCCCAAAATTTGCAGAAACAGCACTGAAGAAATGAAAAAATGTCACGTCCGTGACCGTGGAATTGCCCTGGGGTAACAAGTGCATTCTGCTTACCAACGCATTTATTTTTGTCAGCTGCATCAACTCTGTATCCATCATTGCAAGAACAAGTGTAGCTGTTCTCTGGTTCGTTGCGGCATTTTTTATGTTGACAGGGAGGTGGCGAGAGTGAACACTCATCAATATCTGGAGACAAAGAAAATACAGGAGACATTCAATGATTCGATTACAAATTAAATGAACCTATCAGTGGAGGATTTAGGGGGAGAGTGCAACCGGCTTATTGCAGCAGAGTAATGCTTTTTTGTGCCTCAAATGGCTCGAAAATGCATATTTGGCATCCAATTTTTTTAAGATTTTGTGGGGGAGGCAACCCAGACCTCCCTGCACACCAGCCCTTTTTGGAAATCCTGGATGGCATCTACCAACAGGCACATGTTTATGGTTTTCGAGTTCAACATTTCAACATACCAATACATTCAAGAATTCCAGCCTTTGTTCCATCTGGACATGGGCCACATTCTGCTTTGCCACCCTTCGGTGTACAGGTCGTTCCCTTGGGACATGGGCTCGTTTCACCATCGCATGGACCAATTTCACACCTGTCGCCAGACCAATCATCAGTGCAGTTGACGTCAGCAACGTAAAATCTGACTGGAAAACAAAGTTTCAATGTTTTTATAATCAACTAAAATCCAATTTGATGTAATCTTTCATGAAACTATAGGCCTATATGTACATATGTACACATACATGCATGACACTGATTTCCATAAAGCTGCAATTACATACAGTGCCGGTACATACGTTGCACAATTGACCTCTCTTCCGCTCCGTGCACCTTCCGCATACCACATGCAGCATCATGCACGTACAGTCCTCATATCTTCCGCAGACGTCGCACGCCGCCGTGGAAGACACGCAGTGACGTAGTCAGGCGCGGATCCAGGATTTTTGGCAGAGGGGGGTCAAGGCCGCCGAGGGCGTCGTTGCAGGCGGGCACCAAAGATACCCGCGCCGTAGACGCGATCTCCTGGCATCTCAGTATCAAAGCAGAAGCTTTATTCTTGCGTTTTTTGCTGATTGTCGCAAATTATTGAAGAAAAAAACAATTGGTGGTGGCGAGTAGAGGGGGGTCACGACCCCCAAAACCCCCCCTCTGGATCCGCGCCTGGTAGTATAACGTCATTTGCCATGGTGTGCAGACGTCACGCACAAGAGACGCGTGACGTGCCCCTACCATAGGCAATGAACTGAAGTGTACTTTCTGCGCGACGTACGCGGAAGGTATGCCGATAAATTGTGCAATGTAGAGCTATACGGTAGGCCTATATGGCAATACCAGTTAACAAAACATGTATTACTAAAGGGTTCATGGCATGCACCAATTGTTAAGTGGCATGTCCATATGCCATGCAGCTAGCTCTCTAGTACTGGTAGTCATAACTTCAAGGACACTCAAATTATGCAAATTGTTTCTTACACTCATTCTCCTCTTTTTCATCATCTTCGACATTCGTGAAATCACATTTCCCTTGCTGTTTGTTGACCACTTGACATGCATGAATCTGGGGCTGCCAAATAGACGACGACTTCAAGGAATCCTCAGCAGTTATTTCGAATGAAAACGGATCGTCGGATTTGACAAGGATGGAAAGCTTTCTGTCATCAGCCAAGGTCACATCAGCACCAGTTCCTTTGACCTTGAGACTTAAAGTGACAGTGTCACCGGGGTCAGTGTCCTTGGCCTTGACCTCAAGCTCTAACTTCTCTTTGGAGACACGAACATATTTTGGCATGTCGAAAGTGGGTGGGTGGTTGTCTGAAAATAATAAGACAGAATGTTGCCAAAGACTGCATCAGATATCCTCATTGAATAGTGTAATGTATGAATAGGCAATCTCCCCATTAAGGGCCCCCGTGTCATGCATGTTGCATCCCTGTGGATCTTGTATATTACCGGGTATAGGCAACGATGCGCCAGCATCGCTCTCTCGCATGGCTTTGGGCAAGTGCAGTGTAGCCTGCACCTCTGTCCGCCACCACAGTTGATTTAATATGATNCATTTCCTTGCAGGGCGTAGGACTACTATTACATCCTACGCAAGCTGAGATCCTCGGGTGTTTTCCGGGGTTCCCCGGATTTTGTAATGACGTACACTATAATATGACGTCCTACCCAGTTAACGGGTTCAGAGCCTTAATCATGCTTTTTAGCTGCCAAAGTAGCTAACCTTTAATTTTTTTGTTCTCTTCCTCCTCAGTTTCTGATTCAACATTCTCTGTCGCAGCATCTGTAGTAGCCATCTGACTTGCATCGTACATGCATGCCAGATATTTTGACTCGTCTTTAGGCTTATGTTTGGAGCAAATCTGTAAAATTCAAGTTTGAATCTGTCTGACGTTTCAGCCAGGGCAAGAGTGAAAGTTGAAAACAATTTCAAGTAGGCCTACCCACAACACAAGAACCTTTTGCTGTGAATGTACATTCTTTTCATCTAAGAATAGGCCTAGAGCAGAAAAAAACTGAACGGCACTTAAAGTGAATCAAGTTTAGTGGACATTCATTGGAAATTAGCTTCCAAATGAATATCCATGTTAAAGGATTTCTATGACATTAGAATTGTGCGCACATTCATGAAATTACCAATGTGAGTGAGAGGTCGAGCTTGCTGCTCAACACTCCATGCTACATTTATGGAATGGATCGGGTTTTTAACCTCGCAAATTCATCAGTGACCCCAAATTGTTAGTTTGTCATTTCGGGGATTTCTGAGTGGATGTTATCAGCTTCTGACAAGCCATCCACAAGAGCCAACACACATAAACTTACACCCTTCGCTTTGTTGAGAAGTTTGTCATCGTTGAAAAGCTCATTCATCTTGTTCTTGTAGTCTTCCATAAAAATTGGAGTGAAATCCGCATCATGGTCAACTGGTTCCTTAAACATGGACTGACTCTTTGGTACACGCCCTGCAAAATGGGATCAGTTATTGAAAATCAATGTAGGAGACTGTGCTGCATAGTCCGGTGAATATTTTTATGCTACATTTGTTTGACACGCCCTTTAGTAGCGTAGCTCTGGCCTCTGGTAAAGGCCAAAACTCATCAGCCAGTTTTCCTTTCATGATGATGTGTACACATACCAGCAGGTACTTACATTTTAACCCAAACTTATAGTAAATATCCCTCTCGGAACTTGTAATGGGAATTGTCTTGCCATCAGGTTTCATAAAATCATCATTTTTATCTCCGTTATAATTCCCCAACAACCCTTTCGTTGCACCCTTCAAACCTGGGTCGACAAACACATCTACTTGCAGGGCCAATAGTTTTTTTCTAAGGCCAATCTGTAACAGAAGAAAATCACCGAGTACCGGTATGTAAGACAAGAAGGGCATACATGTAGTCCATAGGCTACTTGACACAAAAATAGTGCCAATGGCACTGTGCCCGCTTGGCTTGAAGCACAGTGGTGGGAATCATCAGCAACCCCATAAAAGCCACCGGTACAAACATGCCAAATTACCATATTAATCTCTTGACTAAGAACATGCAAACCATTAGAAAAAGAGCCAATTTTGTAATTTCAGGTGAACTTTGACCTCTGTGACCTTGAAAAGTAGGTCAAATTAAAAACTCGGGTACTATATCTTATGTATCCTTATTAGATATACCCATGAAAAAAATTTGACAAAAATCCATCTCTTGGTTATGGAGAAATAGCACTTTCAGTGATTTTGGTTTTGGCCCCCTAGTGGCAAAGTGAAGAATCAGATTTCACCGAAAGTTTGTCTGTAAGTTGCTATAACCTAGAGGTACATGTGTACAAAGTTTCAACATGATAGTTCAAACCATTATCAAAATATAGCCCTTCGAAATTTTTCAGAAAACGCCCCCTGGAGGCCAAAATAGGAATCCAATCGTGCTCAAAATCGAACTCGACCTAGATCTTAGGCCTATATATAGACCCACCGAAGACCAAAAAGATTCGTCAAAAAATAAAGGCGCTAGAGCGCTAACAAACCAAAAGTTTACGGACGTAGCGCCGTACGGACCGCCGTACGGACGCACGACAGACCACCACTAAATGACCCCAACCACAGCATAAGCCCTGCTGGGCCTTGCGGCCAAGCGGGCTAAAAAGGAGTTTGTTAAAAATCTTTTAGTTGCATTTCACATCAAATTGAAATAATCTTAGTTAGTTGATGGAACAGAAAACTCTTCCATATCCCTTCATAGGTCCTATCTCACAACATGGCCAGCAAGAAAGCTTGTTTTCTTTAAAAAACTCGCTTTTGTGAAGTGTGAACATTCCGTTTGTGTAAATTACCCTGCTTACTTTATAAGTGTGAACATTCTGGCCCGTATTCAAAAAGGGTGATGCATGTAACTTCACTAAATGCACACACTTCCACCATGCATTTGACGAAGTTACACGGTCTCAAACACCCTTTTTGAATACGGCCCTTTGTTTGTGTGCAGCCCATTTTACTTACTGTAAGTGTGAACATTCCACTATAAGCAACGATAACTGTTGGTTGTGATGCATTCTCTGGTCGAGATATAGCGACATTGTTGAAATCAGTGCCATTCTCTGTCACAGAAGAATAAGCCACGACTTTCTCTTTGTTCAGAAGGGTCCTGAGGTTGGAAGAGCCGTCAATTCCTACCTGTGTGTACAGAAAAGAATTGAAATTTAATCTTAACCCTTAGAGTGCCGCCGGCGTACATGTACGTCCCAGAAATTCCGTATCCACAGGCCGCCGGCGTTTGGGAACGTCCTAGCCTCGCACAGCCATCATCATTGCACCACCGCCATCTATTGATGTTTACTGAAACTAAATATCCTAGAAATTTTTCCTGGTAAACTGGCGACATCAAAGCTGGATGCAACGGCAATTTTGATTGGATAATTGGCCAGGAAGGTGTGTGTTTGAAAGAATGGGAAGTTGGGAAACAAATCGCCCCCATCAAGACATTTAAAAATGGCGTCATGCATCAGAAATAGTTATTCACTGTTAGCGTGTTCGTTTACTTGCCTGGGCCTCCCCGGAGTAAATTTCTGAGCGACCGTCGCGCATGCTCAATAAAGCCCCATTCACGAACGCTGTTGGGTCTC
This sequence comes from Notospermus geniculatus, assembly GCA_002633025.1. Lineage (NCBI taxonomy): Eukaryota > Metazoa > Nemertea > Pilidiophora > Heteronemertea > Lineidae > Notospermus > Notospermus geniculatus. The sequence continues at coordinate 283,308 of NMRB01000160.1, forward strand.
ACCCGTGTAAGTTTGCACCACGTGATCAGGCAAACTGACGGCAAGCAATGGCACCGACATATCAGCAGACGACATGGACGATTAGAAGATGTAAGTCGCCCTGGCAGCAATTTTATCCTCCCTATCTGCATCTATAGTTGCATGTTAACCATTATTTATATCCAGTTTGGGTAAAAATGGTGGATTCGGCACGTTCGACGCCATTGTGTTGAAAGGCATTCTGGGAGTTTCCCCAACTAATCACCTCGGCGAGGTGATTACTTCGGGCAGGCCCGACAGACCCCAGATCATGACGTCACACGAAAAAGAACGCAGATGGGTCTCACCCAGGTGAGGCCCAGGCAAGTAAACGAACACGCTATGTGTGGATGACATGCACAGTGATTCTGATTCAATATTGTTCAAAGTGAATCTGGAGGTGAGAATGAAGGTGGCCCTATTGAGGATGATGTGTGATGCCAATTGAAAATCTGCTGAAAATTTTTAAATTTTCTAAAAAATGGCCGGCCAGGGGGTGCAGAAAGACCAAAACGAACCCGGCATTCTAAGGGTTAAAGGTATTTTATGTAAACAGCAGAGCACTCAGATCCCCCCCCCGCGTCAATTATCGAGGAAGACTTTACAGACCAAGATACAGGCTTTTGAAACCTGGTTATTGGCCAGATGACGCAGAACGGAGCCAATAATACTAATTTGCCCGGGGATGAAAAAAAAACTGGTGCTAGTAAGCCCCTATGAGCTCGAACGGTTTTTGGAGGGCTAAATTTAGGTCTCCGTCACAAAATTTGAATAGTGTTGATGCATGCCAGGTCACAGGAGGGATTTTTCCGAGCCGAGCTAGACCCGGGTCTCAAAAAGCCCGGGAATTTCTATGTAGTGAAACATAACAGGGTTATTATCCTGTTTAAATTTCACAAAGAAAATAACTACCTCGACTAAATCAGCATCGGAAGCTTTCATGACACAGGCAGAAAACACAGTCGCTTTTGCTTCTTTTGTTCCAGCACTTCGAGCCTTGGTTGTCCTACACTGCACAGTGAACTCTTTTCCATCCTTGGCACCCTTTACCAATATATATTCGCCTTGCCCATTGAAACTGTACGAAGCTCCATCTAACGTTCTAAAATGGGGGTCGCCCCTGATGACGACTGCAAGTTAGAATCATACTGACTAGTACGCAACTAAAGATTGGGTTTATTGGTGCAAATTAAGGAAAAGATTGAAATAACCAGAATAACTCTCACTAGACCACCTAGATTTGAATTCATATAATTCCTGAGTCAAATAGAATGTACCACGCTTAGTGGACACCTCAACCAAGAGGATACCAAATTTCAGCCTCAAATTAATAATAATAATAACAATAATGCCGTTCCTATATAGCGCATTATCAGTTACAGGTCACAATTTACGAGTAACTTACGCGAAGCCGTAGGGATGTCAGTTACTCGTAAGTTACGCGTAACTTACAGCTTTGGTTTCCCGTAACTCACTGCATAAATCGCCTTGTAAATCACTACGTAGCTAGCGAAATTCGCGTAATTCACCGCGTAACTCACCTCGTTACGCGTAACATAGCTCGTGAATTGTTGCGTAACTTACTCGTAACTTACACGAATTTAGGGATGTCACTTGTGACCTGTACTGTAGACAACTGCTCAGTGCGCTTTACATTATTATTACCCCAGCTATAGGTCTGTTCATTCCAATTTCATTTCATTCTCATTTCTCGATCGGATCGCATGTGGATTTTTGCCTGTCATCTAAACGGCCCTTATGGGGCTTTGTTGGCATAAACATGTACTAATAAAGCCAAGCGCACATTTGCGACAAAACTCAATGCGTTCGGGGTGTCTGTTAAAATCGACGGACCTGGCTGGATGACGAGTCGACAGCGTTGGGTCAGTCGACTTTAAAAGCACCCCTAACGCATTGAGTTTTGTCGCAAATGTGCGCTTGGCTTAAGAAGCACTTACGTTCATCAGGTGGTGTGAAATGATCGGAACAAGAGACGGGCAAGTGCTTTTTGAAGAGATGACAATACTTCGGGGCCTCCAAGCAGCAGTATTTCCGCGCATCTTTGGCAGTCTTGTAATCTTTAGCTGTATACGCATAACCAGCGGTATTGCCTTTCTCTACAAGCAGGAAGCCATCATCTCGTTCCAGGATATAGAGTCGTCGCAATTCTTGCCATGAGTGTATCTTTGATCGCATCTTCTTGAACCACTCATCCCATTCCTTCCATGTCTTCCTAAAAATCAGATTTTTTTCTTTCATGCTAAATGTATTTAAAAATGACGTTTCACTTTATCTTGACTAACGGTAACCATCAAGGGTTCATTTCGCTACGCCTTTGGACTACAGGTAGGCCTACACCGTACAAGTAGTGGAGCATATAGTCCGAAGGTGAAGTGATCGTACGTAGGCCTTGATTTTTCAAGATGATCTCGCAGTGGAAGTATCATTTATTTTATGGCCGCAGCTATTCTTACGACAATCTCTAATGCATTTTATCGGTACTACACTATTCTTACGACGATCCCAATCCTTTTTTAGCACATAGCTCTAACCCTAGCCCTAACCCTAACCCTACCCTAAAGCCTAATCCTAAATCCCTAAAAACTCCCAAAAACTATCGTCGAAAGAATAAGCATCATCGTAAGAATAGCCACTTTCTTATTTTATATACTGGTAATACTCCCATAGCTGCACTTCTATCTAACGTCCAAGAGTACCGGTAATCGTTTTACTGTGGACCTTTTGTGAACTGATATGCAATATGCAATACGATGACGAACACCACATAACACAGAAACATTTTTTCATCTTTTCTTGTAAAGAAGCTGTTTAATACTTAAGGGTCAATTGTACCAAATCCCAAGAACCACATTTTTGGTCTATTGGCCTGAGTAGGCTGTCCAGTAGAGGCTTGTGCAGTCAAGCGTGAGGGGAGTATGACATAAGCAAGAAAGAGGCCAGGGTAATGGAATTCTTAGATTTATATTGTACAATCAACCCTTTAAGGAGCACGGTATTGCCACTTTTTCTCGACAGCCGGCACCCCCCTCGCCACTCTCCAACCCAAGGTCTGACTACCGGTACATCTCAGCGAATGACCCAATTTACTGCACACATTTTGTAATGCATTTTTGTAGTTCGTCTTACTGCCGCTAGGTGGCTCCCTCTACGTCAGCAGTCAAATAACGCATTTGAGATCCAATACCGTGCTTCTTTAAGTAAACAGCCCCTTTGAGAAGAAAATAACTTACGGTCTCTTTGTTCTTTTGTAGCAGCACACCTCGTGCAATTTGTCTTTAGTTCCCGAAGGCAGAGTATTTCTCCACCAGTAGCTAGAAGAAACATGCAGACCTAATGTATAGACAGGCACAGTGGAACCTCCTTGCCGGTGTAACGTTTTTGAATGTCCCCAATCTGTGAATGTTCCCCTACTATTGCCTGACGGAATAAGCTGCGGACAGAAATATGGCGATCTATCTTTCTGTGTTTCCAAACAATCAGGGGAAACATTGGCAGATATCACACCTGTGTTACATCTGCCAAAGTTTCCCCTTATTGTTTGGGAAATGCTGGCAGACAGCACGTTTCTCTGCATGTTGCACCGTCATAATAGGCCCATTGCTGTCTGACAGTAGTAGGGCAACATTCATAGTTGGGAACATTCAAAACCATTTCACCGGGTATAGAGCTTGTGCAGATGACGTCACCACGGAAAAATCCGCCATCTTGATGGTCAATTTGACGTCAAATGACGTCGGCAACCCACGTGGTGCATTTTGTCGTAAGTGCAAGTGGAGTGTGTGCGTCTTCAACCATGACCCGGTCTACACGTGGCGCACTTTGTCGTCGATGTCAGCATGGTGGACTGCAGGTCAAAAGTGACGTCATAATGAGCCACTGCACAAGCTCTATTCAGAGAAGGTACCTGACAATTGTGTAGGCCTACATGTAAGTATATAGCCGACCAATGATGTTACCAAGTACATGTAGGCGATTCCTTCAGAACAAGCAACAGAAATAAAGAAAAATTCAATAAAAATACATACGGTGTTTGACTGAAGCATCTGGTGTACTGCCAGTACTCTTCTCCTCTCCTTGCGTGAATATATTCAAACCAGAAATATTTGCGGAGAACGTTCTGGCCGTACCACCGCATGTGGAGATAATCATGCGGACATGTACAGGGCACCTTATCCTTTTTAATTGATTCGAGCTTGTTTAGAGCACGTCTGCACCTAGTCTCCAGATAATTCTCCTCGACAGCACCCACGTCAATTATATCCTTTCCATTCTCGCCTGAAAGAACAACAAAGCTACCTTTAGCTGACACGCGGTAAGCGGAATGCGGATCGTGGAAACGGAACGCAGTATACAGAACGCAGTAAACATTCCACGTGCTTCATTTATCTGCAGGCGGTATCACTTCTGTTTTTGCAAGAATGGCACCGGTTTGGTCCGTCCCTGACCAATCACGGTGCTTTGTAGTGCGTGGATTTTTATTCCGGGCGGAAAAAAACGCTACACTGAGTGATCGGTTTTTCCGCGTTCCGCCTATCCACGTTCTGCAAACCGCTTACCGCGTGCAGATAAATGAATGAATGGAAATGGCTTGGAGTGAACAAATTTCTATTCTGCGTTCCATTTCTGTGATCCGCATTCCGCTTTGTGTGTGTCAGCTAAATGCAGCTTTACTTGACTGAACCGGCCGAATATGGAACATCATTTGGTCAGTCAACTTACCCACACTCCACCACATTTAATTGAGATAAGCTGTCCAAGTCTCCTCTTTTACATACTGTAACCCTTTTTTTTAGCATATTCAGAAAATTGATGAAATTTGACCGTGAAGGGTGGGCTTTAGGCCGGGTTCACATAGAGCTACACGCTACATTGACATGGTGGCAAACAAAGGTTTCATGGTTTTGAATCCTTTGTGGAGCCACTGTTCGCTGGCATGACCATGTACCGTGTAGCTGTATGCGAACCCAGTCTCAAGGATCAGCCATCAAGTGCAGGTAGTAGGACTTCACCAGCAGAGCCAGAAGTTTACCTACCAGTGTTCCCTTTCACTTGGTCCACTGTGGAGAGTGTGTCATCTGCTGCTGTGTTGGTCGGATCAGTATAGGAGCATTCTTCTTTTGAATACGGCTTAGGAACAAAATAGCTCCTGATGGCAACACAACGGGTTTTCGGGAACACTTTATTCAGTTTGAAATTGGCAAACATAGTTACGAGGAAAGTCTGTCTTTCATCACTTGCAATTGCAACTTGGACTGAGAAATGCTGAAAAACAGAACATCATGGCGTAAACACTAAACCCGGTCCCTAACACAACATGGAAGCACTTTATAGCTGCGTTCACACTCAGACCAGTTCTAGATTGAATTCCCCAGATCGTTCCACGGAAATCGAAGCACACCGAACCCGGTCCTATACAATGGACGCCTTTTGTATGGGAAATTGATCAGGACCGGGATGTCAGTTTCATTTCAATAGTTTTAACCACTGGTGACACCTATTGCGGCAGTGGGCTAGGGTCCCCATTGATGCTCGATCAATAATGACTGGGTCCACTGTATGCATTGAATTGGGCCGTAATCCCTATTGGTCAACTCACTCCTGGACAGCTCCTTTTGTAACGTTTTCCTTATGACTATTAGTCCAGTAGAATTACAAAAAACCTAGACAAAATTGCAAGAGAATTTTTTTGGAGATTCTGGTTCAGGCTGTTACTGTGATAGCACATATCATTTTAGGCCAAAATCGGATGACCCTAAGTACCCTAATTTGCAAAAAAAGGACTCATTGGCGGCCATATGTAATTTATGCAAATTAGGGTACTTAGGGTCGTCCGATTTTGGCCTAAAATGATATGTGCTATCAGAGTAACCCCCTGAACCAGAATCTCAAAAAAAAATCCCTTGCAATTTTGTCTAGGTTAGGCATTTTTTTTTCTATTTCTACTGGACTATATGGGCCTATGATTGCCACTTGATACTGGAATCACCTCTGCATCTGAACCGTGTCACCACAATACTTACTTCTGCCTGTGTAGGTGCGTCCTGGGGTTTCATGTTATTGAAGGTAACTACGATGAGGTTTTCAGTCTCAAAGGATGAATGCTTGGGGTGCGTGGCATGGATATCGTCATCGACTTTTTTGAACAGTTTGGTTTGGTCTATCAAGTTCTGGGCATTTTTGGAGTACATGTACCACGGCGAGTTAGTATTTGGTTTCTTCTGATGCATGTTGAATGAGATACAGGACGTCCTCTCAGGGCAGAGCGCTTGCATCACATACGGCGCAATAAAAGCAGTCATACCACATTTCAGTTTTCCGCAGCGTTTGCTGTTTGGCTTTTCTTGGCATTTCTTCTTGAAGTATTCACCTTTATCGAGCAAACATCGGTACTGCCTGTATATTTCTCTCCAATTGTGATGTAAAGTCAACAAGCCATAGTAATTGACCTGGAAAAGTTGATGTCGTTTTTTATTGATAAGATTTGGTAATAAATGAGGAAGTGCAGAAGGCAAATAAAATGGTCCAGGGACCATGTGCTCATCCAACGGTTAAGAAGAAATAGCACTTTAAAGAAAAGTTTTTGGTTTGTGCCCCCCTGGTGGCAGAATAAACTGATTGCTGCAAAAATTGGTCTGTGCATGTGTGAAGTTCAGAGTCAGTGGCTCAAATGGTTTAGGTACATGTATAAATGTGCCTTGTCACTGATAATTCTGATAAGATGACAGACGACGGACGACGGCAGGAAAAAACAGTATGATGTAAGCTCACACAGGTGAGTTACAAAGTCGAATCTTAAAGCCTCACTGTATTGAATTCAGAAGGTGCTTACGTCCTCCGACGTTAGTGTAGTGTAAAAAGTACTACGCTCTATCTGAATACATTAGAGCTCTGCCTGCAGTTTTTTCAATGTGTGCTGAAAACTACGGCTTGATCCTTTGAAGTACGCATCAGGCAAGTATTTTGGGGATCTTCAAGAGGCTATGAGACAAATACCAGCACTCTCCTAACACTTTGAAAATATTGTAAAATTCAATACAGTGAGGCTTTAAACATATGTATCAACTTGTTGTGGGTATTACAAAATACATGTAGTCATCACTCACTCAAAGTATATTTCTGGCCAAAAGAGTGTGGGCCTGGAAGAGTCCCAAAAAGGACAACACCTTCCTGTCCCAAGGTGTCCTTATAGGGTTGCACTGAGTCATAAGTGATTATAGTCATCGCTTCTTTATAGATATCAGTTCACCAAATATCCCAAAACCGGAATAAAATCGCTCAAATTCAGTCTCTACCGTATGGTAGTTCAGACAGCACATCCTCCCACAACAAGGGATTTTATTTTACCTCCCTACTCTTCGGAGCGAGACCGAAGCCCTACTGTGGGAGCATGAGGCAGCAGCAATATGAGAAAGTCATTTATTAAGATACTTACACAAATGTATTCAAATGTATCGCACCCAAATGGAATGAACTGGCCTAATCGAAGTCTCATGCACCTTGGATATAAGGACCATCGACTCCATTTCCATCCCCATCCAGACCACCTGTATCCGAATCTCCAGCTGATTAGCTTTGATGACCAAGTCCAGTCCGTGGTGTAAGGGTAGAAGACACTATTTTCTGTAAAATGGATTGGGTTATGAACATCGATTTCAGAGTGGCGTCTTTAACCAGGGGCCTGATTACAAAGCCCTCGTCGAGTGCAGGCGTGGATCCAAGGGGGCACACCGGGCCCGGGCCCCCTCTATTTTGTGGAAAATCTTTAAAAGTGACCGGGAAATTCCAAAATTTTGAAAAGATGTTTAGACAAAGCTTGAGGAACGGGCGGGGAAGTTCAGATGACGATTGGATTTATTTGAAATACGACTGTGTTTTTCCTTACCTATGCACTTAATTTTCTGATCTGCAGATGCGTCTCGACATTGGCAATTATTTTCCTCTTTATTGTCGTAATATCGTCCGTTTTCCAGCTTTACACAGACGCACAGCCACTTATACTTAGCACATTCAGCGACTGGGAGCTTCATTCCGGATGCAATGAATTCTCGATCTGGACTAACCCGACCTACGGCTACGCCAAATTTCAAGTCACCCCAAGATAGTAATGCTCGGAATGGTGATGTTTTGGTAGCAGTAGGTGTAGCCATGAGATTTGCTTGGGCAAAGTAGACGTCAAAAGCGTAGTTATCGCTGGATGTGGAAGCCGGTATGTCATTGCCAGGAGGGAGTGGTTCTTGATGCGGACTTTGAATCTCAAGGTCTTAGCGGTGTGACTGTCAAAGATGGGATAGGTATATGGATACTGGAAATAATCCACGGCAATATCTGCAAACAAAAGCAGTCAGTGATTTGAGAAGAGCAGGAAAAAGCATTCGGACTGCACATCACGTTTCCCATTCAATGTTTTGCTTTCTATGTTCCAAAATCAGGTGGTGAATACAGAAATGTGAATCGATTGGGCCGGGATGTTTGGATGGTTGGACCTACGACCTCTACTTGAGCCAGTGGCACAGGCGATATCGATCGCAAGCGATCTAATCACCGCCGACTTTCTCGCCAGCCATCGCAGACGAGACGATATTGGTTTGGTATTGTTCACGCTATGGCGAGAAAATTCCACACATTGCTGTCCACCGCACAACTTGGCGTCAACAGCCGATGTTGCTTGCTCGCTTGCGATATCGCCTGGTGTGCTGCTGGTTTTAACATGAGAAAACTGGAGATTCCCTCATCGGGGGTTTCACCGCGATTGTGACAAAGACAGTTCACATGTTGTTGTGCTCAAAATGTCACCAAGTCGCCTCACATTCACAAAAGCTGCATCTCGAATGAAATGTGTTTTTACCACAAAAAGCTTTTCTTTAGCCCGATTGCACTAAAGTGGATATGCCACGGTTTGTGGCGAGTGGTGCGGTTTTCACTGGGTTTGGGGGTACCGTATCCCTTGATGCCATTACCTGGCGTGTTGATTATCCCAATGCCTGTGAAAACAACACCGCTCGCTGCAAAACGTGGCAGTGCCACAAACCACAGCTGAAACCAGTCTACTCTCCATTCCAGTTCCGATTGGCGCGAGGTTTATCAACGATATCTCCGCAACGGCTGGGCCGATTTTGATGAAATATACGTCAATCGACTACCTAGGGGTATATATGTACCAAGTTTCAGATCAATAGCTCCAGCGGTTACGAAACGTGCCCTGCTAACGGACAACGACGACGACGGACGACGCAGGACGATAAAAGCTCACGAGTGAGCTAAAAATACTCAGTGAATCAAGTGGGCATTCATTGGAAATCTCTCACAGAGCTTCCAAAACGTTGATAGACTTGATTTGGTATTCATGAAATTACTAATGTGGGTGAGAGGTTGAGCTTGCTGCTCAACACTCCACGCTGGATCAGGTTTTTACCATAAGCCTCGCAAATTGTTGGGTTGTCATTTTGGGGATTTCTGAGTGGATAGCTACTGACAAGCCATCCAAAACATGTGGGCTAAACTTACAGCCTTCGCTGCATTGAGAAGTTTGTCATTGTTGAAAAGCTCATTCATCTTGTTCTTCTGCTCATCTATAAAAATTGGAGTGAAATCCGCATCATGGTCAACTGGTTCCTTAAACATGGACTGACTCTTTGGTACACGCCCTGCAAAATGGGATAAGTTATTGAAAATCAATGTAGGAGACTGTGCTGCATAGTCCGGTGAATATTTTTATGCTACATTTGTTTGACACGCCCTTTAGTAGCGTAGCTCTGGCCTCTGCTAAAGGCCAAAACTCGTCAGCCAGTTTTCCTTTCATGATGATGTGTACATACTTACATTCTAACCCAAAACCAAAGTAAATCTCCCTCTCGGAACTAGTAATGGGAATTGTCTTGCCGTCAGGTTTCATGAAATCATCATTTTTATCCCCGTTATAATTCCCCAACAACCCTTTCGTTGCACCCTTGAAATCTGAGCTGACAAACACATCTACTTGCAGGGCCAATAGTTTTTTTCTAAGGCCAATCTGTAACAGAAGAAAATCACCGAGTATGTAAGACAAGAAGGGCATACATGTAGTCGATAGGCTACTTGACATAATGAAATGGTCCATGGACCATGTGCTTACCTGGGAGAACGTACCAGAAAAACAAATGACAAATGTTAAATCGAAATGTTCCAGGGTCATGTATCCTCATTAGACCTGATAAAAATATGGAGACAATCCAGTTACAGTTCAGGAGTTACTGGACTTTGAGCTTTGGTTTTGGCCACCTGGTGGCCAAGCGGAGAAGAATCAGAGGTCACCTGACATAGGGATGTATATGTACCAAGTTGCATTTCACATCAAACTGAAATAATCTTAGTTAGTTGATGGGCTTAGTGGATTCCAAACAGAAAACTCTTCCATATCCCTTCATAGGTCCTATTTGTAGTTGTGGGCAGGTAACTCTTTCACAGCATGGCCTGCAAGAAAGCTTGTTTTCTTTCAAAAACTCGCTTCTGTGCTTACTTTATAAGTGGCCCGTATTCAAAAAGGGTGATGCATGTAACTTCACTAAATGCACACACTTCCACCATGCATTTGACGAAGTTACACGCGTCTATGTCTTAACACCCTTTTTGAATACGGCCCTTTGTTTGTGTGCAGCCCATTTTACTTACTGTAAGTGTGAACATTCCACTATAAGCAACGATAACTGTTGGTTCTGATGCATTCTCCGGTCGAGATATAGCGACGTTGTTGAAATCAGTGCCATTCTCTGTCACAGAAGAATAAGCCACGACTTTCTCTTTGTTCAGAAGGGTCCTGAGGTTGGAAGAGCCGTCAATTCCTACCTGTGTGTACAGAAAAGTATTGAAATTTAATCTTAAAGGTATTTTATGTAAGCAGCACAGCACTCAGACCCCCCGGCGTCAATTATCGAGGAAGACTTTACAGAACAAGATACAGGCTTTTGAAACCTGGTTATTGGCCAGATGACGCAGAAGGGAGTCAATAATGGTGGGATAGACTGGGATCCTGCCGGTGTCCCAGTGGGATCCCGCCGGGGACCCCAGTGGATCCTGTTGGGGACCCCAGTGGATCCCGCCGGGGTCCCCAGTGGATCCCGCCGGGGTCCCCACTGGGATCCCGGGTTAACATGGGGACCCCGACCCCACTGGGATCCCGGTGGGCCCCTGGTGGGGCTCACCGGGGACCCCAGGCATTTTTTCTCTTGGGTAGTTACTTAAATGTTTATAGCCCTGTTTACACTACATAAAAAACCCGTGTCGAAGCTGGGCTTTTTCTGTCTACACCTGTTAAAAGCCTGGGTCTAACTGGCCCGGGATGTAAAAAAAACGGTGCTAATAAGCCCCTATGAGCTCGAACGGTTTTTGGAGGGCTAAATTTAGGTCTCCGTCACAAAATTTGAATAGTGTTGATGCGTGCCAGGTCACAGGAGGGATTTTTCCGAGCCTAGCTAGACCCGGGTCTCAAAAAGCCCGGGGATTTCTATGTACGGTAAGTGAAACATAACAGGGTTATTAACCTGTTTAAATTTGACAAAGAAAATAACTACCTCGACTAAATCAGCATCGGAAGCTTTCATGGCACAGGCAGAAAACACAGTCGCTTTTGCTTCTTTTGTTCCAGCACTTCGAGCCTTGGTTGTCCTACACTGCACAGTGAACTCTTTACCATCCTTGGCACCATTTACCAATACATATTCGCCTTGCCCATTGAAACTGTACGAAGCTCCATCCAGCGTTCTAAAATGGGGGTCGCCCCTGATGACGACTGCAAGTTAGAATCATACTGACTAGTACGCAACTAAAGATTGGTTTATTGGTACTATAAGTGCAAATTAAGGAAAATTGAAATAACCAGAATAACTCTCACTAGACCACCTAGATTTGAATTCATATAATTCCTGAGTCAAATAGAATGTACCACGCTTAGTGGACACCTCAACCAAGAGGATACCAAATTTCAGCCTCAAATTAATAATAATAATAACAATAATGCCGTTCTTATATAGCGCATTATCAGTTACAGTACAGGTCACAATTGACATCCCTACGGCTTCGCGTAAGTTACTCGTAAGTTACGTGTAACTTACAGCTTTGGTTTCGCGTAACTCACTGCATAAATCGCCTCGTAAATCACTGCGTAGCTAGCGAAATTCGCGTAATTCACCGCATAACTCACCTCGTAAGTTACGCGTAACATAGCTCGTGAATTGTTGCGTAACTTACTCGTAACTTACGCGAATTTAGGGATGTCAATTGTGACCTGTACTGTAGACAACTGCTCAGTGCACTTTACATTATTATTACCCCAGCTATAGGTCTGTTCATTCCAATTTCATTTCATTCTCATTTCTCGATCGGATCGCATGTGGATTTTTGCCTGTCATCTAAACGGCCCTTATGGGGCTTTGTTGGCATAAACATGTACACGTACTAATAAAGCCAAGCGCACATTTGCGACAAAACTCAATGCGTTAGGGGTGTCTGTTAAAATCGACTGACCTGGCTGAATGATGAGTCGACAGCTTTGGGTCAGTCGACTTTAAAAACACCCCTAACACATTGAGTTTTGTCGCAAATGTGCGCTTGGCTTAAGAAGCACTTACGTTCATCAGGTGGTTTGAAATAATCGGAACAAGAGACGGGCAAGTGCTTTTTGAAGAGATGACAATACTTTGGGGCCTCCAAGCAGCAGTATTTCCGCGCATCTTTGGCAGTCTTGTAATCTTTAGCTGTATGCGCATAACCAGCGGTATTGCCTTTCTTTACAAGCAGGAAGCCATCATCTCGTTCCAGGATATAGAGTCGTCGCAATTCTTGCCATGAGTGTATCTTTGATCGCATCTTCTTGAACCACTCATCCCATTCCTTCCATGTCTTCCTAAAAATCAGATTTTTTTCTTTCATGCTAAATGTATTTAAAAATGACGTTTCACTTTATCTTGACTAACCATCAAGGGTTCATTTCGCTACGCCTTTGGACTACAGGTAGGCCTACACCGTACAAGTAGTGGAGCATATAGTCCGAAGGTGAAGTGATCGTAGGCCTTGATTTTTCAAGATGATCTCGCAGTGGAAGTATCATTTATTTTATGGCAGCAGCTATTCTTACGACAATTTCTAATGCATTTTACCGGTACTGCACTATTCTTACGACGATCCCAATCCTTTTTTAGCATATAGCTCTAACCCTAGCCCTAACCCTAACCCTACCCTAAACCCTACAGGGGCGGATCCAGGATTTTGGAATACGGGGGGCCGGTCACCATCAGCCACAGGCTGACGGAGTAGAGTCGCAAGGCGCGGAGCCACAACGGGGGGTGTGGGGGGCCTCCCCCAGAAAATTTTGAATTCCAGATGCATTAGATACGATTTCCAAGCATCTGGGGGCATGATTTCCTCATCTATTTGCTCATTTTTTCGGAGTTAGTGACCCGTTTTTGGTTGGTGTTCCAAAAATAGGGGGGGGGGGCCGCGGCCCCCTCGGCCCCCCTCTGGATCCGCGCCTGCCCTAATCCTAAATCCCTAAAAACTCCCAAAAACTATCGTCGTAAGAATAAGCATCATCGTAAGAATAGCCACTTTCTTATTTTATATACTGGTAATACTCCGATAGCCGCACTTCTATCTAACGTCCAAGAGTACCGGTAATCGTTTTACTGTGGACCTTTTGTGAACTGATATGCAATATGCAATACGATGACGAACACCACATAACACAGAAACATTTTTTCATCTTTTGTACCAAATCCCAAGAACCACATTCGTGGCCTTTTGGCCTGACAGGCTGTCCTGTAGAGGCTTGTGCAGTCAGGCCTGATGGGAGTATGACATAAGCAAGAAAGAGGCCAGGGTAATGTAATTCTTAGATTTATATTGTACAATCAACCCTTAAGTAAACAGCCCCTTTGAGAAGAAAATAACTTACGGTTTCTTTGTTCTTTTGTAGCAGCATACCTCGTGCAGTTTATCTTTAGTTCCCGAAGGCAGAGTATTTCTCCACCACCACCAGTAGCTAGAAGAAACATGTAGACCTAATGTATAGACAGGCTCAGTGGACCCTCCTTGCCGGTGTAACGTTTTTGAATGTTCCCAATCTGTGAATGTTCCCCTACTATTGCCTGACGGAATAAGCTGCGGATAGAAACATGGCGATCTATCTTTCTGTGTTTCCAAACAATCAGGCCACACTTTTTTTATTTATTGGATTACGGATCCCCCCTCCCAGGTTTTTTGAAAATGTTGGAAAAAAATAAAATTCCCGATGGTCTATTTTGTGTTTTTGTTTTTTTCCCGCCGACCACTAGGTGCAAAGTAAAAGATATTTAAATGCTGACGCCCTGTATTTTCAGGATATAGGCCCCTATGTAGGCCCTATCTCTTGTTCTACTGTTGCATCAATAAAAGGTTTTATTTCTTTTTTACTACATTTCACTTTTTTTATTCCCTCCCCTTGAATTTCTGTGACGCATAGCACGTGACACTAGGGAAAAAATTAAAAAGTCAAAGATTTTTGTTTTTTATTTTTATTTTTATTCCCTCCCCTCCTACATAGGTTTCGGCCTGAAAAATCCGTAATCCAATAAATATAA
>NMRB01000160.1:298182-323569 GCA_002633025.1 Notospermus geniculatus
TCTGTTTTCACATTTAGCCCCCTATTGGCCAAACCTTGAATCGAATGACGCTGAATATCGAAAGGAAACGACGTCTACTTACAAGCAACATCTCCCAAAAATTTCAAAAGAAAATCTCAAGTCGTTGTTAAGTTATCAGTCGGAAACGAAGTTCGTAACTTTTGCCGAACTTTGACCTCTGTGACCTTGAAAAGTAGGTCAAATCCAAAACCCGGGTATTATGTTATGTATTGTCACTAGATATACCTATGATAAAAATTTGGTGACGATCCGTCAATTTGTTCAGGAGAAATAGCACTTTTTCTGTTTTCACATTTAGCCCCCTATTGGCCAAACCTTGAATCGAATGACGCTGAATATCGAAAGGAAACGACGTCTACTTACAAGCAACATCTCCCAAAAATTTCAAAAGAAAATCTCAAGTCATTGTTAAGTTATCAGTCGGAAACGAGAATAGCGACCGCCCGGACGCCCGCCACTTTCGGTAATTTAATAACCAGGACTTTCTTCGAAAACCTGGTTAAAAAGTGTGGCCTCAGGGGAAACATTGGCAGATATCACACCTGTGTTACATCTGCCAAAGTTTCCCTTTATTGTTTGGGAAATGCTGGCAGACAGCACGTTTCTCAGCATGTTGCACCGTCATAATAGGCCCATTGCTGTCTGGCAGTAGTAGGGCAACATTCATAGTTGGGCACATTCAAAACCATTTCACCGGGTATACAGCTTGTGCAGATGACGTCACCACGGAAAAATCCGCCATCTTGACGGTCAATTTGACATCAAACGATGTCGGCGACCCACGTGGTGCATTTTGTCGTCAGTGCAAGTGGAGTGTGTGCGTCTTCAACCATGACCCGGTCTACATGTGGCACACTTTGTCGTTGACGTCAGCATGGTGGACTGCAGGTCAAAAGTGACGTCATAATGAGCCACTGCACAAGCTCTATTCAGGGAAGGTACCTGACAATGGGGAACTTTCCTGTCGTTACCTGCCGTCAGAGGCCACCTGTTACCGGTCCTAGAACGTCGCAAAATTTGACGTCAAATGCGTGAGCCACGGCGCCCACGTCATTATGGACGACGTTGTGGCATGCATTTCTGCCCTGTGACGTCAAATTTCATGACGTTCCTGGACCGGTAACTCGTAGCGGCCTCTGACGGCACGAAAGTTCCCCATGACAATTGTGTACATTGTATATATGTATATAGTTGACCAATTATGTTACTAAGTAGGCGATTCCTTCAGAACAAGTAACAGAAATAAAGAAAAATTCAATAAAAATACATACGGTGTTTGACTGAAGCATCTGGTGTGCTGCCAGTACTCTTCTCCTCTCCTTGCGTGAATATATTCAAACCAGAAATATTTGCCGAGAACATTCTGGCCGTACCACCGCATGTGGAGATAGTCATGCGGACATGTACAGGGCACCTTATCCTTTTTAATTGATTCGAGCTTGTTTAGAGCACGTCTGCACCTAGTCTTTAGATAATCCTCCTCAACAGCACCCACGTCAATTACATCCTTTCCATTCTCGCCTGAAAGAACAACAAAGCTACGTTTAGCTGACACATGGTAAGCGGAATGCGGATCGTGGAAACGGAACGCGGTATACAGAACGCAGTAAATATTCCACGTGCTTCATTTATCTGCAGGCGGTATCACTTCTGTTTTTGCAAAAATGGCACCGGTTTGGTCCGTTCCTGACCAATCACGGTGCTCTGTAGTGCGTGGATTTTTATTCCGGGCGGAAAAAAACGCAACACCGAGTGATCGTTTTTTCCGTGTTCCGCCTATCCACGTTCCGCAAACCGCTTACCGCGTGCAGATAAATGAATGAATGGAAATGGCTTGGAGTGAACAAATTTCTATTCTGCGTTCCGTTTCTGTGATCCGCATTCCGCTTTGTGTGTCAGCTAAATGCAGCTTTACTTGACTGAACCGGCCGAATATGGAACATCATTTGGTCAGTCAACTTACCCCCACTCCACCGCATTTAATTGAGAT
Source organism: Notospermus geniculatus (assembly GCA_002633025.1). Classification (NCBI taxonomy): domain Eukaryota; kingdom Metazoa; phylum Nemertea; class Pilidiophora; order Heteronemertea; family Lineidae; genus Notospermus; species Notospermus geniculatus. The sequence continues at coordinate 300,194 of NMRB01000160.1, forward strand.
AAGCTGTCCAAGTCTCCTCTTTTACATACTGTAATCCTTTTTTTAGCATATTCAGAAAATTGATGAAATTTGACCGTGTAGGGTGGGCTTTAGGCCGGGTTCACATAGAGCTACACGCTACATTGACACGGTGGCAAACATTAAGGTTTCATGGTTTTGAATCCTTTGTGGAGCCATTGTTCCCTGGCATGTCCATGTACCGTGTAGCTGTATGTGAACCCAGTCTCAAGGATCAGCCATCAAGTGCAGGTAGTAGGACTTCACCAGCAGAGCCAGAAGTTTACCTACCAGTGTTCCCTTTCACTTGGTCCACTGTGGAGAGTGTGTCATCTGCTGCTGTGTTGGTCGGATCAGTATAGGAGCATTCTTTTTTTGAATACGGCTTAGGAACAAAATAGCTCCTGATGGCAACACAACGGGTTTTCGGGAACACTTTATTCAGTTTGAAATTGGCAAACATAGTTACGAGGAAAGTCTGTCTTTCATCACTTGCAATTGCAACTTGGACTGAGAAATGCTGAAAAACAGAACATCATGGCGTAAACACTAAACCCGGTCCCTAACACAACATGGAAGCACTTTATAGCTGCGTTCACACTCAGACCAGTTCTAGATTGAATTCCCCAGATCGTTCCACGGAAATCGAAGCACACCGAAACCCGGTCCTATACAATGGACGCCTTTTGTATGGGAAATTGATCAGGACCGGGATGTCAGTTTCATTTCAATAGTTTTAACCACTAGTGACACCTATTGCGGCAGTGGGCTAGAGTCCCCATTGATGCTTGATCAATAATGACTGGGTCCACTGTATGCATTGAATTGGGCCGTAATCCCTATTGGTCAACTCACTCCTGGACAGCTCCTTTTGTAACGTTTTCCTTATGACTATTAGTCCAGTAGAATTACGAAAAACCTAGACAAAATTGCAAGAGAATTTTTTTTTGGCAGATTCTGGTTCAGGGGGTTACTGTGATAGCACATATCATTTTAGGCCAAAATCGGATGACCCTAAGTACCCTAATTTGCAAAAAAAGGACTCATTGGCGGCCATATGTAATTTATGCAAATTAGGGTACCGGTACTTAGGGTCGTCCGATTTTGGCCTAAAATGATATGTGCTATCAGAGTAACCCCCTGAACCAGAATCTCAAAAAAAAATTCTCTTGCAATTTAGTCTAGGTTAGGCATTTTGTTTTTCTATTTCTACTGGACTATATGGGCCTATGATTGCCACTTGATACTGGAATCACCTCTGCATCTGAACCGTGTCACCACAATACTTACTTCTGCCTGTGTAGGTGCGTCCTGGGGTTTCATGTTATTGAAGGTAACTACGATGAGGTTTTCAGTCTCAAAGGATGAATGCTTGGGGTGCGTGGCATGGATATCGTCATCGACCTTTTTGAAGAGTTTCGTTTGGTCAATCAAGGACTGGGAATATTTGCTGTACCATGGCGATTTAGTATTCGGTTTCTTCTGGTGCATGTTCAACGAGATACAGGACGTCCTCTCAGGGCAGAGCGCTTGCATCACATACGGCGCAATAAAAGCAGTCATACCACATTTCAGTTTTCCGCAGCGTTTGCTGTTTGGCTTTTCTTGGCATTTCTTCTTGAAGTATTCACCTTTATCGAGCAAACATCGGTACTGCCTGTATATTTCTCTCCAATTGTGATGTAAAGTCAACAAGCCATAGTAATTGACCTGGAAGAGTTGATGTCGTTTTTTATTGATAAGATTTGGTAATACATGAGGAAGTGCATTAAGCAAATAAAATGGTCCAGGGACAATGTGCTCATCCAAACTCCTCACAGCGCCACCTAGTCTCCATTCTTCTGACCTTCCGTTCTTCCAATAGTGGAGCCATCATAAAATGCGAAACGGAACGGATGACAAGTGAGACTAGTGCTCAGTATCAGTGTAAATGTACGTGAGGGAAGAATGAAAAATGTACACACGTTACATGTAAATGTATCAAAAACTGGAATTGAATGGTTGCAATTGAGTAAAGTGATTATAGGCATCACTTCTTTGATAGGAGTTCACCAACATCCCAAAACAGGAATAAAATCGCTCAAATTCAGTCTCTACCGTATGGTAGTACCGTAGTTCAGACAGCACATCACCACAACAGGGGTTTTTACCTCACTACTCTTCGGAGCGAGACCAAAGCCCTGCTATGGGAGCATGAGGCAGCAGCAATATGAGAAAGTCATTTATCAAGATACTTACGCAAATGTATTCAAATGTATCGCACCCAAATGGAATGAACTGGCCTAATCGAAGTCTCATGCACATTGGATATAAGGACCATCGATTCCATTTCCATCCCCATCCAGACCACCTGTATCCGAATCTCCAGCTGATTAGCTTTGATGACCAAGTCCAGCCCGTGGTGTAAGGGTAGAAGACATTATTTTCTGTAAAATGGATTGGGTTATGAACATGGATTTCAGAGTGGCGTCTTTAACCAGGGGCCTGATTACAAAGCCCTCGTCGAGTGCAGGCGTGGATCCAAGGGGGCACACTGGGCCCGGGCCCCCTCTATTTTGTGGAAAATCTTTAAAAGTGACCGGGAAATTTCGAAATGATGTTAAAATCTGACCGAGGTTTTCCACGATGTGCACTGGCTGTGCCCCCTCTTTCCCAGCGCACATACGTATGATGTTACCACCACTGCCCGTATCTACTGTCAGCAAGTCGACGAACAATAGACATGGGCAGTGCTAAGATCATACGTATGCGATGAGGGCTTTGTGAATCAGGCCCCAGGGTTCAACTGCCACAACCTCAGATGTGTGACGCATTTGAATTTCCCGAGGGTGATTCCTGGATGGTGAAAGAGCTTTCTCAGATCTTGGAGGAATTATACTGACAATCAGGGTTCGTACTCTACCTTGAAATCCTTGAAAACCTGGAATTTTGAGGTATCCCCTTTCCAGGTCTGGAAAACCTTGAAAAATCATGATTTACCCTAGAAGTCCTGGAAAAGTCCATGAATTTTGCCCATGTGACCTTCATAGAATCCAAACTTTTCTGGGGGAGGACCCCCAGACTCCCCCCATTTTTTTTAATGTGTGCTCAAACTCGTCGAGTCATCGGCCCTTTTTATTCTGGCCCTTCCAAAATATAATGGCAGAGAAAACCCTACTTGCTTGTAGAATTGTCGGGGTTAGCGATATGTCATTTGGCAAAATAGTCCTGGAATTTCAGGATATTTGGCCCTGGAATTCCTTGAAAAGTCCTGGAATTTTAGGTCTGGGGTAGTGTACGAACCCTGGACAGATGAACTTGAATACCAGTTCACATCAGTTGATTTGCTTAATCTATTCAGTCCGGGAAATGTCCATTAAAAGAAACATTTCTAAATTCAGACTCTGAATACGAAAGCTCAGAGCGTACGAATTAATTCAGATGCCTGAAAACTTAATTATACGACAGGAGAACATCGGAAGCTTTGATAACAAGAGGCTATATTACGATGTGGCTGACTTCTGCAGGAAAATAGAAAATTACCACCTACATGTAACACCCCCACAAAAATACAAACGCTGTCATGAAATAATTTTAAAAAAATTTGGACTTGGAGCCTGAAATCGGAAGTGGTGCGAGTCCGAAGATCTGAAACGTTTCTTTTAAAGGACATTTCCCGGACTGATATCGAGGATGTGGCTAGTGCTGTTGGATGTGTTGATGTAATCAGATGTATTAATAAGTCTGCGAGAAGAAAGTCTTTACATTACATGTATTTTACACAAAGCTTGAGGAACGGGCGGGGGAAGTTTAGATGACAATTGGATTTATTTGAACTACGACTGAGTTTTTCCTTACCTATGCATTTAATTTTCTGATCTGCAGATGCGTCTCGACATTGGCAATTATTTTCCTCTTTATTGTCGTAATATCGTCCGTTTGCCAGCCTTACACAGATGCACAGCCACTTATACTTAGCACATTCAGCGACTGGGAGCTTAATTCCGGATGCAGTGAATTCTCGCTCTGGACTGACCAGACCTACGCCTACGCCAAATTTCAAGTCACCCCAAGATTGTAAAGCTCGGAATGGTGATGTTTTGGTAGCTTTAGGTGTAGCCATGAGATTTGCTTGGGCAAAGTAGACGTCAAAAGCGTAGTTATCGCTGGATGTGGAAGCCGGTATGTCATTGCCAGGAGGGTGGTTCTTGATGCGGACTTTGAATCTCAAGGTCTTAGCGGTGTGACTGTCAAAGATGGGATAGGTATATGGATACTGGAAATAATCCACGGCAATATCTGCAAACAAAAGCAGTCAGTGATTTGAGAAGAGCAGGAAAAAGCATTCGGACTGCACATCACGTTTCCCATTCAATGTTTTGCTTTCTATGTTCCAAAATCAGGTGGTGAATACAGAAATGTGAATCGATTGGGCCGGGATGTTTGGATGGTTGGACCTACGACCTCTGCTTGAGCCAGTGGCACAGGCGATATCGATCGCAAGCGATCTAATCACCGCCGACTTTCTCGCCAGCCATCGCAGACGAGACGATATTGGTTTGGTATTGTTCACGCTATGGCGAGAAGATTCCACGCATTGCTGTCCACCACATAACTTGGCGTCAACAGCCGATGTTGCTTGCTCGCTTGCGATATCGGATGGTGTGCTGCTGGTTTTAACATGAGAAAACTGGAGATTCCCTCATCGGGGGTTTCACCGCGATTGTGACAAAGACAGCTCACATGTTGTTGTGCTCAAAATGTCACCAAGTCGCCTCACAAAAGCTGCATCTCGAATGAAATGTGTTTTTACCACAAAAAGCTTTTCTTTAGCCCGATTGCACTAAAGTGGATATGCCACGGTTTGTGGCGAGTGGTGCGGTTTTCACTGGGTTTGGGGGTACCGTATCCCTTGATGCCATTACCTGGCGTGTTGATTATCCCAATGCCTGTGAAAACAACACCGCTCGCTGCAAAACGTGGCAGTGCCACAAACCACAGCTGAAACCAGTCTACTCTCCATTCCAGTTCCGATTGGCGCGAGGTTTATCAACGATATCTCCGCAACGGCTGGGCCGATTTTGATGAAATATACGTCAATCGACTTGTCTTTCTTGGCGGTACAGCCATCATCACTGTCATTTTCCCAAAAAACGTGACAGAAAAAAGTTCTTTCACAAGTCACCGTTCGTGTTTGTGGCCGAAATGGCAGCCATTTTGAAATGACGCAATGCATCGTGCACGTGTAAACTGCACTGAACAGCATAGCGAAATGAAATGGGTTTTGATAACGGGATCCGTTGTTCAGGCCTTACGCGAAAAATGAAGATAGCAGAAAGATACCGGCAAGAAAGACAAGTTAATTGATGTATGGTATGTTGAATTTGACCCTGCCATTGCGGAGATATCGGCTGAAAACCTCGCGACACTGGGATTTGGAATGAACTGTAGTGGAAACAGGGCTTTACTCTTCCTGTCCGATGGTATTAAAATTTATCCCTACCTGCAGGACATTTAGTGTTCTTGTACGTAGTCATATCTATACAAACGCAGTTGTTCTTTTCTTCCACGTCAACGAATTGCGCCCCTTTCCCTTCCTTTACACAGACACATAACCACTTGTATTTCGTGCAATCCTTACTTGGGAGCGTTACATCCTTCACACTCAATGTTTGAATTGAAGTGACAGCACCTGGTGCGAGGGCAACCTTCAAGTTACCCTGAACAAGTGTCGTTGGGAAAGGGGCAGACTTGGCAGCAGAAGGCGTAAGGCGAAGATCAGCTTGTGACCAGTGGACGACTAGGGCGTAATTATCACCGGTCGTGGAGGCCGCTATGCTGTATCCAGTTCTAAGCGGCTCATTGTTCCTGATGAGGACTTCAGCACGAAGACTTTTCCCTTTATTCGCAGTGAATTCGGACTTATATTCAGTTCCAGTAAAAATTGGTAATTTAATTTGGGTACCAGGAGTGAATCTGTCCAGTTTTATATCTGAAATATGACAAATATGTACATCACAGCATCCTGAAGAAATCCGGTCCTCTTAGCCTAGCTTCTAATTTGCATGCACGTGATTTCTTCAGGATGACAGTACAGTGGAATCTCCATAAGGGCAGCTTTCGTGGAAATACTCGAAAGCATTGTTTTTTCCGCGGCGTTGGTCATGGTGCAGAAAAAAAACAATGCTTTGGAGCGTTTCCGCACACAGAAACACTCCAATGGAAAGCCGCCCTTAGGCTACGGTTACACTGAAGCGATCGTTCAACGCGCGTGGTTCAATCCTTGTTACTTCATGCTGCAATGGCATGCACCCAGAAAAAGTTTTTTTTTTGGCGTGCACCGCAGAGTGTCTTCGAAATCACGTTCGATATAACCATAGTATAACCTTATGCGAGTTCTCCCACATGATTTCAGTGTGGGCGCTTCACGGAAATACAGTGCTGAAGCCCTTGGTTTATGGGACCACAAAGCATTCTGGTTTTGGTGTGAACACACCTTTAAGCTTGGAGTAAGATAAGATCTGTTCTGCCAAATAAATTTCTCCGAAACGCATAATGAAGGTGCATTGTGAACGATGTCCGGATGTATTGCGAAAAAATATTTTCCACATTTGTCCCATATGAAGTTAACTACATACATGTACATGTAATTTGCCCCTACCTGCAGTTGTACACCTAGTTTGCTTTGAGGCAGTCATATCGAAACATTTGCAGTTGTTGTTTCTATTTCTGTCGATGAATTTTGCCTCTTTTCCCTCCTTAACGCAGGCACACAACCACTTGTATTTCAGACAATCCGTAAGCGGGAGCGTTACACTGCTTGCAATCATGGTTTGAACCGGTGTGATAGCACCTGGCGCCAGGGCAACTTTCAGGTCACCCTTATCTAGTTTCGCGGGGAAAGCCGCAGTCTTGGCAGCAGAAGGTGTAGCTTCAAGGTCGGCTTGAGCCCAGTAGATGACTATGGCGAAGTTTTCGCCAGACCCAGATGCTGGTATGCTATTGCCGGAAGTAGTTGGATCGTTGTTCTTGATGGTAAGTGTGGGACTTACAGTCATAGGTTTGTTGGCAAAGAACAGGGTCGTGGATCCAACATTAGGACTGACAGAGCCCAATATTATATCTGAAAATGACAAATATGTTCAGTGTAACTTTTCTTAGCAGGTACATCTGCCAGGACACCATTCTTTGGAGGACGTTCAAAATCAGTGAGTCCCAAATATGTCATTTATATTCATTTTGACCAATATAATAAGGACTTGATGCCTCTGATGAAAGACAAGATCTCTCACCCGAAAACCTGATAACAGAGCCATCTGCTGGTCAAATTTTGAACAAAAATTACTCCGAATTACATCCAAATCAGTACTTCAATCGGCCTACGCTTACATGGAAATCAGAACACATCAGGATGAGTACCGCCCAGTCGTCATCTAACATAAGGTGCACTGTGAACAAAATCATCTTTGGCACTATGAAAACTACGTTACTCTTCTTATCTAAAGAATTTTTCCTTACCTGCAGGACACTTCTTGTAGGCAGTCACATCGAAGCATTTGTAGTTGTTGTCCTTTTTCCTGTCGACATATTTTGCCTGAGCACCCTCTTTTACGCGCAAACATACCCAGTTGAATTTCGTACAATCCTTGTCAGGGAATGTTGCATCTACACTCATGGTTTGAGGGGCAGTCTCAGTGCCTGGTGCCAGGGCAACCTTCAAGTCACCATCAACCAGTTTTGCCGGGACAGCCACAGTCTTAAAGGCAGACGGCGTAATTTCAAGGTTGGCTTTGGCCAAGCAGACGTCTATGGCGAAATTATCGGTCAGGGACGCCGCTATGGCATTGCCAGTAGCTGGATCACTGTTCTTGATGGTAAGCTTGGCACTTAGAGTCACAGGTTTGTTGGCAAGGATCAGGGTCGTGGATCCAACATTAATAGGAGTGACAGTGCCCAATTGTATATCTGAAAATGACAAATATGTTCAGTGTAACTTTTCTTAGCAGGTACATCTGCCAGAACACCATTCTTTGGAGGACGTTCAAAATCAGTGAGTCCCAAATTTGTCATTTATATTCATTTTGACCTACATGTATATAATAAGGACTTGTTGTTGTTGATGAAAGACAAGATCTCTCACCCAAATACCTGATAAAAAAGCCATCTGCTGGTCAAATTTTCAACAAAAATTACTCCAAATTACATCCAAATCAGTACTTTGAATGGTACGCTTACAATATGTACATCAAAATCGGAACACACCAGGATGAGTACTGCCCAGTCGTCGTCTAACATAAGGTGCACTGTGAACAAAATCATCTTTGGCGCTATAAAACTACATACTCTTCTTACATGTATCTAAAGAATTTATCCTTACCTGCAGGACACTTCTTGTAGGCAGTCACATCGAAGCATTTGCAGTTGTTGTCCTTTTTCCCGTCAACATATCGTGCCCCTGAACCCTCTTTTACGCACACACATACCCAGTTGAATTTCGCACAATCCTTGTCAGGGAGTGTTGCACTTACACTCATGGTTTGAAGTGGAGTGGCAGTACCTGGCGCCAGGGCAACTTTCAAGTCACCACTAACTTGTCCTGCTAGAACAGCCACACTCTTGGTAGCAGAAGGCGTAACTTCAAGGTTGGCTTGGGCCCAGCAGACCTCTACGGCGAAGTTATCACCGGCCGTGGATGCCGCTATGGTGTTTCCAGAGGTAGCTGGGTCATTGTTCGCGATAGAAAGTTTGGCACTTAGAGTCACGGCTTGGTTGGGAAGGAGCGGGGAATTGAATCCAGCAACAGGAATGACATCTTTCAATATAATATCTGTAATATAATAAACATATTCCACAGATTACATCTCTGTTGGCAAACACTTCTCCAAGGCTGACACCTATTCAACAAACCACATCTTCACTGAGTTCAGCTTCTCCCCCTTGACCTTCAAGCAAGCAAACTACATTCCGTGTTCAACGTGCTGTAATGGATTTCCCTGGTCCGAAAAATAGCAACCAATCAGGCAAACGGGTATGATGACAAGATGGCGTTCGATGGAAATTCATTCGAAATTTGTGAGCAAGTAGCATGCAAATTCTCCCTTGGAAGGACTTACAATTACTCAAAAAGAAGCCACGAAGGCAATATTCGATAGACACAATTTGTTAGTCTGTTGTAGGACTGGCATTGGGAAGTCAATTATGTACCAGCAGGCTAGTGTTGTTCGCTACGAAGTTGAATGGCGTAGTCAAATGAATAAATTATCGCAAAAGAAACAAGGCTTCTGATTGGGCGCACGTGAAATCCCAAAGCGTTGAACATGGAATCTAGCTGCTTGCTGCAGAGTGTAGGAAGAGGTTAGCCGATTATGCAGAATGGCAAACCATAGTTCAGTCGAAATCCAGGCAATTTTCATTTCCTGTGAGTTGTGTATCAACCATGACACAAGAAAGCATCTGTTACACATTTAGTTTATCTATAAATAAAGCACCAAATGATGAGCCTTACCTATTTTACATTTAGTTTTCCCCGCAGCAGAAGCATCTACACATCGGCAGTTGTTCTTCCCATTCTTATCGATGTTGGATTGAGCCCCTCGACCCTGCTTCACACAAGCACATAACCATCTGTACTTTGAACAACCTGCAGTAGGAAGCTTTATTCCACCAGAAGTTAGTATCTGCATTGCTGTGACTGCCCATGGTGCGAGTGAAACTGACAAGTCTCCAGAGTACAGTGTGGCAAAGAACGGCTGGGTCTTGACAGCAGTTGGCGTTGTTTCGAGATTATCTTGGGCGAAGTAGACATCCACAGCAAAGTTATCCCCAGTTGTAGATTTGACAATCTGGTTGCCTGGGCCTGCATCATTCTTGATGTTAACTTTGAACTTTTTCAAGGTGTTGGGTGTGTCGCTGATGAAGATAGGATAGGTTCCCGCATTAGGATCAAAGGAGTTGAGCATGATATCTGAAAATGACACGCACAAAATTCAGCTGTTTTGGAAGAACTTGAGAAAGAATTTAAATGCATGATGTAAGGAAACTTCACTATTTATATTGGGTTATCACATGCGGCTTGTTGTACTTGACTCGGTGGCGCGAAGAAGGCCAATTAAATTTCCTGTATATTTAGCCTCCATAGTCGTGCCATGGACGTGTACATGCATGGTGTGGGATAAAGTAGGAATATTTTGCCTCGGCTGGTATAGTCGCCGCTCGCTCAAACCACTGTTTATGGTTTTATTTCCATTGTCACCAGGGGCAGATTGCATAAAAGCCTACATGTACTAAGTTACAGGCGCCTACCAGCGAACAGTAGGCAACTAACTGCTTAGCTGGCTTACACAAAGTTTGGTTGTTTAGAAGTGTTACAGATACAGGCCTACTAGAGATAGTAGTGTTTTATACAACCACAGACCCTACGGAGTTCAGTATTCCGCCGTCGATCCATTCCACATTTTAGAAGTAACCAGCTGAATTTCATTGGATAAGTTTGGCGGTCTCTGAGTCATCGTGCCATCGAGTCAAGTACAAAAAGCCATCACATGCTGACCTTTTGGGCAGTATTTGTGGTGGAACTGTGCCCTTTTGACGGGTTTGAGAAAGGCATCATGATTGCTCCTATACTGCACTTGTTATCACAGTTCATTAATTATAAATTGCACTGCTCCTGAAAGCCCAATTTGCTTTTAAATATACTGCAAAAAGGGACATGAGTAGCTTTCAAAAATTTTCCAGTACCGGTATAAATGAGTGATACACGGTGCTTACCAGGGTAACACGATATAAGCGTCAAGGCTTTCTTGCATGCACAGTTGTTGGTTGTGACGGAATCACTGTACCCACCAGCAGCTCCTTTCTTGACACAACCACAAATCCACAAATACTTGTCACAAAATTTAGTTGGTAGTGTTGCTGTTGCTTTGTATGTCAGTAATGTAGAAGTTGCACCGGCCGCCAGGGCAAAATTCAGATTTGTAGGCTCCACCGTGTTCGTTAGCTTGTATGTGGTTGTGCTCCCAACTGGAGTTGTACTGAGGTCAGCGAAGGAGAAGTAGAACTCAACATCATAGTTTCTGGACCCTGCTGCTACTGCCGTGATGTCATTTCCAGTTTGTCCATTATTTTTAATCGGCAGCTCGAAGACCAAAGTTTTTGCGACATTCATGATGGCAATTGGATTGGTCGCCAATGGAGTGAAACTGCTCCCAGGTATGGTGATATCAGCTGAAAGAAAAATTTCCGTGAATGTACTGTATGTATTAAGTGATAGAGAATTCAAGCAAAAAACCTAAAAGTAGATAGAAAACACTTCCAAAAATTGCTTTCGTGTTCGCAAAAATTGAATCATTTGGCACTTCCCTGGTCTTATTTGTTTGGAAAAATACTGTTCGTCACTGTGGCTGAGTGAGCTCTTACATCGTCGACTAAGGAAAATAGAGAAACATGCTTGCACGAGAGAATGATCAAAAGATAAGTAGGCCCAGCAAAAACTTGTTTACGCTGGACATTTAGTAAGAGACGACATAACTTCCAGCTCATTGCATGGGCAAACGTATGGCACTAAATATTTTGCCCTTACCTATACTATTACATTTAGTTTTCCCTGCAGCAGAAGCATCTACACATCGGCAGTTGTTCTTCCCATCCTTATCAATGTTGGATTGAGCCCCAGTGCCCTGTTTAACGCATGCACACAGCCATCTGTATTTTTTACAATCTGCAGTGGGATTGGGAAGCTTTATTCCACGAGCAGTTAGTGTCTGCATTGCTGTGACGGCCCATGGTGCGAGTGAAACTGTCAAGTCCCCAGAGTCCAGTGTGGCAGGGAACGGTTGGGTCTTGACAGCAGTTGGAGTTGTTTCGAGGTTATCTTGGGCAAAGAAGACATTGATTCCAAAGTTATCCCCAGTTGTAGATTTGACAATCTGGTTGCCTGGGCCTGCATTGTTCTTGATGTTAACTTTGAACTTTTCCAAGGTGTTGGCTATGTTGCTGATGAAGGTAGGATAGGTTCCCGCTTTGGGATCGAAGGAGTTGAGCATGATATCTGAAATATGACATGCACAAAGTTAAAGGTGTTTTGAAGGTACTTTAGGAAGATTCAATATATGGTGTGAAGAATTATTGGGCCATCACATGCTGCCCGTTTGGAAATGAATCATGCATGTCATGATTATCATTAAATGTAAATTGTATCTGCTGCTGAAAGCCCAATTTGCTTCATAATCATAGATTTAACTGTTTCAAAAAAGATCGTAAATGAATACACGGTGCTTACCAGGGTAACATGATATAAGCGTCGAGGCTTTCTTGCATACACAGTTGTTGGTTGCGTCAGAATCATGGTACACAGCTGCAGCTCCTTTCTTGACACAACCGCAAATCCACAAATACTTGTCACAAGATGTAGTCGGTAGTGTTGCTGTAGCTTTGTAGTTCAAATTTGAAGAAACTGATCCGCCTGATAGGGCGATATGTAACAAATTTGTAGGCTCCACTGTGTTCGTTAGCTTGTACGTAGTTGTGCTCCCAACTGGAGTTGTACTGAGGTCAGCGAAGGAGAAGTAGAATTCAACATCGTAGTTTCTGGACCCTGATGCTACCGCTGCAATGTCATATCCAGTTGGTCCATTATTTTTAATCTGCAGCTCGAAGGCCAAAGTTTTTGCAACGTTCATGATGGCAATTGGATTGGTCGCCAATGGATTGAAACTGGTCGCAGGTATGATGATATCAACTCCCACTGAAAGAAACATTTCCTTCAATGTATTAATTCTGATAGAGAATTCCATCAACAAATCTAAATTAAAACAGATACCGGTAACACTTCCAAAAATTGACATTGACAGTGTGACTAAATTACTTCGCGAAGGCTACACGTAGCCTTCACCTAGGGTACGCGAAAATCGGAAAAGCCAATGTTCCCATCAACCTAGCTCACACACAGGCCCCTTCAACCCCAGGCTGGAGCCATAAAATTGTTAGTGTGCCGTTCGCATTTAAGAGAAATTCGAAATTCAGCTAAACTTTAGGCTGAAGTCTGACCCTAGCACACGGCCCTCAGAGATCTGACTTACAAGTTAAAAAAAATGTCCCGCCATTTTTTTAAGAGCTAGGATGACGTAAATGTTGGAAGTACTCACTTATCACTCTGATCATGATTGACAGACTCTGATGACCATTCACAGAACACCGCCAGAAGCCAGTGTCGGTTACTTTAGCAGCTGCCGTCTTCTGAGTGTAAGTTTTTTGTGTGGTGGTTGCTTTGCAAGGTATTGGGTCGGTCCACTGACGTCCAGTCACGGCGGTGCACCCACCGGTAGTCACGGTGCCCTGGATAACTATTAGAGAAAAGTCAAGTGTTAACTTCAGCGTGAACTCTGTAGCAAATCACCACACTTGCATTAGTGCTCGTAACAATTTTTTTAATGATTCAGTACATCTTTCCTCTCAATGCTGGGCAGGTGTGAAAGGAAGCAATGTCCACTGGATAAAATGTCCTGGGAACAAAAGATCGCTTTGTTTCATTCTAACGTCTGGTGATTGGTTTCTACATGTATAGCCATGCACCTTTAATAATCAGCCATGGAACAATAGGTGGACAATTTTTTACTTCGGGACATTCTTTATTCTTACACCTGTGTTCTTTTATTGTCTTTTTGGTGCAGTGTAGCTTTCCATTATGTTAATATTCCAAATTTCAGAGTTGATGGAAATTGTAATGAAAGATTGAATTGTTTTGCCTTGAAAAAGTAGGCCTGTACTGGTACTTTGAATACACACTTTGATGGCCGATTGCTTGGGTTGTGAGACTGACTGGATTAAGGCCCATCTCAACATTTCCGAATCCCACCGCCGTAGGAGAGATTATAGTACATTTTAGGCTGAAATCTTTGCCGTTTGGAGGATTGCTTGTTGTAGTCGTCAGTATGATATCTTTGCCTGAAATAACAGCCATAGTCTACATGCACATAACGTTAAACACTCGTCAAAAAGTTTTAGGACAGCGGCGTCAAAAAATACCAAAACCGATATTGCCTAGTATTGTGGCCGGCAAGGAGACTGGTGGCAATTAGATCGCTTCCGGTATCGCCAGGTGTGCTGCTGGTGTAGGCCAAGTTCGATTGATACTCTCGGGTCGCTTAGGCCAGGTTGGACTCCAATCGAACTCGCGCAAGTCTTGTCGGACCAACGGAAATGACGTCATTTTTTAACTACTTGACTACTCGGGCTCGACCCTCGTTAGGAGGAGGGTGGAACCCGAGTTATCATGTGATCAAGACGGCAGCCTGAGAAATTTATGATAAAATTTCATGGTATTATTGCCGGTTTTACTCCTGATTCAGCATAATTATACAACATGCTTTCATCGGACGATTGTACCGGTAATCTAATGTAGATGTAATTAGTAAGGTATAGCTCCCTAATTTAGGCCGATTTGATGTACCGATTGATTGCGAGATATAATTAATTTGCAACTTGAAAGACGAAAAATAGTGGTGATCAGCTAAATTTGTAGTACCACAGGCACTGTAGTTAAGTTTCTGAATCTGCCGCTACTCGGCTGCGAGTTTGCGTGGTACCCCTAGTCGACATGCGCAGATGCCAAAGAACGGTGGTCACGTGGTGATCACCTAAAACCCTTAGGCTTCCCTTACATAGAAGTATACGGTATACGAAAAGGCCAGTTAACAAAGGCTTCCCGAGGATTCACAACCGTGAAGTCATTGTTAACCGGCATTTTCGTATACCGTATACTTCAATGTAAAGGAAGCCTTAATGGACCCTCGAGTTTAGCAATCGAACTCGGCCCTAGAGTATCAATCAAAGAAAAGACGATGAAAGAATACTTACTGCACACGAAGACAAACAGTAGAGCATATTGATATGACAGAGTGGTGGCCCGTCTGCGTCTGCTGGTGGCAGTGACAGGAGCAAAACACCCCCAATAACCCTCATGCTTCTTCCTGTCAGCCGGATACAATTCCAGGACGTTTTGGTTTTGACCTTTGACGATGCTGACCACTGGAGGATTCTCAGATGATATGAAGAACCATGTATACGATTTCGCACTAGTGATGCCACACGTCAGCCGAAATTTACCTCCTTGAACAGCGTTGAAAGGTTTGGCATTTTTAACAATTCGACTGATTTCTGAAAGAAAACATTTTAAGTGCACATTTCTGTCCATGAAAACGTAGCTTCTCTTTGACCTCATACATGTCACATTGTGGTTTTACACAATACACCGCAATATTACCAAAAAGTACCGGTATAAATAAAAAATCTGTAATGAAAGAAACACAAAGATAAAGTTCTTTACCTAAACAGATCTTCACTCCATCCCCTACATATCCTTTCTTACATGTGCATTTGTAACTTCCTGGGGTGTTCTCACATTCAGCAGAAGTGTGACAAGGGCTGTTGCCACATTCGTCAATATCTGTTGGAATATGAACAGAGTTCATTAAGCAAATTTTAATGTGAGGATTTTGTACAGTTCGATGCTTTAATCATTGCCGCGCTGTGGCCCAAATCTGGACTTAATGGAAGACATCCGATAGATATTGCCTGGTATTGATATTGACGTAAAGCGGGCAGCACACCAGGTGATATCACAAGTGATCTGATCGCCACACCGAGCAAAATCGGCTGTTGACGCCAGGTGTGCGTTGGACTGTGATGGAATCTTCTCACCAGCCATATCGCCTGGTGTGCTGCTGGCTTTAACGCCTTGACATCCTGAAATTTGGTAATGATTCGTTTTACCTTTTCATGTGTTATCGACTGTGGCATGTAAAAGACCCTGCACTTGGACTAAATGGGTCGTATTCATAAAGCGGTTCTATCGTTAGAACTGTCTTAGCCCGATTCCAAGTAGAGTGGTTGACGATACTAGGAACCGGCCTAAGACGGTTCTAAAGATAGAACCGCTTTATGAGTACGACCCTATGAGTATTAAGAGTGTGTAGGCCTATATAAATGCAGCCTAATGATCACCACGGAGGTCACCTTGCAAAGTGAGGATTAATGAAATCTGTGGTTGAATCAGGAACATGAGTTCTAGGGAAATATAAGCCACGCCTCCTCGAAACACCGCCTTAGAAGTTAGAGTGAGTCTACCTACCTGTGCAGGTCTTTCCATCATCCCCTTTGAAACCTGTTTTACAGACACAATTTGGCGTAGTTGAAGTTCTGCAGTCTGCATTGTCTGAACAACCATAGGATGTTCTTTGTGCGTCATCACATCCTTCTGAAATGACCCAAAAAATTTCAGAGGTAAACCCAAAATGTGATATTTTCTAGGGTCGGTCAGTCATTTTAATCCGTTTTGATATAAATACTGTTTATCACTGTGGCTGTGTCAGCTCTTACATCATGACTAGGGGAATAGACAAATGCCCTCCCGTAATGACTGGATTGAAAGATAAGTAGCAAAAAATGTTTACCGCTGGACATTCAGTAAATGATGATGTAACTTGGAGTCATTGCATGGGCAAACGTATGGCACTTAACATTTCCCTTACCTACATCACATTTAGTCTTCCCCGCCGCAGAAGCATCTACACATCGGCAGTTGTTCTTCACATACTTATCGATGTTGGATTGAGCCCCAGGGCCCTGTTTCACGCATGCACATAGCCATCTGTATTTTGTACAATCTGTAGTGGGAAGCTTTATTCCGCGAGCGGTAAGTGTCTGCATTGCTGTGACGGCCCCTGGTGCGAGTGCAACTGTCAAGTCTCCAGAGTCCAGTGTGGCAGCGAACGGCTGGGTCTTGACAGCAGTTGGATTTGTTTCGAGATTATCATGTGCGAAGTAGACATCGATAGCAAAGTTATCTCCGGTCGTAGATTTGACGATCTGGTTGCCTGAGCCCGCATTGTTCTTGATGTCAATTTTGAACTTTTCCAAGTTGTTGGGTGTGTTGCGGAGGAAGATAGGATAGGTTCCCGCTTTGGGATCGAAGAAGTGGAGCATGATATCTGTAATATGACATGCACAAAGTTACAGCTGCTTTGAAGGTAGTTTAGGAAGATTTAATACATGGTGTGAGGAAACTTAAGAATTGTTTGGCCATCATATCACATGCTGGCCTTTTGGGCACTGTTCGTGGTGTTAACTGAGTGTGCTCTTTTGACAGGGCTGGGAAGTGAATCACGGCTGCTCACAAATTGCACTTGTATTCACATTTCGTTGATCCAAAGAGAAAGCGAGCACAAAAATCGACACACAATATGATATAAGTATGTAAAGTCAATTTCCAGAATATTTGCAAATTTTCGACCCCAACCGGGGTCTTCTTCAGGCTGGAACTTTACAATCTGAAACTCTAGAAAAGAGTTTCACATTTCAATAATATACAGTAAACTCGAGTTTAAACCACCGGTTCATAAGTACACCCACAATCGAAATGGGAGTGAATAAAACATAACAACTATTACGCTGAATGGCTGGAATTGCTTGTACAATCACAACCACGTGATGGAATGAATAGTTGCTTAAGGCCTAGGGTGAAACTGACCCTACTTTGGGTGTGCTTATGAACATAATGAACCGGTGGTTTAAACTCGAGTTTACTGTAAATTGCATTCGCTGCTGAAAGCCCAATTTGCTTCATAGCCTTGAGCTGCTCCCAAAAATGATTATGAACGAATGACAGACGGTGCTTACCGGGGTTACATGATATAAGTGTCCAGGCTTTCTTGCATACACAGTTGTTGGTCGTGATGGAATCACTGTACGCAGCAGCCGCTCCTTTCTTGACACAACCGCAAATCGAGGTATACTTGTCACAAGATGTAGTCGGTAGTGTTGCTGTAGCTTTGTATGTCAGTAATGTAGAAGTTGCTCCGGCCGCCAGGGCAAAATTCAGATTTGTAGGCTCCATCGTGTTTGTTAGCTTGTACGTGGTTGTACTCCCAACTGGAGTTGTACTGAGGTCAGCGAAGGAGAAGTAGAAGTCAACATCATAGTTTCTGCCTGCTGTTACCGCTGCGATGTCATATCCAGTCGGTCCGTTATTCTGAATCACCAACTCGAAGGCCAAAGTCTTTGCAACATTCATGATGGCGACAGGATTTGAGGCAATTGGTTTGAAACTGCTTCCAAGTATAATGAGATCAACTCCCGCTGAAAGAAAATTCCTCCACGTATAAGACACCGTTTCATTGACAAATCAGAATTACATCAGATAGTTCTGTTATTGTTTGCATGCAAAATAATTGGATTTCTCTAAGATTTTATAGTCTAACATCAATCGAATGTTCAAAGCATTTTCATTTTACATTTATTGGCACTTTTTCCAGACAGCCTCTGCAACCATCCCCCGCCATGCGCACCACTCTCCAACCACAGGGACTAACTAGATTGTGAGCAAACTGACCCGATGTACTACATTCGTTTTGTAACTTTTTTGTAGTTCGTATTGCGGCTGTTAGGTGGCTCCCTCTACATTGGCAGTCAAAATACAAGTAAGAGATCACATACAGTGCTCCATTGACACAAAGCTCATTGTACGAGTGAAAAGAAAGTTTTTGGCCATTTTCAAGAGCTAGGATGACATAAATGTTGGAAGTACTCACTTATCACTCTGATCATGATTGGTGGACTCTGATGACCATTCATAGAACACCGCCAGAATCCAGTGTCGGTTGCTTTAGCAGCTGTCGTCTTCTGAGTGTAAGTTTTTTGTGTAGAGGTTGCTTTGCAAGGTATTGGCTCAGTCCACTGACGTCCAGTCACGGCGGTGCACGTACCAGCGGTAGTCATGGTGCCCTGGATAACTATTAGAGAAAAGTCAAGTGTTAACTTCAGCGTGAACTCTGTAGTAAATCACCAAACTTGCATTAGTGCTCGTAACAATTTTTTTTATGATTCAGTACATCTTTCCTCTCAATGCTGGGCAGGTGTGAAAGGAAGCAATGTCCACTGGATAAAATGTCCTGGGAACAAAAGATTGCCTTGTTACATTCTAATCTCTGGTGATTGGTGTCTATAGCCATGCACCTTAATCCTTCATGGAACAATGGAGGTGGACAATTTTTACTTGGGGACAATCTTTACTTTTACACCTGTATTCTCTGATCATCTTTTTGGTGCAGTGTAGCGTTCCATTACCAGTATGTTAATATTTCAAATTTCAGAGTTGATGGGAATTACAACAAGATCAAGACTTTTGTAATGAAAGATAGAATCGTTTTGCTGTCAAAACTATACTTTGAATACACACTTTGATGGCCGATTGCTTGGGTTGTCGGATTGACTGGATTAAGGCCCATCTCAACATTTCCGAGTCCCACCGCCGTAGGAGAGATTATAGTACATTTTAGGCTGAAATCTTTGCCAACTTGAGGATAGCTTGTTGTAGTCATCAGTGTGATATCTTTGCCTGAAATAACAGCCAAGGTCTACATGCATGTACATGTACGTTACACTCTCATCAAAAAGTCTTAGGACAGCACTGTTTTTTTACATTTTCTCGAAGACTGTTTGGTAAAGAGCCATCAAATTTTCACCAATCATGGAGAAGCTTGTTGAGTATGGAATGATAATAATTTCGTTATCAAGGCCATCATTAACAAAACCAAGTTATTTCATAACTTTGAGATGCATCTTTTTTCAACTCAGATCTGCAGACCCAAAGCCAGCAGTACACCAGGCGAGATCGCAAGCGATCTGCTCACCATCGAGCAAAATTGGCTGTTAGTGTTGAAGCCGAGAGTGGATGTTCTTGCCAGCGATGCATGCCCATTATCAAACAATACTGAGCAAAACCGATATCGCTTATAGTGTGGTGGCTGGTGAGAAGACTAATGGCGATTAGATCGCCTGTGATATCACCAGATGTGCTGCCGGTGTCCCCACCTAAAGTATCAACCAAAGAAATGATAAAAGAATACCTACTGCCCACGAAGACAAACAGCAGACCGTAACGATATGACGTACTGGTGGCCCGTCTGCGTCTGCTGGTGGTGGTGACAGGAGCAAAACACCCCCAATAACCCTCATGCTTCTTCCTGTCAGCCGGATACAATTCCAGGACGTTTTGGTTTTGACCTGTGACGATGCTGACCACTGGGGGATTCGCAGATGATATGAAGAACCATGTATACGATATTGCACCAGTGATGCCACACGTCAGCCGAAATTTACCTCCTTGAACAGCGTTGAACGGTTTGGCATTTTTAACAATTCGACTGATTTCTGAAAGAAAACAATTTAAGTGCACATTTTCTGGGTAACTGTACCTTCTCTTTGACCCCATATTGTGTTCTAAAATACACAGCAATATTACCAAAAAGTATAAAAAATATTGTAATGAAAGAAACTCAAGTAAGATCCTTACCTAAACAGATCTTCACTCCATCCCCTACATATCCTTTCTTACATGTGCATTTGTAACTTCCTGGGGTGTTCACGCAATCAGCAGAAATATGACAAGGGCTGTTACCACATTCGTCAATATCTGTTGGAATACGGACATTCAGTTTAACGTTACATTTAAACAGAGTTCATTAAGCAAATTTTAATGTGAGGTTTTTGTACAGTTCGATGCTCTAATCATTACACTGTGCCCCAAATCTTCACTTAAAGGGAAACATCTGAAAGATATTGCCTGGTGGGCACTCTGCCATAATGCACAGCGCCATCTGTTAATCAACGGTGACACTACGCTAATCAAAACAAAAACACAGGCCCCGAGAAAGCTAATAGCCTTCACACTGTCCTGAAATTGACACCAGATGGACACACGATAAAGGAAATGTTCAAATTCGGCACTGATCGTAAAAACATCGGGCCATTCGTAAGGGCATCTTAAGCCATCGTATTACTGCTGGTTGAGCTTCTCAGGCTCAGGCAGCAACTTCGTGAGCAGTGGCAAAATCTTTGGCACGCCAAAAAATTGCCCGAAGACCTTGCGAAGGTTCATTTTCGTGTTGGATTCGTGTGTCCATTTTGCCCTTCGTAAGGTCATCATGAGGGCATCTTGTCAAATCGTGTCATCTTCGTCTTTACTTCTTTGTGTAATCATCGGTGCCATCGGGCATTTTTCGCCTCACGAAGACAACACAAAGAAAACAAGAAGCTGCCCGATTGTCTTAGGAAGGCAACACGACTACGTGAAGCCCTCGCAATGCCGTAACCATCGTATTATAGTACGATGACATCAAGATGGGACCACGGTGTGGGTGAAGACAGCCGCATTTGAGTAGATCAAGCATCCAACATGTGTCATGGTAACGTTCTGCTCCTAATCTCCGATCAGCAATTGAATTTCCCACTGTCGGCCGAAGGTTTTATACCATCGGGAGGTGGCCTTTGTGTGTCCGGCACGTATTACTACTTAATAAAAATTCATATCTTTGTGTTGCCTTCGTGTGAGGTTCGGATGCCATCGCGTGACCTTCGACCTGTAGGCATCGTCCTTGCTTCGGCTGTTGACCAAGTTCGGGGCCATCTTCACGCGAAATTCAAAACTCCATATTCGTACGGCCATCTGGTGTCAATTTCAGGACAGTGTGACACGGGCTTAATGGCTGGTATTCATAAAAGTTAGCAAATGCTTTTACCCAGTACTTAAGATTTGCAAAGCAACGTCCAATGTAAATGTACTGCAAAACTTGAAGTAAAAGCATTTGCTACCTAAACATGTATTCTTTATGAATATGAGTCATTATACCTCCATGGCCTTAGAGTGAGTCTACCTACCTGTGCAGGTCTTTCCATCCCCTTTGAAACCTGTTTTACAGACACAATTTGGCGTAGTTGAAGTTCTGCAGTCTGCATTGTCCGAACACCCATAGGATGTTCTTTGTGCGTCATCACATCCTTCTGAAATGACAAAAAAATTCAGATGTAAACAAAAATTTAATGTTTTCCAGGGTTTATCAGTCGTTTCCTTGCTAGACTGGGTTCATGTCAGCAGTCGCTGGCGGAAAAATAAACTACTTGCAGTTCGGCACCCTCTGAAAAGGTACAGTACAGGAATGAGGATTATACTTACTTGTTGTTAGAATTTTTGCATATTTCTGTGATCCAACTTTTGTTCCAAGTACCGTAAACACTGCAAGTGTATACACGGTGTCAGGCTTCAGTTTTGAAAACGTTCCCTCTGGAGTCTTCCCCGGATTTGGCGCCGTTTCACCATTTGAATTTGGCCAAATACGAAATTGGTACTGGTCAAATTTGCTCTGATCAACTGCATTCCAGGAAATGGTGACTTTGGTGGGCTCCAAACTTTTCACCGTAATGTCAGAGAGAATATCTGGCGGAGCTATAAAAAGAATATGAGATATCACTAGAACCTTAAATTCTAGGTGTTCATCACCCACAGGGGACGAACGTGTCCTCCCTAACTGCAAGCATGAATCAGACCATTTTGATCAAATTGCTCATCTCCAAATTTATGCACGGTATTTCAGCTGCACCTGAAATGGGAATGGTCCCAAACCAGACACAACAAAGCCATGTGGTCAGTCTCCAGTCAAAACATGAGCACATGGTGAGACACCATTTTCCGCCTTGATTGGCTGAAATGCCAGGAAATCACCCCGGGGAAATCACATCTGTGGCCTTGTGAATTTTATTCTTTTTTCCATGCGAGGAAAAAAAGTTAAGCCTGTACACATTTCAGTATGATCTGAAATCAAGTACAAGTCCATCCATTGTGCATAAAGAAGGTATTTAAAGCTTGGGGCGAATCCTTCACTGACCATGGGGCGAACGCACCAAGGCCCGTTGGGGCGAACACGCGATGGGGCGAAACCTCCAAACACCCTCTCAGACCACCATTACCCCAAATACCTCCAGGTGTCGCTGTCATTCCAATGAAAGCCGTCGAGCTGGAAGGATGGCAAGTGCTGCGCAGGTCAGTACAAGTACAATCTGTAGCCATACATAGACAATAGGGTCAAGCCTTACTAGGCTTACTAGTATACAATGTACTGAGATGCATACAGTGGTGCTTTAATATGTGCAGATTCGATAGTCTACGTACACTTTAGGACGCAGTTGCCTGAGCCATCATTCTGGTAACCCAGCATACATGAACAGGCACCTGCACACTTTGGGTCTGTTTTACATTTTGCATCGCATGATTCTGAAAAGAAAATTGAGAAATTTACAAGAAAACATACGTAGTATGACACGGGCATTGAGAATTTAAATGAAATGGTCCATGGACCATGTGCTCACCGGGTTGGACATAACAGTCTAATGACAGAGGGATGAGCAATCTGGGTAAAGTCAATCCCAAGTAGGTGACGATTTTCGGTTTACGCCACCTGGCGGCCATATTGGATATCCGATTGGGCCAGAACTTCACATGCACATAAATGTCATCTGCAGAGGGCCACATAGCACATTGGAGCGCTTTGGGTCAAGTCGTCCCTGAGTTAC
>NMRB01000160.1:323939-358738 GCA_002633025.1 Notospermus geniculatus
TTGCTTGCGTTATGTCAAAAATACACTATCACTGTACCGGTATAAGGCAGGCCTACTACATGTAGGCCCAGTTCAAGGCTTATGTCAAAAATACACATTTCACTGTAAAGTAGGCCGACTACATGTAGGCCTATTTCAATGCTTATCACTTGAGGCCAAATCTGGATTCAACTCCATGACAATATGGATGACTTCGCTACATGTGCCTTACGAACGTTTATAGTGGCCGACTTTGATATAGACTTAAGGGATGTACTTACAGTGCACAAAAACATATCCCTGTTGGAACAAAATTATTCCACTGTTCAGTTTAACTTCGCACTTCCACATTCCCTCATGGCTCTCTCTCTTGACAGGATCAAAAGTCACTTCAGAACCTGTGTACGTATTTCCTGTGGGTTTGTGGGTCCACTGATATGATAAGGCACTGCTGCCTTTAGCACTAAAGACACACTTGATGGTGTGTTTGGTCCCTTGTGGAATACTCCTTGCTGCGATTTTTCCATGAAGTGGGTGACTTACAATTGATGCTAAGCCCTGTATCACCAATGAACCACCAGCTGGAAGAGTAATGTTGACACAATAATTAAATTACATAGTCTGTAATGTAACATTAGCAATAACAGAATATAGAGGCCTTGCAATGATGTCAACCTGGTGGCCATGCTGGAGGGCTCAGGGCGCAGAGGTGTGAGCCCACCGTGACGTGACTTGCGTGAAGTGCGCCACTGCATTGTTTGACGAAATGTCATTGGGGCATGCACGGCTCATTTCGCTGCGCCTCTGCAGCATGTGCCCCCCAGCATGGCGGCTTGTGACGTCATTTGCAAGGCCTCTATACAATGACAGCAAAGTGACGTGGTAGTTTGTCTGAATCATTTCTGGAGTGACTGATGGGGTACGGGTGATGCTGAATGAGAAGACAAGTTTGAGATTGCCCCTCCCACTTATGAAGCTGGTTCTCATTCGTCTATCTGGCCTGGTGCCCATCTATTATAGCCTGGTTTGAATCCATCACATTCCCACTTCAGAGGAGCTCAGAGCCTCAGCCAATCATCGGTGTGCGAAGGTTAATTCACATGCCAATGAAAATCTGTGTTACAAATGTGTGGGGTAAGAGAAGTGTAGTGCCGAACGGCAATTTGTTTGACATTGAAAAATATTACTGCGTAATACACAAATAAATGTAACTGAAACAGGAGTATACTTACCGTCACTGAGTATATATTTCTTTGTCTTAGGATCTCCTCTTGTATTTCCTGCCACTGTTTGGACAGTAATTGTGTAAGTAACACGACCACTCCAGAAATACCCAATCTCCACCTGAGGATTTACTGCATTTCCAGCAACTACTGGATCTTTAACCTTGGGACCTTTGTCACTTGGGCTTAGAGTAACGATATAGTGGCTGAAATATCCGGTTGGTTTCGGCCAACTCACGAATATCACCCGGCCATTGGTCGTTGATATGGTCAGATCGGACACAATACTTTCCGGTGCTGTGCAAAACAGATTAGTCAGCATTAAAATGCCTTCATTTATAGACTATGAACAATTGAAGGGTGAACAACAATCGAATTATACGAACAATCCAAAGACAAAGGGAAACAACAATTGAGTTAGGGAAATAACAATCGAGTTATGAACAATTAAAAGGGAAACAACAAACAAGTTATGAACAAACAAAAAGGAAACAACAATCAAGTTGAGAACAACCAAAAGGGAAACAACAATCGAGTAATGAACAATCAAAAGGGAAACAACAAACAAGTTATGAACAATCAAAAGGGAAACAACAATAGACGATATTCCTCCAAAAGAGCGCAGCACCTTACGGGGGTCAGCGTCATGACGTCTCGCACGTCATTCATGATGTTTTGAGGCGAGACGAAAAAAAATCAGATTGTGTCACAACGTCATGATCGCTGAAACAACCAGGTTTTTTTTGAGTCACGTCATGCGTTCAGAAATAAAGTGCGGGACATCATGACGCTACCCCCGTAAGGTGCTGCGCTCTCTTGGAGTAATAAAGTCTATTGAGATAAGAACACTCAAAAGGGAAACAACAATTGAGATAAGAACAATCAAAAGGGAAACAACAATTGAGATAAGAACAATCAAAAGGGACACAACAATCGAATTTTGAACAATCATGAAATGGCCATGAAATGGCCAGGGCCATTGTGCTCACCTCTGTGATAAGTCTCCATGGTTAAGTGTGAAACTGTGACTCTCATGGTGAATGTTGAAGGATAAGGTCAGAGGTCAAGGTCACAGTTAACTAGCTCTAGAGTGTAAACTTCTCATCGGAAACCATTGACATCGCTCCGATGTCCTTCTCTTGTTGTTGTTGATGAAAGACAAGATCTCTCACCCAAAAACCTGATAAAAAAGCCTTCTGCTGGTCAAATTTTCAACAAAAATTACTCCAAATTACATCCAAATCAGTACTTTGAATGGTACGCTTACATGTATATCAAAATTGGAACACATCAGGATGAGTACCGCCCAGTCGTCGTCTAACATAAGGTGCACTGTGAACGAAATCATCTTTGGCACTATGAAAACTACGTTACTCTTCTTATCTAAAGAATTCATCCTTACCTGCAGGACACTTCTTGTAGGCAGTCACATCGAAGCATTTGCAGTTGTTGTCCTTTTTCCCGTCAACATATCGTGCCCCTTCACCCTCTTTTACGCACACACATACCCAGTTGAATTTCGCACAATCCTTGTCAGGGAGTGTTGCACTTACACTCATGGTTTGAAGTGGAGTGGCAGTACCTGGCGCCAGGGCAACTCTCAAGTCACCACTATTTAGTCCTGCTAGAACAGCCACACTCTTGGTAGCAGAAGGCGTAACTTCAAGGTTGGCTTGGGCCCAGTAGACCTCTACGGCGAAGTTATCACCGGCCGTGGATGCCGCTATGGTGTTGCCAGAGGTAGCTGGGTCATTGTTCGCGATAGAAAGTTTGGCACTTAGAGTCACGGCTTGGTTGGGAAGGAGCGGGGAATTGAATCCAGCAACAGGAATGACATCTTTCAATATAATATCTGTAATATAATAAACATATTCCACAGATTACATCTCTGTTGGCAAACACTTCTCCAAGGCTGACACCTATTCAACAAACCACACCTTCACTGAGTTCAGGTCAAGACTCGGCTTCTCCTCCCTTGACCTTCACGCAAGCAAACCACATTCCGTGTTCAATGTGCTGTAATGGATTTCCCTGGTCCCAAAAATAGCAACCAATCAGGCAAACGGGTATGATGACAAGATGGCGTTCGATGGAAATTCATTCGAAATTTGTGAGCAAGTACATGTAGCATGCAAATTCTCCCTTGGAAGGACTTACAATTACTCAAAAAGAAGCCGCGAAGGCAATATTCGATAGACACAATTTGTTAGTCTGTTGTAGGACTGGCATTGGGAAGTCAATTACCTATGTACCAGCAGGCTAGTGTTGTTCGCTACGAAGTTGAACGGCGTAGTCAAATGAATAAATTATCGCAAAAGAAACGAGGCTTCTGATTGGGCGCACGAGAAATCCCAAAGCGTTGAACATGGAATCTAGCTGCTTGCTGCAGAGTGTAGGAAGAGGTTAGCCGATTATGCAGAATGGCAAACCATAGTTCAGTCGAAATCCAGGCAGTTTTCATTTCCTTGTTGTGTATTAACCATGACACAAGAAAGCATCTGTTATACATTTAGTTTATCTATAATAAAGCACCAAATGATGAGCCTTACCTATTTTACATTTAGTTTTCCCCGCAGCAGAAGTATCTACACATCGGCAGTTGTTCTTCCCATTCTTATCGATGTTGGATTGAGCCCCTCGACCCTGCTTCACACAAGCACATAACCATCTGTACTTTGAACAACCTGCAGTAGGAAGCTTTATTCCACCAGCAGTTAGTATCTGCATTGCTGTGACTGCCCATGGTGCAAGTGAAACTGTTAAGTCCCCAGAGACTAGTGTGGCAGGGAACGGCGGAGTCTGGACAGCAGTTGGATTTGTTTCGAGATTATCTTGGGCAAAGTAGACACCGATAGCAAAGTTATTCCCGGTCGTAGATTTGACAATCTGGTTGCCTGGGCCTGCATCATTCTTGATGTTAACTTTGAACTTTTCCAAGGTGTTGGGTGTGTCGCTGATGAAGATAGGATAGGTTCCCGCATTAGGATCAAAGGAGTTGAGCATGATATCTGAAAATGACACGCACAAAATTCAGCTGTTTTGGAAGAACTTGAGAAAGAATTTAAATGCATGATGTAAGGAAACTTCACTATTTATATTGGGTTATCACATGTGGCTTGTTGTATTTGACTCGATGGCGCGAAGAAGGCCAATTAAATTTCCTGTATATTTAGCCTCCATACTCGTGCCATAGACGTGTACGTACGTGCATGGTGTAGGATAAAGTAGGCTTATTTCGCCTCGGCTGGTATACTGTAAACCCTGAAATTTTCGCGATTTTCGTGCTCATAAAAACGCCAACATAAATCGCGCGAAAATTATTATTCTTATTATTCTTTTGAAGCTGAAGGGTTCCAATCGTGACAATTTATTCTTCGCGAATTCGTAGACCCCCAAAATCACGAACATTTAGCGTCGCGAAAATATCACGGTTTACAGTAGTAGCCGCTCGCTCAAACCACTGTTTATGGTTTTATTTCCATTGTCACCAGGGTCAGATTGCATAAAAGCCTACATGTACTAAGTTACAGGCGCCTACCAGCAAACAGTAGGCAACTAACTGCTTAGCTGGCTTACACAAAGTTTGGTTGTTTAGAAGTGTTACAGATCTACTAGAGATAGTAGTGTTTTATACAACCACAGACCCTATGGAGTTCAGTATTCCGCCGTCGATCCATTCCACATTTTAGAAGTAACCAGCTGAATTTCATTGGATAAGTTTGGCGGTCTCTGAGTCATCGCGCCATCAAATCAAGTACAAAAAGCCATCACATGCTATCCTTTTCGGCACTATTCGTGGTGGAACTGTGCCCTTTTGACGGGGTTGAGAAAGGCATCATGATTGCTCCCATACTGCACTTGTCAACATAATTCATTAACTAGAACTGTGAAATTTGCTGAAGCAAATTTGATGGTCCCTACATCAGAAAATGGAAATTGAATCATGAAGAAAGGGCAAGGAGGGGTATGACTCTGTGGTTCCCATCCTACTGGAATGTCTGGTGAAGGACACATGCAGGGTGGGCAATGGAGGGCAGACAAATGACTACACACACATATTCCTTATCCATTGACAAATACGAGGAGTGCATGCATTCAACAGCATCTGGTCCGTTCGGCTGCATAGGGGTGGCTGGGTGGGGCTATCTACTGCAGGGTCCAGCACCTCCCTTCTCCACGGATGGTCTTTTCCGGAGGAAGCGGGAAGAGAGGAGGGCAGGGCAGGAGAGGTGATGTGAGGGAGGGGGTGCAGGATGGGGAAGGGAAGGGGGTGCAGGATAGGGAAGGGAAGGCGGTGCAGGATGGGGGAGGTGAGGTGAGGGGGTGCAGGATGAGGAAGGGGAGGGGAGGGTGCAGGACGGGCAGGAGAGGGGTGCAGGACAGTGAAGGCGTGGAGGATGGGGGAGGGGCAGAGGCCTGCCTTAGAGACCAGAGGAAGGGCAAAGTGGTGGACACAGAGACGGTTCCAACATTAATGCCTGAACCAAACGAAAAAAAAACAAACCAAGAGCAATGTTGAAGTTCATCACTTCACAACAAAAATTGCTTCCAAAACACTCATAACATCATTTTTTTGAAAGTATCTAACCTTTCAGACCTGGATACAACTACCGACTATTCGATGGTACTGCTTGTTTTTGAGGTCATCTAATAATTTCTGTACAATCATTTCCCAATTGAGTGTGGAAGAAGAAGAAATAAAAATTTCCTACCTACCCAGTGATATCAAGATGGTCCCTACATTGATATGTAGGGACCATAATTATAAATTGCACTGCTCCTGGAAGCC
Source organism: Notospermus geniculatus (assembly GCA_002633025.1). Taxonomy (NCBI): domain Eukaryota; kingdom Metazoa; phylum Nemertea; class Pilidiophora; order Heteronemertea; family Lineidae; genus Notospermus; species Notospermus geniculatus. The sequence continues at coordinate 329,931 of NMRB01000160.1, forward strand.
CAATTTGCTTACAAGAATATATAAGTATATATGGTACTTATATATACTGTGGTCGCGGAGTTATGCCGAATTGGCTTCATATCCGCCCATTTTGCTATTACAATAATATTACATGGGCACGATGTTGGTTTCATGTTTTCAATATGAATGAATCCAAGACATGCCTTCCCGAGATTTGTATTCGGGCATTCCTATCATTTATTTAAGGCTACTCCTGCGGGTTGTAATGTAGGCCTATAGAACCGCCACCAATCCGGCATAACTCCGCGACCACAGTATTCTTGGTGATACACGGTGCTTACCAGGGTAACATGATATAAGCGTCGAGGCTTTCTTGCATACACAGTTGTTGGTTGCGTCAGAATCATGGTACACAGCTGCAGCTCCTTTCTTGACACAACTGCAAATCCACAAATACTTGTCACAAGATGTAGTCGGTAGTGTTGCTGTAGCTTTGTAGTTCAAATTTGAAGAAACTGATCCGCCTGATAGGGCGATATGTAACCAATCTGTAGGCTCCACTGTGTTCGTTAGCTTGTACGTAGTTGTGCTCCCAACTGGAGTTGTACTGAGGTCAGCAAAGGAGAAGTAGAAGTCAACATCGTAGTTTCTGGACCCTGATGCTACCGCTGCAATGTCATATCCAGTTGGTCCATTATTTTTAATCTGCAGCTCGAAGGCCAAAGTTTTTGCAACGTTCATGATGGCAATTGGATTGGTCGCCAGTGGATTGAAACTGGTCGCAGGTATGATGATATCAACTCCCACTGAAAGAAACATTGCCTTCAATGTATTAATTCTGATAGAGAATTCCATCAACAAATCTAAATTAAAACAGATACCGGTAACACTTCCAAAAATTGACATTGACAGTGTGACTAAATTACTTCGCGAAGGCTACACGTAGCCTTCACCTAGGGTACGCGAAAATCGGAAAAGCCAATGTTCCCATCAACCTAGCTCACACACAGGCCCCTTCAACCCCAGGCTGGAGCCATAAAATTGTTAGTGTGCCGTTCGCATTTAAGAGAAATTCGAAATTCAGCTAAACTTTAGGCTGAAGTCTGACCCTAGCACACGGCCCTCAGAGATCTGACTTACAAGTTAAAAAAAATGTCCCGCCATTTTTTTAAGAGCTAGGATGACGTAAATGTTGGAAGTACTCACTTATCACTCTAATCATGATTGGCAGACTCTGATGACCATTCATAGAACACCGCCAGAAGCCAGTGTCGGTTGCTTTAGCAGCTGCCGTCTTCTGAGTGTAAGTTTTTTGTGTAGAGGTTGCTTTGCAAGGTATTGGCTCAGTCCACTGACGTCCAGTCACGGCGGTGCACGTACCAGCGGTAGTCATGGTGCCCTGGATAACTATTAGAGAAAAGTCAAGTGTTAACTTCAGCGTGAACTCTGTAGCAAATCACCAAACTTGCATTAGTGCTCGTAACAATTTTTTTAATGATTCAGTACATCTTCCCTCTCAATGCTGGGCAGGTGTGAAAGGAAGCAATGTCCACTGGATAAAATGTCCTGGGAACAAAAGATCGCTTTGTTACATTCTAACCTCTGGTGATTGGTTTCTACATGTATAGCCATGCACCTTTAATAATCAGCCATGGAACAATAGGTGGACAATTTTTTACTTCGGGACATTCTTTACTCTTACACCTGTGTTCTTTTATTGTCTTTTTGGTGCAGTGTAGCTTTCCATTATGTTAATGTTCCAAATTTCAGAGTTGATGGAAATTGTAATGAAAGATCGAATTGTTTTGCCTTGAAAAAGTAGGCCTGTACCAGTACTTTGAATACACACTTTGATGGCCGATTGCTTGGGTTGTGAGACTGACTGGATTAAGGCCCATCTCAACATTTCCGAGTCCCACCGCCGTAGGAGAGATTATAGTACATTTTAGGCTGAAATCTTTGCCGATTGGAGGATTGCTTGTTGTAGTCGTCAGTATGATATCTTTGCCTGAAATAACAGCCATAGTCTACATGCACGTAACGTTAAACACTTGTCAAAAAGTTTTAGGACAGCGGCGTCAAAAAATACCAAAACCGATATTGCCTAGTGTTGTGGCCGGCAAGGAGACTGGTGGCAATTAGATCGCTTGCGGTATCGCCGGGTGTGCTGCCGGTGTAGGCCAAGTTTGATTGATACTCTAGGGTCGCTCAGGCCAGGTTGGACCCCAATCGTCAGTCATGTCAGACCAACGGAAATGACATCATTTTTTAACTACTTGACTACTTGGGCTCAACCATCGTTAGGAGAAGGGTGGAACCCGAGTTGTCATGTGATCAAGACGGCAGCCTGAGAAATTTATGATAAAATTTCATAGTATTATTGCCGGTTTTACTCCTGATTCAGCATAATTAACATGCTTTCATCGGACGATTGTAATCTAATGTAGATGTAATTAGTAAGGTATAGCTACCTAATTTAGGCCGATTTGATGTACCGATTGCAAGATATAATTAATTTGCAACTTGAAATCCGAAAAATAGTGGTGATCAGCTAAATTTGTAGTACCACCAGGCACTGTAGTTAAGTTTCTAAACCTGCCGCTACTAGGCTGCGAGTTTGCGTGGTACCCCTAGTCGACATGCGCAGATGCCAAAGAACGGTGGTCACGTGGTGATCACCTAAAACCCGTACTGGACCTTCGAGTTTAGCAATCGAACTCGGCCCTAGAGTATTAATCAAAGAAAAGATGATGAAAGAATACTTACTGTACACGAAGACAAACAGCAGAGCATATTGATATGACGGAGTGGTGGTCCGTCTGCGTCTGCTGGTGGTGGTGACAGGAGCAAAACACCCCCAATAACCCTCATGCTTCTTCCTGTCAGCCGGATACAATTCCAGGACGTTTTGGTTTTGACCTGTGACGATGCTGACCACTGGGGGATTCGCAGATGATATGAAGAACCATGTATACGATATTGCACCAGTGATGCCACACGTCAGCCGAAATTTACCTCCTTGAACAGCGTTGAAAGGTTTGGCATTTTTAACAATTCGACTGATTTCTGAAAGAAAACAATTTAAGTGCACATTTTCTGGCTAACTGTACCTTCTCTTTGACCTCATTTTGTGTTTTAAAATACACAGCAGTATTACCAAAAAGTATAAAAAATATTGTAATGAAAGAAACTCAAGTAAGATCCTTACCTAAACAGATCTTCACTCCATCCCCTACGTAGCCTTTCTTACATGTGCATTTGTAACTTCCTGGGGTGTTCACGCNTTCACTCCATCCCCTACATATCCTTTCTTACATGTGCATTTGTAACTTCCTGGGGTGTTCTCACATTCAGCAGAAGTGTGACAAGGGCTGTTACCACATTCGTCAATATCTGTTGGAATATGAACAGAGTTAATTAAGCAAATTTTGATGTGAGGATTTTGTACAGTTCGATGCTCTAATCATTGCCGCGCTGTGCCCCAAATCTGGACTTAATGGGAGACATCCGATAGATATTGCGTGGTATTGATATTGACGTAAAGCGGGCAGCACACCAGGTGATATCACAAGTGATCTGGGCCCAGTTTCACAAAGAATCTTAAGTCTAAAGTTTGACTTAAGTCATCATGTGACCAGGTTTCAGCAAATCAGATGGCTTCATTTCAGACTTAAGTTTTTTCTTAGACTTAAGATTCTTTGTGCAACCGGGCCCTGATCGCCAACGAGCAAAATCGGCTGTTGACGCCAGGTGTGCGTTGGACTGTGATGGAATCTTCTCACCAGCCATATCGCCTGGTGTGCTGCTGGCTTTAACGCCTTGACATCCTGAAATTTGGTAATGATTCGTTTTACCTTTTCATGTGTTATCGACTGTGGCATGTAAAAGACCCTGCACTTGGACTATATGGGTCGTATTCATAAAGCGGTTCTATCGTTAGAACTGTCTTAGCCCGGTTCCAAGTAGAGTGGTTGACAATACTAGGAACCGGCCTAAGACAGTACAGTTCTGAAGATAGAACCACTTATGAGTACGACCCAATGAGCATTAAGAGTGTGTAGGCCTATATAAATGCAGCCTAATGATCACCACGGAGGTCACCTTGCAAAGTGAGGATTAATGAAATCCGTGGTTGAATCAGGCACATGAGTTCTAGGGAAATATCAGCCACACCTCCTCGAAACACCGCCTTAGACGTTAGAGTGAGTCTACCTACCTGTGCAGGTCTTTCCATCATCCCCTTTGAAACCTGTTTTACAGACACAATTTGGCGTAGTTGAAGTTCTGCAGTCTGCATTGTCTGAACACCCGTAGGATGTTCTTTGTGCATCATCACATCCTTCTGAAATGACCCCAAAAATTTCAGAGGTAAACCCAAAATGTAATATTTTCTAGGGTTGGTCAGTCATTTTAATCCGTTTTGATTATAAATACTGTTTATCACTGTGGCTGAGTCAGCTCTTACATCATGACTAGGGGAATAGACAAATGCCCTCCCGTAAAAGACTGGAATGAAAGGCAAGTAGCAAAAAAAAAGTTTACTGCTGGACGTTCAATAAATGATGACATAACTTTGAGTCATTGCATGAGCGAACGGATGGCACTTAACATTTCCCTTACCTACATCACATTTAGTCTTCCCCGCCGCAGAAGCATCTACACATCGGCAGTTGTTCTTCACATACTTATCGATGTTGGATTGAGCCCCAGGGCCCTGTTTCACGCATGCACATAGCCATCTGTATTTTGTACAATCTGTAGTGGGAAGCTTTATTCCGCGAGCGGTAAGTGTCTGCATTGCTGTGACGGCCCCTGGTGCAAGTGCAACTGTCAAATCTCCAGAGTCCAGTGTGGCAGGGAACGGTTGGGTCTTGACAGCAGTTGGATTTGTTTCGAGATTATCATGTGCGAAGTAGACATCGATAGCAAAGTTATCCCCGGTCGTAGATTTGACGATCTGGTTGCCTGAGCCCGCATTGTTCTTGATGTCAATTTTGAACTTTTCCAAGTTGTTGGGTGTGTTGCGGAGGAAGATAGGATAGGTTCCCGCTTTGGGATCGAAGAAGTGGAGCATGATATCTGTAATATGACATGCACAAAGTTACAGCTGTTTTGAAGGTACCGGTATTTTAGAAAGATTTAATACATGGTGTGAGGAAACTTAAGAATTGTTTGGCCATCATATCACATGCTGGCCTTTTGGGCACTGTTCGTGGTGTTAACTGAGTGAGCTCTTTTGACAGGGCTGGGAAGTGAATCACGGCTGCTCACAAATTGCACTTGTATTCACATTTTGTAGATCCAAAGAGAAAGCGAGCACAAAAATCGACACACAATATGATATAAGTATGTAAAGTCAATTTCCAGAATATTTGCAAATTTTCGACCCCAACCGGGGTCTTCTTCAGGCTGGAACTTTACAATCTGAAACTCTAGAAAAGAGTTTCACATTTCAATAATATAAATTGCATTCGCCGCTGAAAGCCCAATTTGCTTCATAGCCTTGAGCTGCTCCCAAAAATGATTATGAACGAATGACAGACCGTGCTTACCGGGGTTACATGATATAAGTGTCCAGGCTTTCTTGCATACACAGTTGTTGGTCGTGATGGAATCACTGTACGCAGCAGCGGCTCCTTTCTTGACACAACCGCAAATCGAGGTATACTTGTCACAAGATGTAGTCGGTAGTGTTGCTGTAGCTTTGTATGTCAGTAATGTAGAAGTTGCTCCGGCTGCCAGGGCAAAATTCAGATTTGTAGGCTCCATCGTGTTTGTTAGCTTGTACGTGGTTGTGCTCCCAACTGGAGTTGTACTGAGGTCAGCGAAGGAGAAGTAGAACTCAACATCATAGTTTCTGCCTGCTGTTACCGCTGCGATGTCATATCCAGTTGGTCCGTTATTCTTAATCACCAACTCGAAAGCCAAAGTCTTTGCAACATTCATGATGGCGACAGGATTTGAGGCAATTGGTTTGAAACTGCTTCCAAGTATAATGAGATCAACTCCCGCTGAAAGAAAATTTCTCCACGTATAAGACACCGTTTCATTGACAAATCAAAATTACATCAGATAGTTCTGTTATTGTTTGCATGCAAAATAATTGGATTTCTCTAAGATTTTATAGTCTAACATCAATCGAATGTTCAAAGCATTTTCATTTTACATTTATTGGCACTTTTTCCAGACAGCCTCTGCACCATCCCCCGCCATGCGCACCACTCTCCAACCACAGGGACTAACTAGATTGTGGGCAAACTGACCCGATGTACTACATTCGTTTTGTAACTTTTTTGTAGTTCGTATTGTAGTTCGTATCGTTAGGTGGCTCCCTCTACATTGGCAGTCAAAATACAAGTAAGAGATCACATACAGTGCTCCATTGACACAAAGCTCATTGTACGAGTGAAAAGAAAGTTTTTGGCCATTTTTAAGAGCTAGGATGACATAAATGTTGGAAGTACTCACTTATCACTCTGATCATGATTGGTGGACTCTGATGACCATTCATAGAACACCGCCAGAATCCAGTGTCGGTTGCTTTAGCAGCTGCCGTCTTCTGAGTGTAAGTTTTTTGTGTAGAGGTTGCTTTGCAAGGTATTGGCTCGGTCCACTGACGTCCAGTCACGGCGGTGCACCCACCGGTAGTCACAGTGCCCTGGATAACTATTAGAGAAAAGTCAAGTGTTAACTTCAGCGTGAACTCTGTAGCAAATCACCAAACTTGAAATAGTGCTCGTAACAATTTTTTAATGATTTGGTACATCCTTCCTCTCAATGGACAGGTGTGAAAGAAAATAATAGGGAGGTTGAGATTGGCAACTTATCACAGATCCTTATACGTATACGGATCGAAATGTACACGAAATTTGTCCTCGTTGTACAGAATTCTATCCGTATTATGTATAAGGATCCGTGATAAGTCGTTGATCTCAACCTCCCTAATATCCACAGGAAAAACTCTCCTGGGAACAAAAGATCGCTTTGTTACATTCTAAACTCTAGTGATTGGTTTCTACGCTCCTCAACCCATCACGACACAATAGAAGTCGAGAGTTTTTACTTGGTGACATTCTTTACTCTTACACCTGTATTCGTTGATCATCTTTTTGATGCACTGTAGCATTCCATAACCTGTAGACCCTATGTTAATTGGCAAATTCCTGAGTTGATGGTTATTACAACAAGATAAAGACTTTTGTAATGAAAGATAGAATTGGTTTGCTGTGAAAACTATACTTCGAATACCGGTACACACTTTGATGGCCGATTGCTTGGGTTGTCGGATTGACTGGATTAAGGCCCATTGTAACATCTCCGAGTCCCACCGCCGTAGGAGAGATTATAGTACATTTGAGGCTGAAATCTTTGCCAACTTGAGGATAGCTTGTTGTAGTCATCAGTGTGATATCTTTGCCTGAAATAACAGCCAAGGTCTACATGCACGTACGTTACACTCTCATCAAAAAGTCTTAGGACAGCACTGTTTTTTTACATTTTCTCGAAGACTGTTTGGTAAAGAGCCATCAAATTTTCACCAATCATGGAGAAGCTTGTTGAGTATGGAATGATAATAATTTCGTTATCAAGGCCATCATTAACAAAACCAAGTTATTTCATAACTTTGAGAGGCATCTTTTTTCAACTCAGATCTGCAGACCCAAAGCCAGCAGTACACCAGGCGAGATGGGTGACATCGCAAGTGATCTGCTCACCATCGAGCAAAATTGGTTGTTGACGCCGAGAGTGAATGTTCTTGCCAGCGATGCATGCCCATTATCAAACAATACCAAAACCGGTATCGCCTGTAGTGTGGTGGCCGGTGATCATGAGAAGACTGATGGCGATTAGATCGCTTGTGATATCACCAGATGTGCTGCCGGTGTCCCCACCTATAGTATCAACCAAAGAAATGATGTAAAATAATACCTACTGCCCACGAAGACAAACAGCAGACCGTAACGATATGACGTACTGGTAGCCCGTCTCCGTCTGCTGGTGGTGGTGACAGGAGCAAAACACCCCCAATAACCCTCATGCTTCTTCCTGTCAGCTGGATACAATTCCAGGACGTTTTGGTTTTGACCTGTGACGATGCTGACCACTGGGGGATTCGCAGATGATATGAAGAACCATGTATACGATATTGCACCAGTGATGCCACACGTCAGCCGAAATTTACCTCCTTGAACAGCGTTGAACGGTTTGGCATTTTTAACAATTCGACTGATTTCTGAAAGAAAACAATTTAAGTGCACATTTTCTGGCTAACTGTACCTTCTCTTTGACCTCATTTTGTGTTTTAAAATACACAGCAGTATTACCAAAAAGTATAAAAAATATTGTAATGAAAGAAACTCAAGTAAGATCCTTACCTAAACAGATCTTCACTCCATCCCCTACGTAGCCTTTCTTACATGTGCATTTGTAACTTCCTGGGGTGTTCACGCAATCAGCAGAAATATGACAAGGGCTGTTACCACATTCATCAATATCTGTTGGAATACGGATATTCAGTTTAACGTTACATTTAAACAGAGTTCATTAAGCAAATTTTAATGTGAGGTTTTTGTACTGCCTGGTGGGCACTCTGCCATAATGCACAGCGCCATCTGTTAATCAACGGTGACACTACGCTAATCAAAACAAAAACACAGGCCCCGAGACATTCGGAACTCCCGAAGGCAACTGCTCGGCAATTTCCGTAGACACTCGCATTTCCCCTCGGACACAATTCCAAGGCAGCCATCTTGAATGCGCAACGATTTCAATGCATTCCTGGTGGTTTGGATGCGGTCGCCTCATCACACCCTGCCCATGAACGAAATAGTTCACACAAAAACGTTGCGTTATTGATCAATAATTGGCAGATTGGATGACATATCGGTAAGTTTATATATAATATGCCTCAACTTATCCAGGAAATAAGGTTGGATGTCTTTAGCAGGCCAAAATTCGGCGAAAATAGTTCGACGGTCGGTCACGTGGGTTTGTTGATAACAACATGGCTGCCTTGGACTTGTGTCCGAGGTGAAATGCGCCGCACAGTGGATAGATAAGCAGTTCGCCTCAGGTCGTTCCGAATGGCCCCGAGAAAGCTATCAGCCTTCACCCTGTCCTGAAATTGACACCAGATGGACACACGATAAAGGAAATGTTCAAATTCGGCACTGATCATAAAAACATCGAGTCATTCGTGAGGGCATCTCAAGCCATCGTATGACCGCTGGTTGAGCTTCTCAGGCTCAGGCAGCAACTTCGTGACCTTTGTGTGTCCGGCGCGTATTACTACTTAATAAAAATTCACATCTTTGTGTTGCCTTCGTGTGTGGTACGGATGCCATCGCGTGACCTTCTGTAGGCATCGTCCTTGCTTCGGCTGTTGACCAAGTTCGGGGCCATCTTCACGCGAAATTCAAAACTCCATATTCGTACGGCCATCTGGTGTCAATTTCAGGACAGTGTGACACGGGCTTAATGGCTGGTATTCATAAAAGTTAGCAAATGCTTTTACCCAGTACTTAAGATTTGCAAAGCAACGTCCAATGTAAATGTACTGCAAAACTTGAAGTAAAAGCATTTGCTACCTAAACATGTACATGTATTCTTTATGAATATGAGTCATTATACCTCCATGGCCTTAGAGTGAGTCTACCTACCTGTGCAGGTCTTTCCATCCCCTTTGAAACCTGTTTTACAGACACAATTTGGCGTAGTTGAAGTTCTGCAGTCTGCATTGTCCGAACACCCATAGGATGTTCTTTGTGCGTCATCACATCCTTCTGAAATGACAAAAAAATTCAGATGTAAACAAAAATTTAATGTTTTCCAGGGTTTATCAGTCGTTTCCTTGCTAGACTGGGTTCATGTCAGCAGTCGCTGGCGGAAAAATGAACTACTTGCAGTTCGGCACCCTCTGAAAAGGTACAGTACAGGAATGAGGATTATACTTACTTGTTGTTAGAATTTTTGCATATTTCTGTGATCCAACTTTTGTTCCAAGTACCGTAAACACTGCAAGTGTATACACGGTGTCAGGCTTCAGTTTTGAAAACGTTCCCTCTGGAGTCTTCCCCGGATTTGGCGCCGTTTCACCATTTGAATTTGGCCAAATACGAAATTGGTACTGGTCAAATTTGCTCTGATCAACTGCATTCCAGGAAATGGTGACTTTGGTGGGCTCCAAACTTTTCACCGTAATGTCAGAGAGAATATCTGGCGGAGCTATAAAAAGAATATGAGATATCACTAGAACCTTAAATTCTAGGTGTTCATCACCCACAGGGGACGAACGTGTCCTCCCTAACTGCAAGCATGAATCAGACCATTTTGATCAAATTGCTCATCTCCAAATTTATGCACGGTATTTCAGCTGCACCTGAAATGGGAATGGTCCCAAACCAGACACAACAAAGCCATGTGGTCAGTCTCCAGTCAAAACATGAGCACATGGTGAGACACCATTTTCCGCCTTGATTGGCTGAAATGCCAGGAAATCACCCCGGGGAAATCACATCTGTGGCCTTGTGAATTTTATTCTTTTTTCCATGCGAGGAAAGAAAGTTAAGCCTGTACACATTTCAGTATGATCTGAAATCAAGTACAAGTCCATCCATTGTGCATAAAGAAGGTATTTAAAGCTTGGGGCGAATCCTTCACTGACCATGGGGCGAACGCACCAAGGCCCGTTGGGGCGAACACGCGATGGGGCGAAACCTCCAGACACCCTCTCAGACCACCATTACCCCAAATACCTCCAGGTGTCGCTGTCATTCCAATGAAAGCCGTCGAGCTGGAAGGATGGCGAGTGCTGCACAGGTCAGTACAAGTACAATCTGTAGCCATACATAGACAATAGGGTCAAGCCTAGGTCTATACAATGTACTGAGATGCATACAGTGGTGCTTTAATATGTGCAGATTCGATAGTCTACGTACACTTTAGGACGCAGTTGCCTGAGCCATCATTCTGGTAACCCAGCATACATGAACAGGCACCTGCACACTTTGGGTCTGTTTTACATTTTGCATCGCATGATTCTGAAAAGAAAATTGAGAAATTTACAAGAAAACATACGTAGTATGACACGGGCATTGAGAATTTAAATGAAATGGTCCATGGACCATGTGCTCACCGGGTTGGACATAACAGTCTAATGACAGAGGGATGAGCAATCTGGGTAAAGTCAATCCCAAGTAGGTGACGATTTTCGGTTTACGCCACCTGGCGGCCATATTGGATATCCGATTGGGCCAGAACTTCACATGCACATAAATGTCATCTGCAGAGGGCCACATAGCACATTGGAGCGCTTTGGGTCAAGTCGTCCCTGAGTTACAGCACTTTGACGATTTTCGGGTTACGCCACCTGGTGGCCATATTGGATGTCCGATCAGGCCGAAACTTCACATGCACATAAAGGTCATCTGCAGNGAACATCGAAAATTATTGCATGCGTGTACTTACGAAAAGGTTGTACGACGATAACTGAATTATGGACAATCGGACTGGCACAACCAGTTGCTGACTGGAAACATCGATAGTAACCAGAGTCTTCGAATACTGCGCTTGTTGTCAAAACAGCGAGCAATTTGCTGGTGGTGCTGCAAGGTTTTGGGAAAGTCCACTGCCGTTCTTTTCGGTCAGTCCAGCATTTATCTTGTACATCCATCTTGGCTTGAACTATTGGAAATATAACAGCGATGCACAAAAAGCTGTATGCACATGATACATGTAATTAGAGCAAAATCGCAGTTGTTAGGTCACAGAAACCTGCTCTGGCATTAAATTAAGGGTCGGAGTAAAACCTGGCGTATGGCGGAAGGCCAGCACACTGTAGGCTCAGTTACCGTTAACTTAGTCTTCTGAATTCAACTAGATATGAAAAGAGATGCCTCACACACTGTTACTGTGTTACAGTAGGCCTACTGACTGAACAATGTCCAAACATCGAACAGATACGGGGATTCCCCAATGTGAATGTTGATGAGGCACGACCTGATGTTCGGAATTGAACAACCTGCTGTGTGTCAGCTGTGACCTTAAACTGAGGTTTTTGGTGTATCGGTATACATGTACATGCATGTGACGTTCTAATCAGGCACTTGTCGCTCTTAGCTTGGCAGGTTGACCAAATGTTTGTCAGTTTCACTACTGTCTGTCTGTTATGAAATCTGAAAGGATCTATTTCCTCTATTCTCTCCTGGTGTCACCTTGAAGTTCATTGAGGTTCACCTTCTGAGCCACATGTGCCTGGTTTTGCTCTGGAAGGTCACATATGGTCAATGATAGCAAAATTGAACTGTACCGTACACATTTGGAGGTACTATCACAAATTTGAATAGAAAATTGTAGCTATTACCTTTGTATTTCTCTGCCACCTGTTGGGTCTGACTAAATATGGACATATGGTATTTCTGTATTTCCACAGGCCCTGAGGCAGAATCGACCTCACAATACATATTGTATTGTTTCCCCTGATATACATGCAACTTCTGGAGATCATGGGAAAATCTGATGCTTGTACCTAAAAACGGGAAAATCAATTGCTTGCGTTATGTCAAAAATACACTATCACTGTACCGGTATAAGGCAGGCCTACTACATGTAGGCCCAGTTCAAGGCTTATGTCAAAAATACACATTTCACTGTAAAGTAGGCCGACTACATGTAGGCCTATTTCAATGCTTATCACTTGAGGCCAAATCTGGATTCAACTCCATGACAATATGGATGACTTCGCTACATGTGCCTTACGAACGTTTATAGTGGCCGACTTTGATATAGACTTAAGGGATGTACTTACAGTGCACAAAAACATATCCCTGTTGGAACAAAATTATTCCACTGTTCAGTTTAACTTCGCACTTCCACATTCCCTCATGGCTCTCTCTCTTGACAGGATCAAAAGTCACTTCAGAACCTGTGTACGTATTTCCTGTGGGTTTGTGGGTCCACTGATATGATAAGGCACTGCTGCCTTTAGCACTAAAGACACACTTGATGGTGTGTTTGGTCCCTTGTGGAATACTCCTTGCTGCGATTTTTCCATGAAGTGGGTGACTTACAATTGATGCTAAGCCCTGTATCACCAATGAACCACCAGCTGGAAGAGTAATGTTGACACAATAATTAAATTACATAGTCTGTAATGTAACATTAGCGATAACAGAATATAGAGGCCTTGCAATGATGTCAACCTGGTGGCCATGCTGGAGGGCTCAGGGCGCAGAGGTGTGAGCCCACCGTGACGTGACTTGCGTGAAGTGCGCCACTGCATTGTTTGACGAAATGTCATTGGGGCATGCACGGCTCATTTCGCTGCGCCTCTGCAGCATGTGCCCCCCAGCATGGCGGCTTGTGACGTCATTTGCAAGGCCTCTATACAATGACAGCAAAGTGACGCGGTAGTTTGTCTGAATCATTTCTGGAATGACTGATGGGGTAATGGTGATGCTGAATGAGAAGACAAGTTTGAGATTGCCCCTCCCACTTATGAAGCTGGTTCTCATTAGTCTATCTCGCCTGGCGCCCATCTATTATAGCCTGGTTTGAATCCATCACATATTACCCACTTCAGAGGAGCTCAGAGCCTCAGCCAATCATTGGTGTGCGAAGGTTAATTCACATGCCAATGAAAATCTGTGTTACAAATGTGTGGGGTAAGAGAAGTGTAGTGCCGAACGGCAATTTGTTTGACATTGAAAAATATTACTGCGTAAAACACAAATGAATGTAACTGAAACAGGAGTTTACACTTACCGTCACTGAGTATATATTTCTTTGTCTTAGGATCTCCTGCTGTATTTCCTGCCACTGTTTGGACAGTAATCATGTAAGTAACACCACTCAGGAAATACCCAATCTCCACCTGAGGATTTACTGCATTTCCAGCAACTACTGGATCTTTAACCTTGGCACCTTTGTCACTTGGGCTTAGAGTAACGATATAGTGGCTGAAATATCCGGTTGGTTTCGGCCAACTCACGAATATCACCTGGCCATTGGTCGTTGATATGGTCAGATCGGACACAATACTTTCCGGTGCTGTGCAAAACAGATTAGTCAGCATTAAAATGCCATTTCATTTATAGACTATGAACAATTGAAGGGTGAACAACAATCGAATTATACGAACAATCCAAAGACAAAGGGAAACAACAATTGAGTTAGGGAAATAACAATCAAGTTATGAACAATTAAAAGGGAAACAACAAACAAGTTATGAACAAACAAAAAGGAAACAACAATCGAGTTGAGAACAACCGAAAGGGAAACAACAATCGAGTAATATGAACAATCAAAAGGGAAAAAACAAACAAGTTATGAACAATCAAAAGGGAAACAACAATAGACAATATTCCTCCAAAAGAGCGCAGCACCTTACGGGGGTCAGCGTCATGACGTCCCGCACGTCATTCATGATGTTTTGAGGTGAGACGAAAAAAAATCAGATTGTGTGCAGGGCCCTCGAAGTTTCGGCGGGAGTAACGTGGCGGGCCGATAGGGGGGAACGCGAGGGGGGTACCCCCCCTCGCACGAAGAAATTTTTGAAAATTGGAGGATAAAAGACCCAATTTCCCGGCATCTGCGAATAAAAATCGAACTGAGCGGCGGCCATTACAAGGAAGTCACTTGGCACGAAAACTGACGGAAATTGCCGATCGACTGGCCGAGTTGTGTTTGACGTCAGAGGCTGTACCAAATATGGTCACCGTTACACTACTATTCCATTCATCGCTGGTCGTGACTGGAGTTGATTGACGAATCAGGAAGAAGGGCGTGAATATGGCGCGAAGAGACGTGAATACATAATGTGGATTGCGCATAAATTACTAGTATTGATTTTCGTGGACTGCGGCCGGCGTGGCTGTCGGAGGGAGAGCGCACGACTGTTCCCGCGTTCACGGCGATTTCGTCAGGTAGTGGGCGTTTGGGGCTGGTGATAGGATATTAGGATGAGAAAGGGGCACTAAATGGCAAAGAGGATGTTGATTAAGCTTTTATTCATCGTTTATTTCACTTATAAAATCACCTGGCGGACGAATTTTTTGACATGGCGGCAGATTTTATGACTTGGCGGAAGGCACGTTTACACGCGTTTGACTTGGCGCACNCATTCAGCCATAAATGGTTCTACCGACACTAAATTCAATAGGAGCAGTCAGCCGCGCTTATTGCTAACAGATGGCAGCACAGTCTTAGCGGACCAAATGTACAGGAAATCTATTATGATCGCTGCTCGATCGATAATGACTGGGTCCGCTAGATGCATTGAATTGGGCCCTAGTGACACCTAGTGGTCAACTCGCTGACAGCTCCTATTGGGCCTGAATGGCTCCTTCTATTGGTCAACTGACTAACAGCAGCTCCAATTGTAAAGAGCCAGGCTCTCAAACTGTGATCGAGATGGAAGTAATAAATGAGGATGATTACCTGTGTGGAACTTGACCACCCTCACATTGCTGCGTACTGTTCCAATGACTGCCACTACAGTCACATAATACAGTCTTGCCGGTTTTAGATTGGACACCGTTGTTTCTGGAGAACTGGTATCACCAGGTACTGGAGAGTCAACTTTTTCACCATCTTTATTTGGACTAATTGTTGCTTCATAGCTGTTAACTGCCACGGATCCCTTTTTCCAAGAAACTTTGGCTGATGTCTTCGTTATGGTGGAGACAGTGAGTTCGGGTGGAGTTGGTGGCACTACAAAAAGGAGAAAAAAATGTTGTAGTGACTTTGCACTGGGCTCTAACTCCTCCAAAATTATCATATCAAAAGCGTGGTTTAAGAATTTTGATTCTAGATCTAACAGCCTGCTGTGTTGTCAGCAATGCCAACCGTCACCAACAAGAGAAGCTGGACCCTGGCAATGCCAGACCTCTGTCTACTACTCTGCTACTACCTCTGTCACCTTCCAATCCAAGTGCAATTTTGGTGTATAAGACCCTTGAAAAAAGGCCTGTTGGGCGAGAAATTACTGAAAAGTGACATTTTTTTTTTTTATCACTGATGGAACACATGTCTGTTGAAGATTTGTCCCGGGAGATTTGTATGAAATGGATCTTGTGTTGGCTTAGGCCTAGACTGATCTTGTAATGGGAATTACAGGTCTGAGTACTCACACAACTTGAAAGTTTTCTGTTTCGTTCCAACAACCGTGGATCCCTTCATTGCTTTCAGTTCAAAGGTGTATTCGGTCCCAGCTTTGAGGTTTGATAATTCGACCTTTGAAGTACCGGAGTTACTTGCAAACGATTCTTGGTCAATCTTTTCACCATTGGTCGTGGGGCTGAGTGTTGCTTTGAAGGTGTCATAGTCACCAGCCATGGCCTTTTTCCAATAAACAGTTGCCTTTGTGAGGTCGGTGTACAACAACTTCAGGTCAGTTGGATCGCAAGAAACTGTTGACCGAAAAAAATTGAGTGATTTAGAATGTCTGATGCATGAATGGATAAATTTACCAGTCAACGTTCTTGCAAACAAATACAAATGATTTCTACCTCTTTATGTACAATCTAGTCTGCTGTTGGTCTTAAGGTCGATCTATAGTCATTGGGTTTTCCCCCAGACAAGCGCATTCCAAGCGATCCATTGGCGTGTACTGAATGAATCATAATGAATAATAATTGCCTCTAGTCTGTTCGCCAATTTTAGGCCGCGTTAGCCCTCAAATAGATTTTATTATTGTCAGTCAATTATAGGCCTTGGCATTCAATGGTCCGCTGATTTCCCCACGTAATATTTGGAAACGCACTATAGTGAACGTGTGTTGCAAATAGTAAACAAACCCACGTGAAGAATAAAGTTTCAAAATTGTGAGCAATTTTTCTCCCACTTTTATAAACATTTTTTAAACTTTGAAAACGGAAGTGTGTTGTTCACCAAATGGAGCTTGTCCGTATAACAGCCGATTCTGGGTTTTTGAAGTAGATGTCCGCGAAATTCACGAAAGAGAGAAAATTTTGTGGAGTAAAAGCCAAACTTTGTTAATTATAAGCATAATTAACATATTTTTTAAAAATCTGCGGTTATACTGACATGCGCTAGGTATGGCTGCGTCTTTTCCAACAGAGTTTGCTTCGATGCGACATAGCATGTTGACGTAAAATTGCTCAAGGAAATTTTTTCGGCCTTTCCAACAAAGTCATCTTTCTGGGCAATCCGGAAATAGGATCCAGTTATTTAGGGTGAAAGTTCACTTAGATGCTTCGTACCTAACGTACCGTACAAGAAATGTTTTTGTAATCATTGTTATCAATGAATTATCATGAGTTTAAGTTGGGCAGTTCGGCGGCACCCAATGGGTATAGATCGACCTTAAGCAGCCCATACACGATCAATATTATTCCACAATATTGAGGATCACAATGGGCAATATTATTGCCAATCTTTCTTCTACCCATCATGCGAAAAACACACGACCACCCATTTCGGCCCCATATTGTGCAATAATATTGCGCCGTGTATGGGCGGCTTTACGTGGGAACTACAATTACTTACCTGGCGTGTAAAATTTAGCGAAATTGGGTTTTCCGGTAATCCCGCCTTTCACCGTGAACACCTTCACTGTGTAGACAATGTCAGGCCTCAGACTTGAAAATGTTGTCGAAGGACTAACTTCAGTAAGACTTGAAATCGTTGGGTTTTCGACCTTTTCACCATTTGTATAAGGATGAATGGTAATCTGGTAGTTGTCGAATTTTCCGAACTTTTCAGGGTCAACCTTAGACCAGGAGGCAGCTGCAGTGGTGGATGTTACAGCGCTAATGGTGATATCTGACAAGACGTCTGGGGGCGCTGAAGAACATAGATATACATAGGTTTCATAGATATACCGGGTACATAGGTTTCATGTAGGCATTAAAGGGCGCCGCACACTGGCGACTAAAATGGGGGTGATTACCGATGCGACTACTATGTCGCATGCGAACATGGCTTTGATGGCCATGTCCACTACTCATGGGGCAGCTGTGTTGTACCCCTTGTATGATAATCAGACTTGGCCGGTGCAAACTCATCTTGAACTATCAAAGGCCTACAGTCACTTCACCTTCCGACACTGCGACTGAAACCTTTGTTTTTTGTTAGACAGAAATAGGGTTTTTGCCTTCTTTCCCACTTACATGGAAGCGTGCAGCCCTTGCCAGAGTACCCTCGCTTGCAAAGGCACAATGGTTTAGGGTGCGCAGGATACATCGTGCATTCTTGATTTGTTCCACACGGGATTTTTTGGGCAGTGGCGTCATCACACTTTTCTGAATAGAAGAAATAAAATATGTAGATTAATCATGGAGTAAAAATTTGTACGGGATGTATTGTGGTGGGTGTCACCGAGGTTTTGGTCGACAGATAAGCAGACTTGGTCATTGCTGCATGTACTCAGATATCACAACATGTGTAAAGGAGCCATTCACTTAAGGGCCAATTGTACCAAATCCCAAGAACCACATTTTTGGCCTATTATGTTTATTTCGTAATTTATCTACATGATTGGGTAAATTACAGAAGTGCAAGGGGTGCATGAAAAAAGTGTGCAAGTGTTAATGGAGCTATTCAGCACCAGATGACTCTAAAGATCCTAATCAGTGCAGAGTAATTCTAATATGTCACATATTTCTTCTTTGTTAATAAAATCCCATCCATAATCCCTTCTATCTATCAATTCCCAAATTTGAACCCCTCTCCTTTTTAACATTTCCTCATCCCTATCATTCCCAACGTGCTCAACATTCAAAACTCTTGCAATCCACAAATCTTCCCTACCAATACCATACTTGTTACAAATCATTTTAATACTATTCCCTAATGGTGACCGGCTCCCTCTGATGATAAACTGCAGACATTTGTTATCACTTTGCTAGTTATTACAATAATTTCTAACAGTGTCAGGCGACCATCGCTCGCAAGAAGATTCCACGCATTGCTGTGCAGCCAATTCTGCATGGTGGCAATCAGGGCCGATCACACTAAAAGTCCGGGCGGGGGGGGGGGGAGGGGGACATTTTGTGTGGTCGGCCCAGATTGCTTGGCAATGCAATATAGCCTGCTGCGCTGCTGGCTTAGCATGGCCTTTGCAATAGGTGTCCATACTTCAATATATAACGCCAATAAATGAACTCGTCAATGAGAAACCACATATAAGTATAATTATCATACTCACTAAAGGAATAACCAATGGACTCCATATGAATAGGGCTTGCACAATCATCTGCCTGTTGGTAACACCGATAGTAACCACCATCTTCCACAGTTGATACCTTTGTCCTCATCGAGATCAACTTGGAGCAGGTTGTACAACCCATTACGTTACGGTCGGCAGCCCGATTTTGGATGAGGCATTTACCTGAAGCATCCATCTTAAGTAGCGCTAGAATTAGAAAGATTCATGAGTCGACCTATGTTTAGTCATTTTGCTTAATGGCCCTCAAAATGTAGCAGATGCAGATAAAAGGAGCATTTTGGCGAAAATCTGATGAAGCTACAATAACAATGGACAATGGCAAAATATCAGTTAAAAAGAAAAAATTCCACTTTCAACAAAACATTTTTAAAAAATAGTGCCAATGGCACTGTGCCCGCTTGGCTTTTTAGTAGAGTGGTGGAAGGCATAAGCCATATCAGAATCCCATACTACAAGGCATATTTGACAATGGGTGATATGAATAAAAGCCAGCGATACCTCAGATCTGTACAGCATTGCCCAGTGCATTTGTACTGCAAAATCCAAGTAAAAGTATTTACTAATCTTTATTCATACCGGTATGACCCAACAGATCTGCGACCCAGAGGAATCGGAACCAGTCATTGTCGATTGTTGGTTCAGCCGGGCGGCTTGAGATAGGCCTACATACATGTAGGCCTAATGAGTATAGGCCAATAACGTCGACAACAGACAGTGGCTTTGGCATACAATAATGACATGAACGATGGACACCCGAACCATGGAGGGGTGTAGGCCTAGGCCTACCTCTCCATGGTTCGGGTGTACAGACTGTATATTACAGTACAGAGGGGATGCATACATACTAAATCTCAGTGTTGTAGACGAACTCCTGTGACTACACCTTGGGACGAGGCTGTCTCAATTTTGACAAACTCCTGTGACTGAATTTGAATTTGGTAACCAGGCGGCGGCGCGCAAGTCGGCGGCGTTGTGTGACGTATACACCAAACCAAAATTAGGCCCGCAAATAATAATTTCACGCTCTGCTTACTCAATTCCACGTCTCAAACTTCAGTCTTTACGGTCTTCATCGTTCCCCATGCGTTCCAGCCTCAAACGCGCCTTAGTTGCGAAGTACAGCCCATTTTTAGTCATTCTCGAAAAATTATTTACATAACCATATCACAGCAGCGTTCCACTTTTGACGTCAGATTGCTTCGCAGATTCGCCGCGTCGCGGCGTTCCGGGAACATGGCGTCAAGGCAAAATTTTAACATAATAGCTATGTCATTATACTACCTCTGTGACCTTGAAAATTACGTCAAATAAAAAACTCGAGCATTATGTTATATTTCCTTGTTAGACATGCAGTACCAGCTGAAAGTTTGGGTACAACTTGAGATTTATGAAGAATTCGCATTTGTAGTAAAACTAGTGCGAATGGCACTGCGCCCGCTTGGCTTGAAGCAGTATCATGTTATGTGTCCTATTTACCCTTGATAGAAATTTGACGAAGATCCATCACTTTGTTAGGGAGAAATAGCACTTTATGTTTTTCTTGTTTTGGCCCCCTAGTGGCAAAATCAAGCATCAGATTTCACTGAAAATTTGTTTGTGAGTTATTATAATCTAGAGGTAGATATGTACGAAGTTTCAAAGCAATTGCTCAAACCATTACAAAAAGAGCCAACTTCGTAATTTCAGAAGAACTTTGACCCCTGTGACTGGAATCTGACAGCATTAAATGTGTTGCTACTCAGCAAATGAACAGTCCTTAGATCTTAGATTCCTTAAAAATAGCCACTGTTAGCTTTGATAACTGGCCTGCAAACACGAGGCATTCGTCTGATTAGTTTTAGGAGACAGTCACTTGATATTTCATTCCAGCAAAACTGCAGCAACATCCACAGATTTTCAGCACCTGTCCATATGGCCCGGGCTGGATTCGAACCCGGGACCTGCCGCTTGCTAAGCGGACGTGATAACCACTAGGCTATCAGGCTCCTCATGATGTTGATTACATCATGATGGAGGCATCTGAGATTGAAAATTATTGGCTCATTGGATTGCCCAGGTTGACAAACCTAGGGGTAGGATTTGTTTCCAAGGCTGTAGCTGTTCAAGAACATGAGATGTGACAGACCGGACACACAGACAGACAGACAGACCGGACACACACACAGACACCATGACCAAAAACAATAACAATATGGTTCGCGATCTTACTGATCGGGAACCATAAAAGTTTAAAATAAAAGATACCGGTACCTTTCATTGTCAGGAACGGTGTTGTCACTGTCGGTAAGCTGGCATGAATGATTTCCAAAGGTCCGGCAGAATCCCTTTCACAGTATACAGTGTAAGGCTCGCCATCTCTGGCAAACTGTTTTGACAGCCTCATTCTCACGTTGGGACCTAGAAACAGAAATGGCTATCCCATTAGGCCTCTTCTCTCTTAACACGATCGCTTATTTCTACTAACATTAGCTCTCATTATATGTATACATGTATACCGAGCAGTACACGAGGCGATGTAAGGGCCTTTACCCATCTTTTCGCCAGCCATACTGCACCCCAGGTGATATTGGTTTTGGTATTTTGTTAACATTTGGCATTCGTCGCTGCTGGGAAGATTCCACGTAGAACTACCCAGCGCCCACCTGCTGTCAAAATCAAAAGCTGATTTTGTTCGGTGGCGACCAGATCGCTTGCGATATCGGTAGGTGTGCTGCCTGCTTAACAGCCATTCGTGCACAAAAATGAATGAGGCTCACTGATACTGGGTCGCTGAATTTTTCACGCCCCTACCCGTCACCCCCATCAAAAATGTACTTACAATAAACCACTATATACTGGTACGACCTCACTACAACTTCGTCACTCATTGTCGAATCAATTGAATAATATCCATCGTGGTTCGTGTAGCTTGCAGATTCGATGGTAAATACAGGTCCTGTGTACGTCTTTCCTGTTTTTTTGTGCGTCCACTTGTACAATATGGCACCTTTGCTTTCGCACGTTATTGTACGTTTTGCACCTTTTGGAATCCCTAGGTCTTTCCCAGTCTTTGGCTGAAGTCCTTCGCAGATGGTATGGCTCATAACTGGAAGAAATATATGAAAGATGCTTGCAGTCTAGACAGACACAGGCACCTTATCTTTCAGGCAAGCACAAAGTGTAGCGCGGCTGTTTCACTACTTGTACTTTCAACAATGGAAATAGCGAGGCGTGCCGTTATAAAAAATATTCTCCATTTTACCATGGTGAATGGTAATTCTGTACGGTAAAAGAAGGTTTACCAAAACAAAGCTTTTCTATGCCCTTAACCTGAATAACTATGAATCAAAATGGCAACGCTGATAGCTAACACCCTTTGTGAAATCGGCCCAAAGATTTTATTGTGTTGTAAGCTTCAGGTGCGCATGTCAGTTGAATGATCTCGCAGACAAGGATTTGTACGTGTCCTGACATGCCTGCAGAGATAAAAAGGGACTAGAGTACCGTACATGTAGGCTTCTCACATCAGGTACTCAGCCTGAATGGGCCGATGCCACCACAGAAATCGGCCTAGAAATAAAGTGAGGATAAGAGGCTACTAACCATATGTAAATGTCCTGGTTTTTGCTGCCCCGAATGTAGTTCCAGTCTGTGTTCGCACGGTGAATGTGTACTTTGTGTCATATATAAGACCTGTGAGTTTCACCGAAGGGTTCTTTGTTGAACTTGGCACTATTTTCTTGTCAATGGTTTCACCTTTCAGAGTTGGTGAGAGCGTCACCACGTAGTTGTCAAATGTTGTTCCGACTACCGCAGGCCAAGATACGAATGTGGCGGCAGCTGTACCGAACCCATCAACTAATACCTTGATGTCTGTTGCTAAGTAAGAAAAGAAATAGAGTTTACACTCTGTTGAAGAAAAATATGGCGGCAGCGGACAAATTCGCTCAGAAAATAATGTTCTAAATTAACGGGACTTTGTCGAATCCAAAAGTTTCTTCTTAGACCTACGCTGATGCCCTAGGGTCGGGAAAAAAGAGGCCTCCTGAGAAGAACAGTTATTTTGCTTTCTAAAATTGATGTTAAGCTTTCTGCTTGAACTGCACAGGTTGATTTTCTCTCCATCATGGCACATGTACAATTTGACAACATTTTCGCATTCAAGAAACCGTGTTTGGGTTGACAGTGGGGTTGAGGAACGAAAATGATGAAGATGATGATGATTGAATTCGTTCAGTTTGTATGACAGTGTAATGTTTTTCAGTGTGGTCATCTTTCTGTGCAACTCCCATTGTTTGGAACGAACTGGGATTGGATTAGCTGTTTCTCTGTGTATTGCCCATTGTCAAGTCGCTGCTTTATCTGTCAATCTATTGTAGTGTGACAGTGGCATGGGCCTCACTGAAAAACGTCACACTGTAACGTTTTTCAGTGAGACCCGTGTGCCAGTGTGAAATTACAATAGACTGATGGAATAAGTGGCGACTTGACATGCTTGACAATGGGCGACACCAAAGAAACAGCGAGTTTGTTTCCCAGTGTGTTCCGAACAATGGGAATCACACAGGAAAATGGCCACACTGAAAAATGTCACACTGGGTTCAAAGTGTTTTTCCTTACCCACGCATTTAATCTTCGCAGATGCGTCTCGACATTGGCAATTATTTTCCGTTTTAGTGTCATAAAATTGTGTGTTCACCAGCCTTACACAGAGGCACAGCCACTTGAACTGAGAACACTGTGTAATGGGAAACGTTACTCCAGCTGCAGTCAGGATTTGTTGTGCACTGACGCCATATAGTGCTAAAGCAAATTTCAAGTTTCCCGGATCCGGCACTGCCTGGAATGGTGGAGTCTTGATAGCAGTGGGTGTAGTCGCGAGGTCTGCTTGGGCGAAGTGTATGTCAAAAGCGTAGTTGTCGCTGTAACTGGAAGCCGGTATGTCAATGCCAGCGTGGTTCTTGATAGTGGCTTGGAATTTGGTCAAGGTGTTTGGGATGTTGCTCTCAAAGATGGGATAGGTCCCAGCAGCCGGATTGAAAGAATCCACGGCAATATCTGAAAAGTAAAACAGTCGATGACAAACAGGACAACGATAGATTAAAGAATTAGATTTTTCCCAATCGGCCGGATTGACCTACATACGATTACATTTAGGCTACAATATTCTACCTGGGCCGACTGCACAGAAAGTCCGATAGTGCTTTCGGTGCCTTTAATGGGAAAATGCGTTATGCTGATAGGCGCCGCTGGCACTATCGGACTTTTTATTTTATTTATTATATTTATTTATTTATTATAAATTCATGGGTTAATTCTTCATTGAAACGTACATTTTGATGAAACATGCCTTAAAACATTTTACATTTAGATATCACAGAACTTGATAAAACATACATCTATAAAACATTTGGCATTTGATATCACAGATAAAATTTGTGTGTGGTCGGCCCAGAAAAACAGATAAGCGCAGTCGTTGGCCTACCGGGCGGTTGCGAAATTCTCACAGACACTACTATAAATAGCCATTACCGGGTACATATTTATACCTATTTAAAAGTGCGCTAGTGATAATAAAAACACGAAATGGATGAAAACATGGTTGGAACGACTTTCTTCTATTCAATACGGCAGACAACCAACCATTTTTCATCTTATGAAATTCAAGATTTCAAAATCTGAATCAATAGAATTCTCAAGCATAATGATTGAATTGACTTTTATGAATGTCGCTGGAAATTCGCCAGTTGAGCAAAAATGAAATGGTCCATGGACCATGTGCTCACCTGGGCAAACGTACCAGAAAAACAAATGACAAATGTTAAATCGAAATGTTCCAGGGTCATGTATCCTCGTTAGATGCACCTGATAAAAATTTGGAGAAAATCCAGTTCAGGAGTTACATGTACTGGACTTTGAGCTTTGGTTATGGCCACCTGGTGGCCAAGCGGAGAATTGAATCGGACCAAAAAGTGGTGTCATAGGTCATCTGACATAGGGGTGTATATGTACCAAGTTTCAAGTCAATAGCCCAAGCAGTTACGAAACGCACCACCAAATGACTAAATTTGAACTTTGACCTCTGTGACCTTGAAAAGTCGGTCAAATCAAAAACCTCTTACTTATGTCATGCATCCTCATTAGAAGCACCAATGATAAAAATTTGGAGAGGATCCACTCATCAGTTCATGAGTTATTGCACTTTTTGTGTTTTTGGTTTCCGCCACCTGGTGGCCAAGCTAAGAGTCAAATCGGACCGAAACTTGGGNCTTAAAGGAGTTAGACGCCGAAGTTGTAAACAAGCTGGTTTGTTTACAAATATGGTCGGCAAACTAGTTTTATTCCTTCGTGCAGGTGGCAGCACCCGTGATCGTTAGACTGGTTCCCGGTCCGATGCAACTCACTCGCGATATTCACGTCAGTACATATCACCGACAATAGGTGGCAGCACCGCAGGCATCCGTGGATAGAGAACCAGTGAGTGAGTGTTTACAACTTCGGCGTCTAACTCCTTTAAGAAGAGTGTGAATTACCTGCAGGGCAGTTAATGTTCTTCGAGGAAGTCATATATAAGCACCGGCAGTTGTTCTTGTCATTTCCGTCAATGTATTTGGCCCCTAGTCCCTTCTTTACGCAGACACATAACATCTTGTACTTCAAACAATCCTTAATTGGGAGCGTCACACCGCTTGCACTCATGGTTTGAAGCGGAGTGACAGCACCTGGCGCTAGGGCAACTGTCAGGTCACCCTTAACTAGTTTCGCAGGGAAAGCAGCCGTCTTTGTAGCAGAAGGTGAATGGCTAGGGTCAGATTCTGCCCAATAGACATCTATGGCGAAGTTATCACCGGTCGTGGATGCCGCTATGCTGTTGCCGTGGTTCTTGATGGAAATAGTGGCAGTGAGGGTCTTGGCGATGCCGGCGAAGAACATGGTCTTGTAGAAGTCAGTCCCAGGATTGACACTGACAGCGTCCAGTGTTATGTCTAAAAAAAGATACTTCATAGATTAGATACCTGCTTTGCAAAGAACTCTTTTTTCTGGATAGGACACCAAAATTCAGTCTCATTCAGACAGCCAATCAATTGAGTCGGTTTCTCTTTCGTGGTTGGTTCAGTGGATTCAATAGGGAGGTTTCGCAAATCTGACGAAACACGAAGTACGAAATACGAAATTGGACTTCACTTCAACGACGTAATGCATTTCAGCAGATGGTTGGTGCCACAAAATTATCGTCTGCTGCAAGGGCGTCTTTCAGCGTATGACGTTAGACCAATAGAGTTACATATAGGCCTATGTACGTTGTACATGTATATTAAACTTTGAAATTTATCTTTCATTTCCATTGCGTATAGATAGTGATATGAAGTGGAAATTAGAAAATTAAAGATGCACTGTACTCTCTCGGTCTTACATGATATGCTAAAAGACGCACTGGCAGCAGGGACATTTGTGGTACCAACCATATCCAGAAATGATGTTGAATTTCGTATTTCGAACTTCGTGTTGTGTCAGATTTGCGAAACCTCACTAACGTTTCACACTATGAAATTCGAGATTTCAAAATCAAGGTCAATGAGTCCTATCATGAGCTGTGATTGTGAAGTAACTAAAATGCTACTTCAATCCCACCTGACGAAAAAAATTGCCCCTACCTGCATGACATTTGAGATAGAAAGTTATATCGAAACATTGGCAGTCGTTCTTGTCGTTTGCATCGATGTATTGCGCCCCTGGTCCCTCCTTTACGCAGACACACGACCACTTGTATTTCACACAATCCGTAATCGGGAGCGTTACGCTTGCAGTCATGGTTTGAACCAGCGTGACAGCACCTGGTGCCAGGGCAACTTTCAAATCACCCTTAACAAGTGTCGCGGGGAATGCCGCAGTCTTGGTAGCAGAAGGCGTAATGCCAAGGTGGGCTTGTGCCAAGTAGACGTCCACGGCGTAGTTATTACTGGTGGATGCCGCTATGGTATTGCCGGAGTTGGCTGGCGCGTCGTTCTTGATGGTTAGCGTTGCACTTAGAGTCTTGGCTTTGTTAGGAAACAACCCGGTCTGGATTTCAGTACCGGGATTGAGAGTGTCCAATCTGATATCTGCAATATAATAAACAATAATACATACAATTTCCATCTCTATTCAGAAAATAAACTTCCAGTCTCAATTCGGCCCTTTGTATCTACTTTGACATATTCTTAAAAACAGCATCCGTCAGTTCAATGACAGTATAAGTAAAGTCGTCTCCGATATTCGCAAATTTTCGACCCCAACTGGGGTCTTCCTCAGGCACTTTCAAGTAGAAATCCCAGAAGTGAATGAGCTGGTTCCTAATTGTCGAAGAACAGTTCAATGACGATCCAAAACGAAGGTCTTCCAAGATAGAAGCAACGTAAACTGCGCAAGACTTGTTTGATATCAATTAAGGCCACATAAAATAAATAACTTGTTTCTCATCAGAACATTGGTGAAGGTAAGGTCCGTCAGGGCAATTTAGTATTTTATATTTTATATTTAAATTTCCAGGAATTTTACGGAGAAAGATAGACCAGGGCAATTTATAATTTTCTTTTTGAAGAAAATGTACATATTAAATCGATTTAGGTATGATACCTAATTCCTGGCATGTGGTTGGTTGATTTAGGTATAGTACCTAATTCTATTTAGGTATGATACCTAAATAGAGACTTTTGTCCACTCCGGCCTACGATACACGTACACCGTCGGAATGGGCGATGCCACCATAGAAATCAGCCTAGAAATAAAGGGAGGATAAGAGGCTACTAACCATATGTAAATGTCCTGGTTTTTGCTGTCCCGAATGTAGTTCCAGTCTGTGTTCGTACGGTGAATGTGTACTTTGTGCCTTCTATGAGACCTTTGAGTTTCACCGAAGGGTTCTTTGTTGAACTTGGCACTATTTTCTTGTCAATGGTTTCACCTTTCAGAGTTGGTGAGAGCGTCACCACGTAGTTGTCAAATGTTGTTCCGACTACCGCAGGCCAAGATACAATCACGAATGTGGGGGCAACTGGACCGAACTGATCAACTAATACCTTGATGTCTGTTGCTAAGTAAGAAAAGATTAGAATACGGTATCATGTTTATACTCTGTTGAAGAAAAATATGGCGGCAGCGGACAAGTTCGCTCAGGACGGGACTTTGTCGAATCCAAAAGTTTCGACCTACGCTGATGCCCTAGGGTCAGGAAGAAGAGGCATCCTGAGAAGAACTGTTATCTTGTTTTCTAAAATCGATTAAAGCGAATCGACAGTCGTTTTGTAAACAGAAGGATGATGTTTGTAAACATTGCCCTCACAGCCAATCAGAATACAGGAAACTAGCTGATACCCGTGCTACGCACGGGGTATGTGTACGGCCGGCGGGCATTCCCAAGGTCGGATCCGGGGGGATACCCCCCTAATTTTGTTTAGAAAGGTATCAGGACATTTGCCCCCTGGACATAGGCCTTATCGCACCTAGCACATGGCTAATCAGCATAAAATCAGCGAAGCGGAAAAGGCCCAACCATCAGCGCCCCCGCAGTACATTCACAGTGCATCGCCCTGTGCATGGCCTGCATTTTTTGTAAACAATGGCCAATAAAAGCAACTTCCAAAAGCCGGATGTGCCAAAACTAACTAGCTACGTGGGAGGCGTTATGAAGTGATTCAAATCG
>NMRB01000160.1:358846-371351 GCA_002633025.1 Notospermus geniculatus
AGCCGTGGTTACACCTATCCAAAATCCCCGGGGTTTTTGAGACACGGGGTTTTTCCGAACCAGAAAAAACACGGCGTTGACACGGCGAGCGGTTACACTACTTAAAATGCGATTGGTAATAAGTTCCGTATCCCGGCGATAGGGGCACTGCATGTAGGCAACTCTGCATAATTAAGTGGCTGCTGGAGGCGTGAAATAGCCTATACGCATGCGTTTCACTCATCAATTTGCATCGCCGTCTGTCGGGGTGCGTGGAACTAGAAATAGACACGGGGATTTTGCGGTTACACTACATAGAATCTCCGTGCTTCAAATAGCCCTGGCGTTGCCCCTTCCAGGCGCGGATCCAGAGGGGGGCCGAGGGGCCGCGGCCCCCCCCTATTTTTGGAACACCAACAAAAATGGATCACTAACTCCGAAAAAATGAGCAAATAGATGAGGAAATCATGCCCCCAGATGCTTGGAAATTGTATCTAAGTGCATCTAGAATTTAAAATTTTCTGGGGGAGGCCCCCAGACCCCCCGTTGTGGCTCCGCGCCTTGCGACTCTACTCAGTCTGCCTGTGAATGATGGTGACCGGCCCCCCGTATTCCAAAATCCTGGATCCGCCCCTGCTTCGATATCGCTGGGGCTAATAAGCACGGGGATTTCAGACACGGGTCTATTTAGACCCGGCGGCGATTTACAGGTGTAACCGCAAAATCCCCGGGGAAAGCACGGAGATTTATGTAGTGTAACCACAGCTTATGACAAACACAAATCATGTCCCTGTCAGCCATCTGGTTCTCACCAGTCTATCTGGTCCTGGTTCGAATCCACCACATTTCCCGTTTCTGAGGTGGTGACAGCCTCAGCCAATCATCGGGGCGCGAAGGAAAATCGACGCGCCAATCAAAATCTGTGTTACAAATTCGAGCGTGAAGAGCAAAGAAAGTGTCCAACGGTGATTTGTTTCGCAAGTTCTGATTGCTCGGAGGCGGGGTCAAGTAGGGGTTAGGTTCATTAATAATTTATGCATTAACGGAAAAGATGACATGATTCGGACAAGGCTAAAGACGGAGTTCATACGGAGTCGATAGCCTTGTTTGGACAAGATGCTGTCAGCTGGCTCGTTGACCGACTGGATAGAGTGGTGGATTACAAATCGACGGTTCAAATCCCTAAATGACTGCATTTTTTTTTCTTTGATTAGTGTAAGAGGTAGGCCTATCCAGAGATGTCGACAGCTCTGTTCCCTAAATAAGGTGGCGCCCTCCTAGCGTCGTGGGGTGTATCATGTTCTGCTTTCGTTCGAGGTGTTTGCAGGGCGTTTGCAATTCTCTTGCTCGTCGCATGGGGGCTTTTGATTTCCTCTTATCGGGTACAATATGAGAAAATTTTCGCATTCAGAAAAACGGTGTTATGTTGATTGGGTTGACAGTGGCGTTGAGGAACGAAAATGATGATGATGATGATGATTGAAAGCGTTCAGTTTGTATGACAGTGTACATGTAATGTTTTTTAGTGTGCGACTCCAATTGTTTGGAACGAACTGGGGATTGGATTAGCTGTTTCTCTGTGTATTGCTCATTGTCAAGTCGCTGCTTATTCCGGCGTCAATCTGTGTCACAGTGGCACGGGCCTCACTGAAAAACGTCACATAAGGGCCGTTTAGACGACAAGCCAAAAAACCTCATTCAGATTCAATCCGATTGGATCCGATCGACCGCACCCGGTCTCATTTGCGTTTAGACGAGATTTGAATGTGGTCGTATGTGGTTCAATCCTGTCCAAAATCCACATTGGACCGCACTGGGTAGCATTTACACGTAAGATTTTTGAAACAGAATCGGATTCGATCGGATCGAATGTGGATTTTTACCTGTCATCTAAACGGCCCTACTGTAACGTTTTTCAGTGAGGCCCATGTGCCAGTGTGAAATTATAATAGACTGCGACACCATAGAAACAGTGAGTTTATTTCCAAGTGTGTTCCGAACAATGGGAATCGCACAGAAAAATGGCCACACTGAAAAAAACGTCACACTGGGTTCAAAATGTTTTTCCTTACCAATGCATTTAATCTTCGCAGATGCATCTCGACACTGGCAGTTATTTTCCTTTTTAGTGTCATAAAATTGTACGTTCACCAGCCTTACACAGAGGCACAGCCACTTGAACTGAGAACACTGTGTAATTGGAAACGTTACTCCAGCTGCAGTCAGGATTTGCTGTGGACTGATGCCATATAGTGCTAAAGCAAATTTCAAGTTTCCCGGATCCGGCACTGCCTGGAATGGTGGAGTCTTGATAGCAGTGGGTGTAGTCGCGAGGTCTGCTTGGGCGAAGTATACGTCAAAAGCGTAGTTGTCGCTGTAACTGGAAGCCGGTATGTCAATGCCAGCGTGGTTCTTGATAGTGGCTTGGAATTTGGTCAAGGTGTTTGGGATGTTGCTCTCAAAGATGGGATAGGTCCCAGCAGCCGGATTGAAAGAATCCACAGCAATATCTGAAAAGTAAAACAGTCGATGACAAACAGGACAACGATAGATTAAAGAAATATATTTTTCCCAATCGGCCGGATGGACCTACGATTACATTTATCTACCTGGGCGGACTGCACAGAAAGTGCGATATTCGGTGCCTTCAATGGGAAAATGCGTTATGCTGATAGGCGCTGCTGGCACTATCGGACTTTTTATTTTATTTATTTATTTTATATATTCATATTTATTTACTATAAATTCATGGGTTAATTTTTCATTGAAACGTACATTTTGATGAAACATGCCTTAAAACATTTTACATTTAGACATCACAGAACTTGATAAAACATACATCTAAAACATTTGGCATTTGATATCACAGATAAAATTTGTGTGCGGTCGAACCAGAACAACAGATAAGCATAGTCGTTGGCCTACTGGGCGGCGGTTGCGAAATTCTCACAGACATTACTATAAATAGCCATTACATATTTATACCTATTTAAAAGTGCGCTAGTGATAATAAAAACACGGAATGGATGAAAGCATGGTTGGAACGACTTTCTTCTATTCAATACGGCAGACAACCAACCATTTTTTATGTTATGAAATTCAAGATTTCAAAATCTGAATCAATAGAATTCTCAAGCATAATGATTGAATTGACTTTTATGAATGTCGCTAGAAATTCGCCAGTTGAGCAAAAAAAGGAGCATTGTGAACGAGACCAGTTTCGTTTTAGCGGTTAAGCTTTTCTCCTGACCAGGCCTAGGGCTGACCGCACAGTAAGTTCGATAGTACTTTTGGTGCCTACTGGCGGTTTTAAGTTAATGGGAAACATGCGTCACCGGTAACTGCGGATATAGGCGCCGGTAGCACTATCGGACTTTCTGTGCGGTCGGCCCTGGGCCGATAGTCCGAAAGCACATGGGACTTTCTGTGCGGTCGGCCGTGATGGTTAAGAAGAGTGTGAATTACCTGCAGGGCATTTCACGTTCTTAAAGTAAGTCATATCTAAACACCGGCAGTTGTTCTTGTCATTTCCGTCAACGTATTTGGCTCCTAGTCCCTTCTTTACGCAGACACATAACCACGTGTATTTCAAACAATCCTTAAGTGGGAGCGTCACACCGCTTGCACTCATGGCTTGAAGCGGAGTGACAGCACCTGGCGCTAGGGCAACTTTCAGGTCACCCTTATCTAGTTTCGCAGGGAAAGCAGCCGTCTTTGTAGCAGAAGGTGTACGGATAAGGTCAGATTGCGCCCAGTTGACCTCTATGGCGAAGTTATCACCGGTCGTGGATGCCGCTATGCTGTTGCCGAGATTCTTGATGGAAATGGTGGCAATGAGGGTCTTGGCGATGCCGGCGAAGAACATGGTCTTGTAGAAGTCAGTCCCAGGATTGACAGCGTCCAGTGTTATGTCTAAAAAAGATACTTCATAGATTAGATACCTTCTTTGCAAAGAACTCTTTTTTCTGGATAGGACACCAAAATTCAGTCTCATTCGCAAAGCCAATGAATTGAATTGGTTTCTCTTTCGTGGTTGGTTCAGTGGATTCAATAGGGAGGTTTCGCAAATCTGACGAAACACGAAGTACGAAATACGAAATTGGACTTCACTTCAACGACGTAATGCATTTCAGCGGATGGTTGGTTCCACAAAATTATCGTCCACTGCAAGGGCGTCTTTCAG
Source organism: Notospermus geniculatus (assembly GCA_002633025.1). NCBI lineage: Eukaryota > Metazoa > Nemertea > Pilidiophora > Heteronemertea > Lineidae > Notospermus > Notospermus geniculatus. The sequence goes on from NMRB01000160.1 coordinate 363,009, forward strand.
CGTATGACGTTAGACCAATAGAGTTACATATAGGCCTACATGTACGTTGTATATTAAATTTTGAAATTTATCTTTCGTTTCCATTTCGTATAGATACGAAGTGGAAATTAGAAAATTAAAGATACACCGTACTCTCTTGGTCTTACATGCTAAGACGCACTTGGCAGCAGGGACATTTGTGGTACCAACCATCTCCAGAAATGTTGAATTTTCGTATTTCGAACTTCGTGTTGCGTCAGATTTGCGAAACCTCACTAATCATTAGTCTAATGTTTGACACCATGAAATTAGATATTTCAAAATGAAGGAGTCTCTTTCAGGAGCTGTGAAGTAACTAAAATGCTACTTCAATCCGACCTGACGTTAACCGAAAAATTGTCCCTACCTGCATGACATTTGAAAAAGACACTCATATCGACACATTGGCAGTTGTTCTTGTCGTTTGCATCGATGTATTGCGCCCCTGGTCCCTCCTTTACGCAGGCACACAACCACTTGTATTTCACACAATCCGTAATCGGGAGCGTTACGCTTGCAGTCATGGTTAGAATCGACGTGACAGCACCTGGTGTTAGGGCAACCTTCAAGTCAGCAATATTAACCAGTTTCGCAGGGAAAGCCGCAGTCTTGGTAGCAGAAGGCGTAATGCCAAGGTTGGCTTGTGCCAAGTAGACGTCTATGGCGTAGTTATCACTGGTCGTGGATGCTACTATGGTGTTGCCGGAGTTGGCTGGCGCGTCGTTCTTGATGTTAAACGTGACACTTAGAGTCTTTGCTTTGTTGGGAAACAACCCGGTCTGGATTTCATTACCGGGAGTGGGGGGAATGTTCAATCTGATATCTGCAATATAATAAACAATAATAATTACAATTTCCGTCTCTATTCAGAAAATAAACTTCCAGTCTCAATTTGGCCCTTTGTATCTACTTTGACCTAAAAACAGCATTCGTCAGTTCAATGACAGTAGTAAAGTCGTCTCCGATATTCGCAAATTTTCGACCCCAACTGGGGTCTTCCTCAGGCACTTTCTAGTAGAAATCCCAGAAGTGAATGAGCTGGTTCCTAATTGTTGAAGAACAGTTCAATGACGATCCAAAACGAAGGTCTTCCAAGATAGAAGCAACGTAAACTGCGCAAGACTTGTTTGATATCAATTAAAGATAATGTATCATGACTTCATTGTTTATACCCCTGTCACAAACAAAATGTAAATAAACAATGAATTTCTTGGCCCGCGAAAATACCCTTGATACATTATCTTTAACAGAGTCTCGGAGAATCCAAAAGCTAGGGAAATATTTGGCGCATGATCGAAATTGTAAAAATAAAATCCGTGTTATAATTTCTGGGAGAAGAGAATGTCAAAGGCCTATGCATAAAACATCTTAAGTGTAAAATTTCCTATAAACTAGGCCCCCTATTGTTCCAAGAAACAAAAGTTAAGGGAAATTTTACACTTTTAAGTGTAAAATTTCCCTTAAAAGATATTTTATGCCTACGGCCCCTGTTTACCATGTTTACTTACCCACACACAGTCATGACAGTGGCTTGTGATCCCGGGGGGTCACTCCCCACACTGGCCATACACCATGTGTGTGGATTGCTTTTTGAAATGGCCCCCTCTGGCGGGATCAGCGAGTTCATGATCCCCACCCCCTCCAGCTGGCAGAAAGAATATCTCCCGCCCTCCTCCCGTACGATGAACACAGTCAGCACGCCATTTTGGTTCCCGAAGCCACCGCTAGGGCACAGTTGTTGTTTGCATTCCCGTCAATGTACACAGCGTCAGCCCCTTTTTTGACGCACCCACAAAACCAGATAAACTTGTTGCAGTTTGTACTAGGTAGGGTCGCCTTGACAGTGAATGTCAAAGTCCCAGAAGATGCTACTGCTGCCAACCCAAAATTCAGGTTCGAAGGCTCAGTGGTGACGGTGAGCTGGTGCGATGTCGTTCCCGCAATACTAGCGGATCCAACGTTGGCATAGGCGAAGTAGAAATCCACCTGGTAGTTTTTCTTTCCTGCTGCCAAAGCGCTAATGGCATTTGCGGTGTCTGAATTTTTTATCTTCAAGTCAAACTGCAGGAGCTTGGCGACACCCTTGATGGCGATGGGGTTGGTCGACTTTGGTAAGAAGTCCGATATGGTGATGTCGGGGCCTGTAAAAAGATAAAACATATAAACCCACTCCGAAGGAACTCACTCCTAGCAGTTTATGTTGGCAGGCCCCGTTTATACAGAGCACGGTTTGCGGTCCGGCGTCCGGTGTGCGTTTTCCGTCCAGAATGCATCAAGGTATTTTCTTACAACCGTTTATACAGAGCGCGGCCGAGATACATTATCTTTAACAGAGTCTCGGAGAATCCAAAAGCTAGGGAAATATTTGGCGCATCGAAATTGTAAAAATAAAATCCGTGTTATAATTTCTGGGAGAAGAGAATGTCAGAGAGGGGCCGTAGGCCTATGCATAAAACATCTTCAGTGTAAAATTTCCTATAAACTAGGCCCCCTATTGTTCCAAGAAACAAAAGTTAAGGGAAATTTTACACTTTTAAGTGTAAAATTTCCCTTAAAAGATATTTTATGCATACGGCCCCTGTTTACCATGTTTACTTAGGCCTACCCACACACAGTCATGACAGTGGCTTGTGATTCTGGGTGAGATAAGCCTAGCAAAGTCTTCTGATCAGGCCCAGGATGTGAGTTAGGCCTTCGGCCTACACAACATAGCCTATAAGTATAAAGGCCTAACTGTGTGCCTGGGCCTGATCAGAAGACTTTGCTAGGCTTGCTTATCTGACCCAGCAGAATCACTAAGCCACTGTGACTTACCTGGGGAACAGGATATGAGCTTCACGGCACTCGTGCATGCGCAGTTGTTGTTTGCATTCCCGTCAATGTACACAGCGTCAGCCCCTTTTTTGACGCACCCACAAAACCAGATAAACTTGTTGCAGTTTGTACTCGGTAGGGTCGCCTTGACAGTGAATGTCAAAGTCCCAGAAGATGCTGCTGCTTCCAACCCAAAATTCAGGTTCGAAGGCTCAGTGGTGACGGTGAGCTGGTGTGATGTCGTTCCCGTAATACTAGCGGATCCAACGTTGGAATAGGCGAAGTAGAAATCCACCTGGTAGTTTTTCTTTCCTGCTGCCAAAGCGCTAATGGCATTTCGGGTGTCTGAATTTTTTATCTTCAGGTCAAACTGCAGGAGCTTGGCGACACCCTTGATGGCGATGGGGTTGGTCGACTTTGGTAAGAAGTCCGATATGGTGATGTCGGGGCCTGTAAAAAGATAAAACATATAAACCCACTCCGAAGGAACTCACTCCTAGCAGTTTATGTTGGCACTGGCAGGCCCCGTTTATACAGAGCACGGTTTGCGGTCCGGCGATAAAGTATATTCGAATTAATGAGTCCATATATTCGAATTAATGGGTATATATATATTCGAATTAATGAGTCCATATAAAAACAAGACGCCATTGGCTGAAATAATGGACCCATTAATTGCCTGAATATATGTATCCATAAAATAGCATTTAATGGGTCCATTAAATAAGAATTAAGTCCACTCCGGCCTACCATAGCCGTAACCGTATGCCGGATGCCGGACCGCAAACCGTGCTCTGTATAAACGGGGCTTAAAATGCAAATCGTAAAGGACCGTACTCTAGGCATGGGTGTGCGCTGGACAGTTGCACACCAGGTGATATCGCAAGCGATCTGGGCCGACCGCACAGAAAGTCCGATAGTGCTACCGGCGCCTATCGGCAGTTAGTTAAACGCATTTTCCCATTAACTAAACCGCCGATAGGCACCGAAAGCATTTTCGGACTTTCTGCGCGGTCTACGCTACCCTGATCGCCACCGATCTAAAAGCGAGCGATCTAAGCCACCGCATACCATGCGATATCGGTTTGGAATTGTTTGAATATGGGACAGCATCGCTGGCAAGAAGATTTCGTGCATCGCTGCCCAGCGCACACCTGACGTTGCTCGCGGCGAGCAGATCGCTTGCGATATCCGGCCTGGCATGCCTGGCGCTGCTGGTTTTACTCCCGTGACAAATACATGTAATACAGGTAGGCATCAGGAGGAGGGGCATTTTAAATTATAGGGAGTTTTCGCAAAGCCCCCGAAACGCAAACGCAAACGCCAAACCCATTGTTCGATGCCACGAAGAAACCACCTAACAAAAGGATAGACGTTCGCGTTGGCGTTTCGGGGGCTTTTGCGAAAACTCTATAATATCACCCCGCGAGCGCGACAAACAATAGACGGCCATCCGGTGTAGGCACGGTGCCATTCGAACTGTGAATTTCTTTTTTTCGTACCCGATATCTGCACTGGATTAAAACGGCGCATTCTTTTATAAACGCGGCAGTTCGGGGATGAAAGAAAGTCACATGTATGCAACAACTATTCTATTCTTTAGGGCCATTGGACTTGGCCATGCGTACGAAAAAAAAGAAATTCTTCAATAAATAAATAGCAACTCAGGTTTGGGTAGATCTTATCGCATCTGCCCCCGTCCTGCCAGGCGCAGAACATAACCAATCATAAAAGCACGACGCTTGCTATCACGTATGTAACGTTAGTTGAGTTTATCGCGTCCGATATCGCCACGATATTTGCCACTTCTTGTCGACAGCGGGCGCCACAGGCGGTGATTGCATCATTCTCCACTGCCGTAGTTTTGTCTTTCGCCCCAGTGTTGGAGAATGTATGATTACAATACAATGCATACGTGGATACCCTTGGAACAAGAGATACTCTACATGCGACGAGGTTGATAAGCAGTAGTTTAACAACATTGTCAATAGAGGTCTCCCCTAACGCGGGTACGTTTCGCGCAAGATAGGGAAGGGATACAATGCCCTTTTATGTACAGTTATTCAATATAGGCTATGCCTCATTATAATAGTTGCGCTTCCACTACAAAAAAAGCCGGTATTTGTCCGCTCTTACTTCTGCTTCCATTACAGAATAGCCGTGTTTAATAAGTCCGGTTCTATTAAGTGCGGATCTATTTAGTTCGAGTTGCGCTTCCACTACAAAAAAGCCGGTATTTGTCCGCTCTTATTCTGCTTCCATTACAGAATTGCCGGGTTTAAAAAGTCCGGTTCTATTAAGTGCGGATCTATTTAGTTCGGATAGCATAGCCGATCATACTCCGAATCTAGATGCGGATAAATTTTGTAGTGGAATGGCAATAACACCGGATCTATTTGTAGTATTATGCTCGGCTACAGGTGGCTCCACGGTCGCTTGCGACTGTGCATGACCTATCCAAACTAAATAGATCCGCACTTAATAGAACCGGACTTATTAAACCCGGCAATTCTGTAATGGAAGCAGAACAAGAGCGGCTTTTTTGTAGTGGAAGCGCAACTATTATCGTTGTTGTAAACGAGTACTGGCGGAGTTATGGGGGTAAATAGCTTTTCTCCGGTGAGATTTTAATGTGGATTCGGTGAATCTCTCCATTCACAATGTCCTACATACGTCTATCGTCTTTTAAAGCGAAATATATTTGTAATTCAACTTGGACGAAACTTCCTGGTCTGAGAATAGAGTTTTAGGTTGCGTGTGACAAACGCAAACATTTAAGAACTGGGTCCACATGTTTTACGACTTTCAGAGGAAAATTGACATTTTCAGTGGATTAATTACCTTAACTGTGTGGTAATCATTAATGCAGGGGTTAGGAGGTCGTTCCGCTAACGGAAACACTTACGTGTACTTTAAACGCTACTTTTTCAAATCCAAATTCAAATTTTATGTTGCAAATGTACGTCAGAAATAGCGTTAGCGTTATCGTTAATAGTGAGTTTAAGAAACCATACGTTAACGTTAACTCTAACGTTAATGACATCATTTTGACGTCACATCGAATGAATCTGTTGCATTTCTTCTAAGTGTGACGTCATTTTGACGTAATTAGCGTTAGCGTTAACGTTTGATTTCTTAAACTCACTAATAGAGCGATAACGTAAAGTCTCACATTTCCCTTAAAATCGTTAATCCCCGATGCATACCCAGGCAAATTCCTAACCTCTGTATTTTTTATCGAACGACGGTGGAATCGAATGAAGTGTGTACGCAGTACACATTAGTTTATCTACTCCTGATACTTTGAATATTTCAAATACTTCTGGGCCAATTTTAACACGGTTTGTTCCACAAGAAAATATATCTTGTTGGTCATATTTCTGCATCAGAATTTTGGAAACTTGAAAATATCGTAAAAATAGCTCATCAGAAAAAAAACACTAAAGATCAAACTTTTATTATGTAATTTTTTGTGATTTTTGTTGTAGATGTGATAGAGTGGAACTTTCTAAGGATTGTGGGCTTTAATTCATCAAAATATGTTGAGTAGTTGCTGAGATATTTGAGATTATCAACATTTTGCAAAATTATCAACATTTTGATGATTTAAGATTTTCGTGTTTTGAAGGATATTTTGATGCCATTAGATAAAGCTAACCTCAGAATGTGGATAAACAAAATTTTGGAACTTTTTGCCTTAACTGGGCAGAAATCTTATTGCGTATTTTTCAAAGTATCAAAATGTTGATATTTTGAAAAACAGGCCAGTTTCCGCTAAACGTTCCAAAACTAAATACTTCTTGGTTTTTAGGTGAGCTCTGTCTACTGATATCAAAATCGTGTAAAAAATTGAAAAATCTCAAATTATTGAAATTTTGATAATCTCAAATAGCTCAACAACCACTCAACAGATTTTGATGAAATAAAGTCCATGATCCTTAGAAAGTTCCACGCTTTCAAAACTGCAACAAAAGTCACAAAAAATTACATAATAAAAATGTTGATTTTACGGATTTATTTCTGATGAGCTGTTACGTAATTACGATATTTCGAAGCAGAAATATGACCAACAAGAATGTACTTTCATATGGAACAAACCGTGTTAAAATTGGCCCAGAAGTATTTGAAATATTCAAAATATCAATTGTAGATTAACTATGTCCATGATTTTACATGCGAGGGAAATATTCGCAAGCCATCTGAACCCGCCGATCTCCTCGCTAGCCACCGCACACTAGGCGATCCACAGTGTTGGTATTGTTTGATAATGAGAAAGCATCCTAGCGAGAAGTTTCCACGCATCGCAGTCCGGCGCACACTCGGGTCTAAAAAGCCGATTTTGTTCGGTGACGATCAGATCGCTTGCGATATCGGCTAATGTGATGACCACTTGAAACGTTATCTGTGTGCGCCTCGCTAAATGCGGCCTTAGATCACCTTTAACTTTTTCCCTGTGAGTGCATTCATCGTCAACATTTAACAAAATCAAACAAAAATCACGAATTTAGAATATCACTATCAATGAAATTACGAATTTGGAAAATTCGAGATCACACTTACCGGTACTTTGCTGCTGGCTCGCATGAATGAAACCGAGAAATAGAAATACGAGAAAGATTTTCACACGAGGCCGCGAGGCCCAACAGAAAATTTCGAACCACTCCATGCCTGAAGGAATCTCCGAGGCATATGGCTAAATATTCGCGGCAGCTTGCATTTAAGCAATAGGTTATGCCCTGACCGATTATCGTCAACACCATTCATCTATTGAAGATGTTTTCGCCAAGTTGGCAATTTTTTTTTCTCAGGTAAACAAGTTCTTTGATGAAAATCACATTAAATAGGTAATTCGTCCGTCTGCGAGACGGCACAGAGTCGAGTTACGGTTTTCTGCGTTTGTATGGTCGCGATCGTTATATTTGACGCCAGTGAATTGTGAAGAATTTGGAATAAATGTACAAAGAGACAACATAATCGGTCTTTCAAATTTTGTACCATATAATTTCTAACTGACAATCCCCAGAATGTTGGTTAAAGGGACCCTACCGGCAGCCTCCTCATATGCGTTTCAAGTTCTCATTACATGATCAGTTGGCATGTGGGAATCGAACTCTGATATAAGAACATTTGAGCCAAAATCTGGAGTTTGTTGTCAGTTGCTAGCGCCACCTGTGATGAACTGACTGCAATGATATGAGCCTAACAGCTATGGAGTCCCTTTAAGCGAATATGCTTGTCACCAAATATGAATGATGTAGGCCTATAAACTGTTAGTTAGTTAGTTTAAACATATAGGGCCGATTTCACAAAGGGCGTTTAAGACTTAAGCCTAGTTTATACTTCGACGCAAGACCATCGGCGTCCGACGCGCGATCAAAATCTGGACGCCGACCTAATGAAGTAGGCTTATGTCGGCGTACAGATTTTGATCGTGCGTCGGACGCCGATGGTCGTGCGTCGAAGTATAAACTAGGCTTTAGACGCGTGTAACTTCGTCAAATGCATGGTGGA
>NMRB01000160.1:378293-404869 GCA_002633025.1 Notospermus geniculatus
CCTTCTCGGGGATATTTGGTGTTTTCACACGGAAATACTGCGTTTTTACCTCACCCACAATGGTTTAAAGGTGGTTCCGTATCAATCGTAACGTCGTCTTAAACGATTTGCTTCGTCGATTTTAAAATACTGTCTGAGCGACTTCCTAAACGGTGTGCACCAAGCACAGCAAATAGGTTTTCCACTTGGTGGTGTTGACGTTTTTCAGAGGCGTGATTTTTGTTGCACCCGATTGTCGTGTTTAGAAATATCTGACAGTGCAAGAGCGGAAAAGGCATGATTTCCTTAGAGTCTCCATCAATAAAAATACCTTTCTTTGTGAACTGTCTCGGTCTACCAGCCACATATCACCTGATTCGTTAATATGATAGTTCATACCTAAACTTAGACAACCACAAAAATTATTTTCCAATGCAATGTGACATCTCTAAGTTCTTCTTTTATAAGGAGGACAGGACGGTGTAATGTGTGAGAATGCCCCCCGTATGACAATGCCCGCTTTATTGTTCGGCGGGCACTCAAATACAAAAAGACATGCTGATCAGTGCCTCCCTCATTGTCACGTTGCCGCTTATTCCGTCAATCTTTTGTTTGGGGGCATTGGCAAACGGGGGGCAGTGAAAAACATTACACGTGAAACGGTCTTAGTTCATGCACTGTTTAACACAATCATATGTTTTTCAACTGCACATAATGCTAGGGCGTGAGACGTCACGACTCTTCAAACGCATGACAAATTTCGCCGTTGGCAAAGATGGCTCAATTTTATGTTCATAAAAGAGAAATCACTGATTTGGCACCTGCGATATTTGGCGAAATTTCCACTCCCGTGACTTCCAGAAAACAGAAACAAACATCGACTCATGCACACAGAGGAATAGACCCTTCCTAGCTATGTTGGAACTAACATTCCCCCTTTGACATGATCACTGCACTCAACCGCGACTGTATTCTTTGTGTGGCCATTTGAACGCTTAGGCCCGGTTGCACCAGCTATGCTCAAAGTCTGAGGTTGACCTCAGCTAAGTATGATTTGCTGTTACAATTTGAGGCTGAGAACGACTTTGAGGTTCTTGAGCACAACGTCAACCTTAAAGGAGCACGGTATTATCTCAAATGCGTTATTTGAATGCCGACGTAGAGGGAGACACCTAGCGGCAGTAAGACGAACTACAAAAATGCATTACAAAATGTACGCAGTAAATCGGGTCATTCGCCGAGACGTCAGACTCTTGGGTTGGAGAGTGGCGCGGTGGCACCAGCTGTCGAGAAAAAGTGGCAATACCGTGCTCCTTTAAGTATGACTGGTGTAACCGGGCCTAGAATTTCCTCATTCTGCATCAGCGTTGAACACCCAGCGCGAATATATAAGGAAGGGTGTAGTGCTCGCTGTATTCGGCATACTTTGCGTTTTGCGCGTGTCCGTTTCCTATGCGAGTGCGTGGTAGAACAAATAATTTTATTGTCGGTACCACACATAAACATAGGGAACGGACAAGCGCAAAGCGGAGAATTATGAATTTGCCTTAGGCCGAATTGGCTGATACCAAAATTATAGCTGCGCCACTGTGTGCGGCTGCGCCAAATATCAAACCGATTGGATTCAAGGAAAATGGCAGAGCCACGCGCGGTGCAGCCACGAATGTAGCTGTGCAATCAGGCGCACACTGCGAAATGAGGAACCCGCACGTCACAACGTGGCACTGCGAGCGTTTGTAGCGAAGTCTCTGTTTTTCTAACGTTATTTCCACTTATTTCTGGCGTGAAAATAAACAATTTGTGTTGGTCGCCCAACAATAAAACTTACATCATCTTGTAGCAGATGAAATTTTCTTTAATCTCATTCTTTTTTTCTTAAAATGAAGAGATACAATGGCGATAAAAGCAACGTCTTTTGTATCATTTTTCCTGTAGAAAAATGTACAGGCAATTTTTTCATGACGCAACTTCAGCACCTCACATGACATCAAACGACACCTAAAATGACGTCGTTTTAGGTAAAAGCGCTCGCAGCGCCGACCTGTCGGTGAGCGGGTTCCCCATTCCGTGGCTCTGCCTTTTCAAATACGTCTGAGTACGCCCAGCTTAAGGAGGTAGCTGCAGAATTAGTTCCCGAAACAAAACACAAATAACTAAGTTATTTATTTCTCACACCAAACATAAATTAAAATAACGTAAAGTAAGATACATTAGTGAGTTTAAGAAACAACACGTTAACGCTAAAGCTAACGTTAATGACATCATTGACATTTTGACGTCACATCGAATGAATTCGTTGTATTTCTTCTGGGAGTGACGTCATTTTGACGTAATTAGCGTTCGCGCTAGCGTTAACGTTTGGTTTCTTAAACTCACTAATATCAGTCAGGCGATAGAACACACTCAAAGAAAGTCGGCCTTTTTTTTCTCAATATTTAGGGCAAATCATCCGACAGTGGGTTAGTTGCGAGTCAACACTGCTCAGTGGCGTGTAAAAAATCCAGGGGCTTACGAAAGATATGCGGAACAATGTATAATAGGCATGCTTTAAGTCACGTATCTTAAAAGCATGACGATATGGGAAATGGTTCGATAATGATTATATCACCTGATATCTCAACCCGTGACGTTATCCATGTCATCGGTCTCTGAATCGCACGTTCAGGAGTGCGTATGGTCGCAGCATGCAGCCAGCATATTATTATGACTCATGAACAATACATGATTACATGTAAAATATTGTTACACGTTGGGGTCGAAAATTTGCTAAGTCCTGGAAGTTGACTTCTTGATATTTACCACTTTGTGTGTCAAATTTTGTGCTTTCTTCTTTGGGTTACACGTTGACACATTAAGATATCATTCGAGGTTTATTCCATTCAAGACTGAAGAGCTTTCCATGAGGTCTCGCGGTCGTATTTCCAGTATCTGTAGCGAGCTGTAGCAGAAGGACATTATAGCACTCCCGCGTATACCCCGCGATCACCAACTGAATCAAAATTTAGAACCGCTGAGATGTCAGTATAGCGATGATTCCACTATTCTCACATCCAGTCAGGAGGAATCCAAGATACAGAATAGCACAAAATTGACACACAAAATGATAATAAGCAAAAAGTCAATCTCCAGAATTCACGAATTTTCGACCACACCAACCGGGGTTTTTTTAAGTGGAACTTTACAATCTGAAACTCTAGAAAAGTCTTTTCTAGAGTTTCAGATTGTAAAGTTCCACTTGAAAAAGACCCCGGTTGGGGTCGAAAATTCGCGAATTCTGGAGATTGACTTTTTGCTTATTATCCAGTCAGGAGGAAGATAACGTTTGCATTCCGGCAATCCTTGCCGGTACAGAGTAGGCCTACATGTAACTCTCCCAGTATTCGTATTAAGGGAACCTTATTGGATCCCCTACAGTACCGCCTAGCTGACCCGACATAACGATTCGAGGGCTGATCTAGCTAAAATAGATGCGGTTCGTGCTCTGGTGCGGCAAAGGTAGGGGTGTTTTTAAAGTTGACTGACCCAACGCTGCTCGACCCATCTTTCAGCCGGGTCAGTCGACTTTAAAATCACCCCTATAGCGTTGCCGCACCGGAGTACGAACCGCATCTATGTGTCTTTAGCTTAAAGGAGCACGGTATTGCATCTCTACTGCGTTATTTGACTGCCGACGTAGAGGGAGCCACCTAGCGGCAGCAACACGAACTACAAAAATGCATTACAAAATGTACGCAGTAAATCGGGTCATTCGCCGAATCGTAGTTAGTCCCCGGGTTGGAGAGTGGCGCGGTGGCGCCAGCTGTCGAGAAAAAGTGGCAATACCGTGCTCCTTTAACCCTAACCCCCATCCAACGCTCCTCGCACACTGCTGTCGGCCAATGCCCCTACAAACCCTTTAAACCACTAGGCCCAGGTTGGTTGTGGTACTGTAGGGGATTCAATTAAACGATTTCCCCAGTATTCGTATCCGTTAGTTGTTGTTGTTCTTCTTCTTCTGCGTCAGCACTTCTTGTCTGCCTCCTCGACTCCTAGAACCCTGCCTTCAACTGCCGTCAGTGACTCTCGAATCCTCTCCTTCAAGATATCATTCCCCAACCTTTCCACCATAGCGGTACATTCTTCCAAACTTAACTTCTGTCCACTTGATGGCAAGGGCTCCCGTGAACCGGTTTCGAATGCATCCTCAATTCGGCTGCATTCTTTTTCGCAGTGGCGTCGGAAGGAGTTGATTCTGAAATACAATAAAAATAACGATTGGCATAATCAGGCGACTGATTCATGGCTGTGGCAAGTAGGCCCTGCTTCATTTCGATTTTTCTCGTGCGAGTTTTCCCTCAATGGAGAATTGGGTTCCAAAGAGCGGCTTTCCATTGGAACATTTCATGAGCAGAAACGCTCGAAAGCATTGTTTGTTTCCGCGTCGTGACCAACGCCGCGGAAAAACATTACAATGCTTTCGAGCGTTTTCGCACACGGAAACGCTCCAATGGAAAGCCGCCTTTCTACTGCTTACGCCGAGACCAATGCCACGGACGAGTCCACGTTGTTTTCTACGACTGATTTTGCCCACAGGTAGACAATCCCATCAAGAAAACATTAAGTGGCGCAGCACCGCTGGTGCATTGAATACCGGTACAAAAATACGGAGACCCAAAACGAAGAAGCCAGTATGTACGAGTAGTTTTTTCCACGCGTACATTTAGACGACATTCTGCCTACCTCTGAAACAAATGATGAACGCTTCTCATCCAAGAATCCTTCATTTTCCCATGCTGTTCACTCGGTACGTACACCTCGGCAGGGTCCACATCAACAAGTAATTTCTGTTTCTCTTTGAAAAGTTCCTCAATCTGTCGTCCGAGTCTGATGTGCCCCCTCACCAGGCAGTTAAGGGGCAAAACTTCAATGGCCTCTTTGTAGATTTCAACAGAAATTCTCATCAGTTTAACGTTTTCGATAGCAGACGCATGGGCCTCAATAACATGCAAGTGATGTGTACCAAAGTCATCCGCCGTTGGGCCTACTTGCGCCTCAGAAGGCGTGTAGTTTCTGGTTTCCTCGTCGATCGTCGCGACAAGTGCTCCCTCGGATTCATCTACAAATACTTCCAGCATGTCTAATTCACCACGCATTTTTTCAGGACCGTGGGTCAGGCACATATAATACACGACAGATTCCAACCCCTTAATACCAAGCACACCACGATGAAAATCATCGGTCGCCATTTCAGGCAGACCGTGCAACCAGCTCAGGCAGGAAAAGTACAGCTGAAGCAAGCACCGCACGGCTTCGTCACGGTACTGCTGGACATTTCCGAGTGCCGCCATTTTTAACTTCCGTAGATTACGACGCAAGCGTTTAATGGATCGGTTGAACTTAACTGGAACTGTTCCCAAGAGTATGTCGAGTAGTCGGTCCAAATTCTCTACTGTCCTCTCGGCCCTGTGGTACTCATCGGAGGTAAATGGACAGTCGCCTGACTCTTCCTCGACACATGGGGCATCTTTGTTGACCGACTCAAAGAGCAGTTGCAGCGCAAAGATTTGGTCGCTTTCTTTAAAGACGTCGCAGTTTCGTGGGATTGGTTCATAGCTGCAAAATTTCCACACACTACAAATGTACATGTACATGTAATTATCAATAGTCAACAAGGATGTCCAGGATAGCTAGCTTATTGGGCCCAAGCAGTAACACACTGAGTACAAGTACATGCATATTTTTTTGGGAGGCGAGATGAGCAAGTGAGCAGGTTTTGTTTTACGTAGACGCAAAAATAGACATCCATTTTTGGCGACGCTATATTTCAAAGTTGCTCATGGCGACCTCAGCCGAACAGACGACACAGCAACAAGGTCCAGCCCACTGATGTAACCCAAATAATAACGATGTCATTGCACACTACCTACCGTTCTGGCAACTTCAGCTCGCGAATCAATTCCTTGTGTTGAGCTGCCAAATTCTGTGCTCTCTTCACCGCCTCTGCAGGGAGAGGGTTTTCGGTATACAAAAGGTCTATTCTTGATCTCACTGGACTCATCGAGGCCAAGTTGTCAGTGCAGGTTTTGAACAGGGAGCGCCACCTATAGAATACGAAAGGTGAAATATACAAGGTGAAATATATTCGAAAGCATGGACCTCGTTACAGTATGATGATATGCAGGAAAACATCATCTCGTAAATTCAGATTCCAGTTTCGAACAAAGATTTGGTCGCTTTCTTTAAAGACGTCGCAGTTTCGTGGGATTGGTTCATAGCTGCAAAATTTCCACACACTACAAATGTACATGTACTTATCAATAGTCAACAATGATGTCCAGGATAGCTAGCTTATTGGGCCCAAGCAGTAACACACTGAGTACAAGTACATGCATATTTTTTTGGGAGGCGAGATGAGCAAGTGAGCAGGTTTTGTTTTACGTAGACGCAAAAATAGACATCGATTTTTGGCGACGCTATATTTCAAAGTTGCTCATGGCGACCTCAGCCGAACAGACGACACAGCAACAAGGTCCAGCCCACTGATGTAACCCAAATAATAACGATGACATTGCACACTACCTACCGTTCTGGCAACTTCAGCTCGCGAATCAATTCCTTGTGTTGAGCTGCCAAATTCCGTGCTCTCTTCACCGCCTCTGCAGGGAGAGGGTTTTCGGTATACAAAAGGTCTATTCTTGATCTCACTGGACTCATCGAGGCCAAGTTGTCAGTGCAGGTTTTGAACAGGGAGCGCCACCTATAGAATACGAAAGGTGAAATATATTCGAAAGCAAGGACCTCGTTACAGTATGATGATATGTAGGAAAACACCATCTCGTAAATTCAGATTCCAGTTTCGAGTGCAAGTTATTTCCAGGGGCAGTAGGCCCTACTGGCAAACTTGGACAGCTTGGCCTGGCGATATTACCAGGCCTAAGGCATTCGAAAAAAGCCCACCCCCACTGGCATATAAATAGGTATTGGGGGTGGGAATATCAGAGGTGCTAGTCGTCAATGGGTACCGTCTGCAAAAGAACACCTCTTCACATGCAAAGTCCAAACAAAAGCTCCTGCAGAATAATCCGGTGTCCTCCAGGCGAAAATTGTGGGTGATGACCAACCATTGGTCCAACGGCAACATCATGTCTTGATACTGTCTTGTGGATATGACCAAGTGACCACAGTATTGACCCCCCCCCTCCACAAAAAACAACAACAGGGTACTCACCTCTGAAGGTACTGCCGCAGCTGTGCATATATAGGTGTCCCTTCAAAAAATGCGATTCTCTCTTCCTCATTCATCAGTTTGGTCCGATTCAGCTTGGCTGGAAGGTCCGAATCAGCTAAGGATCTGTACTCGTCCGACCACGAAGACGTCATACATCCGATAGTATCCAAACACGTGGTCAAATTTGACAATTTCTCGAGAGCAAGTCTGTAGGACGTTTGTGCGATTTCAAAATAATTGACGTCAGAAAAAAGCGGGGAATTTTGTCGGAGTATTTCCTCACTTTGTCTTGTTATTATTTCGTAGCATTCATCCGCAGACCACGTAAAATTGTACGTGCAGTCGTTTGCAAATAGTTTCAGGTACAAAGCATTCTTGAAATTGCGACGTACGAGTCTGTATTCCTCCATGCACTGTCCTACTTGGGCGGTGACCACGACGGTGTCGGAATCAACTGGCGCGAGAAGCGAAGCCTCATCAAGGGCCAACTCTGCTTTCTTTATGTTGCCAAGAAGATTCGTAAGAACGGTTTTCGTAGTCTGTAGGACGTTTGTGCGATTTCAAAATAATTGACGTCAGAAAAAAGCGGGGAATTTTTTCGGAGTATTTCCTCACTTTGTCTTGTTATTATTTCGTAGCATTCATCCGCAGACCACGTAAAATTGTACGTGCAGTCGTTTGCAAATAGTTTCAGGTACAAAGCATTCTTGAAATTGCGACGTACGAGTCTGTATTCCTCCATGCACTGTCCTACTTGGGCGGTGACCACGACGGTATCGGAATCAACTGGCGCGAGAAGCGAAGCCTCATCAAGGGCCAACTCTGCTTTCTTTATGTTGCCAAGAAGATTCGTAAGAACGGTTTTCGTCTTTTTCACTCCACCACCAATTCCAACAAGAACGTCTCCGATCACGTGAACATCACCAATGGCCTGATCTGGGAAACCTTCGATGTATTTCAAACACGCGGTATGCAGTTTTTCGACAATTGTGCAACTGCTGATCTTGATCCGGGTCAACATCAATTTCCAGGCGTCACAAATCTTCAAGATGTCGAAGAGGCAATTCGAGGCGGCGTTGTGGAAGGATGCGTTCTTGGCCAACGAATTAGTAGCGATATTAATTAGTTCCGCTGCTTCCTGTAAACAAACAAGGGCGTCATCGACGAAAAATATCTGGCTTATATCCTCCAGGATCTCGATACCAGAATCGCTAGAATCCCATCGGTGAACCTTCTCTTTAGACAGACGTACATTTTCTGCCTTTGTCAGAGCAACTCTCCGGCTATCGTCCAGTGTCTTTTGGTTGACTTCACCATTTGACGCTAGGTCGGCTCCCTTCTTATCCTCGACCTCGTCAACGATGTGATTGTCAAATTCCGGGCAAGAGGTGTAAGACTCACTTTCCTCGGCCTGACTCCCTGTCCCATCAGTACATGCGGATGATGTTTTATCATCGTCTTTGTACTGCTTCCTGTAAACAAACAAGGGCGTCATCGACGAAAAATATCTGGCTTATATCCTCCAGGATCTCGATACCAGAATCGCTAGAATCCCATGGGTGAACCTTCTCTTTAGACAGACATACATTTTCTGCCTTTGTCAGAGCAACTCTCCGGCTATCGTCCAATGTCTTTTGGTTGACTTCACCATTTGACGCTAGATCGGCTCCCTTCTTATCCTCGACCTCGTCAACGATGTGATTGTCAAATTCCGGGCAAGAGGTGTAAAACTCACTTTCCTCGGCCTGACTCCCTGTCCCATCAGTACATGCGGATGATGTTTTATCATCGTCTTTGTCTGTATCGGCGTCATCTTTAGCTGCACTTGACGCTAGATCGTCTCCCTTCGTATCCTCGACCTGGTGAACGATGTGATTGTCAAATTCCGGGGAAGAGGTGTAAAACTCCTTTTCCTCGCCCTGACTCCCTGTCACATCAGTACGTTCGGATGATGTTTGATCATCGTCTTTGTCAGTATCGGCGTCATTTTCAGCTGCATTTGACACTAGATGGGCTCTCTTTGTATCCTCGACCTTGTCAAATTCCGGGCAAGAGGTGTAAAACTCCGGTTCCTCTGCCTGACTCCCTGCGACATCTTTGTCTGTATCGGCGTCATCTTCAGCTACATTGGACACTAGATGGGCTCCATTCTTATCCTCATCGATGTAATTCTTCCTCGGTTCCTCGGGCTGTGTCCGTTTCACAGCGATACGTGGTTGTTTATCATCGTCTTTGTCTGTCTCAATGTCATCTTCAGCTGCATTGGACACTAGATCGGCTCCCTTCTTATCCTCGACCTCGTCAACGATATAACTGTCAATAACCTCCCCGTCCTCAAAAGTGGGAACCGGCGAACTTGGCTCTGTCGTTGAACCGGATGAACCTGCTTGCTCCGCCTGGTAAATGCAATCCTTGTTGCTGTCTTCCGAACATAACTGTGTACCGTTTGGTTGCCCACTCGATGGTAATGGCTCTGACACCAGCGTAGGACAGGACTGGTTTTCCTGGGGGCTTGCACGACGGTCAGCCGAATGAGAATCCATGACGGTCATTCCCGGGATCAATGCTCCAATCATAGACATCGCTGAAACTTCCGGTAGGCCTAGATCTGAATAAAGGGCCCACCGTCCAAAAAGATAGTCAGTGCGTAGGCCTATACCCGTAAGGTCCCGAATGCCTCGCTGAGACCTCGACAGAAGTCTGTTATCGTCCCGATAGGGATACAGGTCATGGACGCGTCAGCTGATCTCGGAAGTGTGAACACACGTGACAGAACACAGCCAAGGAAAAAATCTCCTCAGACAGTTCTCTATCCCGTCGAAGTCATGGAAGTTCGTTGCAGGAATTAAACTCCCAGGCGTGCCGTGGTAGCTAGTTACTGCACAATGAATCTGGAGGATCCAAACGTATGAGATGACCACTATAATACCAGCCATCCAGTAGGCCGAGGCCTGTAAGCTCCAAGTACGTACATGTACATGGCCACGTATTCCTGATCGATGTGGGGATTCCCCAGTTTACAGCATAATCACATGTTCACTTCATGATAATTGGCCTGTCACATGTACCGTACCAACGTACCTACATCACGAGCAGAATGGCTCGAAAGTGCAGGCCTTGTAGCGGTGACGCCATGGAGCATAGCCTGTTTACTGTGGGCGTTGGTCGCAGGCGTGACAGCTTTATAAAAACCTGACGTCCACTAGGGTGCGGACAAGACGCGGAATGTAGTAAATCCGCACTCATTCAGCAATCTCTCCGCATATTCTTGAAAGATTCCATTCACTGTCTTTATCATTCCTAAACATTTCAAGTCGTTTCTGCAATTTCAGGAGAGGGCAAAATGCCCAATATTCATTGACGTGGAAAGAATGCTGAAATAACATAATTTGCTTCCGCAACCATTCCTAATGTTGTCGGCGCTCTACAGGGTGTTTCAAAAAGAAGTTGTCATCTCTAAAACATCTTCTGGAACCCAAACCAGTGAATATTTTTGGCTCAGATTTGGTATGTGGATAGGTCTGGATGTACGAAGGAGCTGGAGAAAAATTGGCTCCGACCGGTTCATGCGTAGATGAAAACGAGGCCTCGGACTGAGAAGGTGCAAACTGCAAAAAAAACCAAAGATCAAAAAGCAATGAAACATTTACAACGTATTTCATTTGTTGCGTTCAGAATTTGCCAGGCATGCCATGATTACTGGAATCTACCTTCCACATGGCCAGCATGGTCCTTTCAGAGTTCCCTTCAGCCCAATCGTTGAAATGTCCTCAGTGCATTTACATCATCATGGTTCTTTTATTGTTTTGGAGGAAAACTGCATTTCGGACCCTTTTACTTTTAGGGTCACCGTTCCGTTATAACAAGCCATCAACATACGAACATGACATAAACATTATGAGTATGTCTATACCTAACAGCTTACAAAATCTGAGCCAAAAATATTCATGGGTTTGGGTTCTAGGAGATATTTTAGAGATGACAACTTTTTTTTGAAACACCCTGTAGTAGACGACACCCATTAGCCAGGAGCACACCAGGCGGTATCCCAAGCAATCTGAAAGTATAGGTTGTCGTCGCCGGGTGTGCGCCGGACAGCGATGCGTGGAATCTTCTCGCCAGTGGATCGCCCATTGTCATACAATACCAAACCGATATCGCCTCGTTTGCGGTGGCTGGCGATCAATCGCTTGCGATATCGCCTGGTGTGCAACTGGCTCAAGCGTGGCTTTCCATTGGAGCGGAAGCTCTCGAAAGCATTGTTTGTTTCCGGGCTGTTGGTCACGCACCAATGGAAAGCCGCCCATAAGCGGGTGATCCACTGTTGCGATTTTGGCTTGAGACGGGGTTGCGTTCCCTTCCGATTACCTTATAAGGACTTCCGGTTGCCATATAAGGTAACCGCAAGGGAACGCAACCCCGTCTCAAGCCAAAATCGCAACAGTGGATCACCGCTTTTAGGCTTTGGTAAACTTACTACATGCGGCATGTTTCACTTGTGAAACTACGGTATCATAATAATGATAACCCTGGAAATGGGATCAGGCAAAGGCCCTGGCTCGAATTCTAAATTCCTCACCAGTCGTTCACTCGGTAATCGCGTTACCTGGAAATGACTCGTCGAATTCTACCTCGTCCACACACGCCATGTCAAGAACGCCAGATGTAGGCCCTATACTATGTTCTTGGTACTAATCTAAATCGACACGTCTTGCAGGATTTGTGTCATGATATAGGGGAGCGAAAAGCAAACTACCTGTAATACTGATCGCGTAGGGTTTATCGTCAGTCAAAAAATGAAAAACGCCTTCAATTGTAACTGAATCGAATCGTTTAATAACAGTTTCTGACAATCTTACTGGCGTACCTCAGCTGAGATTTCCGGTCAGGTCGAATTTTTACAATCAATTGAGAGAACGCTCGACTCGGAAGGTTCCGCCGGGTTCATTTTTTTAAATATAATTTATGATACTGTAGTACATGTAGGCCTGGACCTAGATTCTACGGTAGACCTACTTGCAATTTCCGGTGCAGAGATATTGATTGGTTATATCGACGAAAAAGAACTGAGACACATACATGTACATGTACGCGTCCTAAGATTTGAAATGGCAAGAACACCGAGTTCGTACAGCGTTGAAAATAAACACCGAAGCATTCCCTGAAGTGGTCATACATAGCCCTGCTTGAGTGCCATAAAGTAAGATCAAAAATTCATAAGCCGCTCGCTTATGATAAGATGTACTTTATTGTGTTTCGTAAGTTTCGTTATTGTAAAAATCAGCAAAGGGACGCCAGCTCGTTGAACAGATGCATACTCGAACAAATAAATATAAAAAATGTAATAAAATTTCGAAGAGTAAAACGATGTAAAATTGTATTATATAATAATGAACAGTGTTCATTTATATAGACTGAGATTAAAATGACTGTACATGTTGTATACCTAGTGCTAACATACATTGGTGTAAAAAGTTGCATAAGAGAAGTAGCCTACACCATTGTTTTTTGCGGAAACTCAGTGGTCTACATGTACCTATCAATGACGATGCGAGGAAAAAGCTCAAACTGCCACAAAATCATGAGACGTTTGGATGGGTGGATACACGTCACCCATTAACTTCGTACAATGTTAGAAAGTTCATTTGATGCATGAATTGAAGTTTGATGAACTTGACAACCGACGCGTGCATTTCAGCGACCAACCCAAAGATGAATGACCGCAGTGCCCTCTATAAACACGTAAATGATTCAACTATGGTTGTGAGTGCTTTCATCTGCTCTCAAAAACATTAGTTCGCAAAGGAATGGAACGTTTTTTTCGCAATTAAATACCGCCTCTATCAATCTAAAGCATTTCCACAAGTTAGCACAGTGTTCGAACTTGGAGGAATTATACTGACAGCATAATTCCTCCAAGGTTCGAACAACGTACGACATGTACGGTTTGAGTGTGACCTTCCAAATGCAGTAGATTGGTCTGATAGTCAGTTTTCTGTAGATTGGTTCTGGATCTCACCGCTAGGGCAAACTGGTGAAATCCCTAGCGGTGAGATCTGTGACTTATCAACACACACAAAGGCGAGACTTCTGATTGGCCAAAAGCAGTCGTGTCATGGCAGTACACTGGTGTACAGTGTGTTGTGCACCATGCTTGCAGTGGGAAGAACGATGAACAAATGTACTGATAAAGACGCTGGCGGGGCTTTTGCACGTTTGTGAGCCAAGTTGGTCGAGTCTGGCTTCAGACAGAGAAGATAATGACTGATTCGGCCTACCAAAGAAAATGCAAGTGTCACCGTAATGATAATAACGAGGAGTATATGGTCATAAGGGTTATAAATTACCCACACATGTTGCCTAAAGTGGGCCTACACTCCTTTTAAGCGTTGCCAAAATAAAAGGATAGGATCCTTCCTTTTCTAATTCTGATCGAACGAGACAACGGAGCCATGGTAGTCCTTGACATTCATAGTCCTCTCCCTTTCCGTCACAACGACACCAAACCAAAATTTGGCACTAATCCTCCCCGGCTATCAGATTGTTGTTCACAAACACCTAGATTCAATTGAATGCATAAAAGGTAAAGTGGAAGACGTGTAAAACAAAAACAATTCACAGCTAGGCTCGGCTATAGCTACATCAGTATCGGTACGTACTACGGCTACAAATGGTAACTAGTTTCATGAAAAATAGTTGGCGATAGAGAAGCCAGAGGGAAAGAAAGTGGTTGCTACTGACATCATTTAAAGCGGGACGTACGATACTTAAAATGTTTTCTTGGATTGTGACACGTGATTAATAGACAACAGACGAGAAAGTACGCGAGTTAAAACTATGGATTAGTAAGACTGGTTTATCACGGTGAAGATGGCCTAATTCGCCGAGCACTTGCGAAGGACAAAGGGATACAATGTATTTCGGTTCCACTGGTTCTTGATTCGGATATTTCCACTGGAATTTGACAATTTCTGCACGGGAGTGACATCTTCAGAAATTGCGACCCGCAGCTCAGGTCACGCAGAGTTACGCGAGACTGTGGCAGACAACGCGAGGCATGCGTCCCCACACATCAAATTTAGGCCTATCATACGGTAAGAATAGAGTCCTGTTTACGGTGGGCAATCCCTCATGCCCTTCCCAGGGTTCACGATGTTTGGCTCCATTGGAGAGATCAATCATTGGAAGTCTCCCGCCATGGCAACCGTCAGATGTAATACATGTACATAAAACAAGGAAGCGAGTTTAGTTGCAACCGGACAACCGAGTTTGAAGGGACCTACTGTCAAATCGAAAAAGCGCGTTGCCAAGGACATTTTTTTCTCAATACAGGGGAAGCGGAAAGATGCTTAAAACACTCCACGCAGTCATGGCTTTAAAATAGCATCACCAATTCTGACATAAACACGTTCTGGTAAAGTACGGTTATCACTCCGTAAACATGCACGCTTCTTCCTCGACACGACGTGAATCTCTAAAGAACCGTCCCATTGAGATTGTAAAGTGGTAAAAAACGAGAGGAGATTTAAAAATTCTACACATTGGTCTCCATATTGACTGGTCTGTATCTCCGACAGCATGAACTGCAACCCTTTTTCTCCGCATGTTCCGAAGGGTCTTTCTCCTTCTCCAAGAGTTGCTCGCTGGCCGCGTAGAAGTCGTACAAGAGGGTGAAGTTGTTGGCAATGATAGGCACGGCCAGAGCCACGATGAGCACTCCGGAGAGAGCAACGAAGGAACCGACGATGTACCCTGCTCCGGTAATCGGGTACTTGTCACCGTACCCCACTGTAGTCATTGTGATCAGGGCCCACCAGAGCCCGGCGAACGCGTCCGGGTACATCTTACTTTTGGTGTCGTACAGCTCTGATTGTTCTGCTTGGTAGATTAACGTTCCGAAGAACAACACAGCCACGCTCATGAACACGATCAACATGAAGAACTCCCTGAAACTGATTCGTATAGAATAGACGAAGATCAGGAAGGGATTGTAATGTCGGAGTAAATGGAAGAGTCGGAATACACGGAGGATTCGCAGTGTCATGACCGTGGCGAGTATGCGGTTATACTTGATGTAACAGAAGTCTGGCTCGCTGTATGTCATGGCAAGATGAGCATAAGTCGGGATCAACGCGACTGCGTCCAAAATGGTCAGCGGGTGGCGCACGAAACGACTTTTACTCGGACAAAAAATGAAACGCATGAAGAGCTCAACAGTGAAGAAGACGGCACAGGACATGTCGACGTATCTTAGAGTGGATATCGGATGTCGCACTATGACGTATTCTGTCTTTCCTTTACAAGGATACGACACATTTTTTGCCACTTCACCAATGTCCATTGTCTCCACGCAGAGTCCAACGATATTCCCCACCACGATCAGGTAGGAGACGGTTGCATAGACCTGTAAAAGGAAAAACACGAACGATTGATTTGCACCCCGATTTGACTGGCAGCGAGAGAGACGGGGTTACGCCAGGCTGGTTTGAAAGGAACGGGAGCCTTGAGAATGCATGCCGGTCCTAGTTAATAGGTACAATATCAGCAGTTGGCTACAGAAATAATGGCTGTTATTCATAAAAGTTAGCAAATGCTTTTACTTAAGATTTGCACAGCGAGGTTCAATGTAAACGAACTACAAAAACCTGTAGTAAAAGCATTTTTGCTAGCTTTTATGAACATCAGCCCTTGGCTGGTGTGATCGGAGGTGCTGGGTTCAGCTGATACTCCTCAGATACCGTCGGTGTGAAACGTTTTTGAAACTTCCACATCTGTGAGTCATCCCCTACTCTTGTCTGACGGAATAAGCCATCCTGAGAATATCAGGCGTTCTTACTGCTCGCTCCCTTCGTCACCGCAGACAATGAAGAGGAGCGAGGTAAAAACCCCTGCTGTGGGAGGATGGAATAAGCTGTAACTTGACAATATGGGACACGCAGTCACAGAGAATCGTGTCGTTCGACATGTATATGCCAACGTTCCCCAAAAATGCGGGGGAAACTGACATGGCAACACTGGCAGATGTTACACAGGTGGGAATGAAGTTACATCGTCCACAACCTGAGTGATTTCACATCAAGCACCAAAACCGCCAGTATTGTTAAATTCAACGCCAAGGTCACTGTAATAATGCACCAATGTTTACCTGCATGTAAAACCATTGCTTTCGTTCCTTTCAAAATAAAGTTGAAGATAGCGACTTCGTTCTTCAAATTATTCTTCAAACGAAATTGAGGAAGATGGATTTCATAACAATATCCCGTGTACCGAGATGTACCCGGGGAATAATGGGCTCGTGAATGACTCTGAATAATTTAAACTTCCATCGGCGAGGGAATAGTTAATCAGCACTGAAATAGACCCCTGGTGGTTGGTATATGAGGAATCCACGCAGTCATACTGTGCATCATTCTTATTCCGTGGAAACTTAATTGTATTCTGTCATGCCAACGAATTAAATTTCCATGACTTCAGGAGTGTATTTCGGATCCTATTTACACATAATTGAAGCCATCCTGACTTCGAAGGGGAGATGTTGAAGCCGGGGAACTTGACGCGGTTTGTGACGGAAGGAAAATCTGATCAGCCCGCGGGTCCCAAAATAGAACTTTACTGTCAATTCCACAACCCTTGAGTATAAAATTTGTGCGAAACTTAACCTGAACTACAAATCTGATAATCTCTTAAATCCCACTGCAGTTTTCAACCACTACCCGTATTACCCAGGCTCCGAAACTGCTTCGGTTCACGCGATTGTCAGAATATTACCGACAGGCGTCACTAGTGCGTGTTAGAATTGGCGCCGAACTAGCTAGCCAGTCAGTGATCCGCTTTCAGGACCACTTCTGGCCGTAGCCTCGGATGATCATTGCGACCTGTGCCTCTCGACATGCACAAGGTGTTTCAGCCAATCAACAGATATCTTAGAGCGGTTTCGGCTCAACTGTCGATATTAGCTTTTAATTGCGACGTGGTGCTCTACCCTAAGACATTTATTGGAGGAATTATACTTCTGACAGTATAAACTGTCAGTATAATTCCTCCGACCAACTTCCAAATCGAGACGAACCCGCCAACGTCTAGACCATAAAGGAAATCCTCCTTGGCTGGCGGCATTGTTTTATGGGGGTCACCGCCCGCATATTAAACCTATTATTATTTCTTACCATGGCAGGCCAGTTCTGTTTTGGATCGTCCAATATAGCCCAAACTTTCATTTTACAAGTCTTTGGCCCCTCTTCCTCCACAGGTTCTGGTACCTTCTCATCTTTAATGTGCTTTTTCTTGAACCTTGACAAGATGTCTAGGTTACCGCTGGCGGCCACGTAATTCGTGATACAACAAGCTTCCATCGTTTGGTCAGATACTTCCCAGAATTTGAATTCGCGTTTCGCGATGACGCCACAAATGTCTGATGGATAGTGAAGTTCTCCTGTAAGTGAAAATTGAAAGGAAAGGAGGTAATTTGAAGAAAATGATACTGAGGTCAGAAACCACGGTTTCATAGACTCAACCGTAGCGAAGTGGCTGGGTGACGTGAATCCATGGAAAATAGGAAGGGCTGACGATTTTGAGAACGCCGACACTCAGTCTAAGAAAAACAGGGCAGTTTTCAGTCACTCTCTCACTCCATATTGCTCTTGTTCACACAGCTTTATTTTGGATGTCAAGATAGCCTGTGTGCTCAATCTACAAAAAAGCGCAATTTTCTCATCACACAATGCATATCGAACGTCACAGGACGTGCTGAACTCGCTCCGAGTTGCACTTGTCCACACAGCCTCTTGTGATTCAGACCCATCGGCGTGAGAGAAGGACCGAATATCACATTCCCAACACATGGTCTCCGGCCAAATAGCCACTCTGTCATTCTGTGCTATCTAGCCATTTATCTTCAAGGAGCAATCAACAACGCAAAGTACAAAAATGTCTATAAACGGGTCAGTACTCATCTTAGCACTGTACTGCGAAATAGCCGGAGAACAATTTGTCCGTCAGTCCTTCGGGGATCCTGAGAATGTCAGAGGTTCTGAGCGCTCACTCCCTTCGTCATTGTAAACGCGGTGATGCAAGGAGCGAACAAATTGCAAAACCCCCTGCACTCCAATGCGAAGGTCTATCTTTTTGTTCGGTGCTCTCTTCGTGTCATCGAACAATGGGACTGGCGGTCGCCTTTTGGCGTTTTGCGGCTCTACAGACACAGTGTAACTCTTAGTAATTCAGCTACCCCTTACCTGTTCTATACAAGTCTATAATATTCTGAAAGACTCCCGGGTGTCTGTTGAAGTAGTACTCGGTGGATACATCCTCACTACCACTGTTTATTTTTTTCTGGTGATAATCTGCGAGCCTTGCGAGTTTTGTATTCGGGAATCGTCTCAACGTAGAGAGGGGCACTTGGTGTCGGAAGCCCGAGATATTTAGGTTGATTGTCGGCGCGCTTAGCTCTGCCTCCTCGAATTCGTTCTCGTCCTTTTCTAGGATACAGCTGCTGAAAAGATAGACCATGCCATTTATTCCGTGACTGGGGACCCATCTGCTTGATTACCACTGTGGCGGTCGGTGGAAGGTTGATTTGTGGCCGCGTAAAATACATCGATTCTACAACAGCCTTGCGATTCAACGCTTACTGTGTCGTGATGGAAGTGCGGCCAAGAGACACAAGTACATGTTCCACCTTCATCCAGTTCTTGGGACAGTAAGTGCTTTGTACCTTGTGCCTTTGCAAGGCCATGTAAAAAAACCCATCAAAGTGAGGAACACGAGCAGTTTGAGATGCCCCCCTCCGTACTTTCCAGGGTCAGTGCTTTAGCTTCGGTCCTGATGGAAAAATCTAATAATACAATACAACACAATTCTTCAGGCCGGAATTGTGATGCGAAATGTAGGCCTATAACCACGGCGGCCAGATGGTGTGTTGACTGCCATTTTCCGTTATATTAGATTGGTAATAACATTTCCACCAGGAATTTGGTCAGGAGACGGAAAAGTTTCAGCAGGCAGTAGGCCCTAAGTGATTGGAGATCGATCCCTCTCGCAGTAAGTGATTGGAGATCGATCCCTCTCGCAGTAGGCTAAGTGATTGGAGATCGATCCCTCTCGCAGTAAGTGATTGGAGATCGATCCCTCTCGCAGTAAGTGATTGGAGATCGATCCCTCTCGCAAGTGTTACGGCGAAGTCACCTCTTGATCAGAAGACCAGAGAGAGCAACTCAGCATACAGAAGACAACAGACCTTACCAACTACACGGCTACTGGAGTTTAACGCAAAAACGCAACGCAAAACCTCAACACCTGAATTTACACAGTCTGGATAGGATTGAAAATGTCATGAATCGAGGTCGCATGGGGAGTAAACATTAAATTTATCAACCCAATACATTTTCAATATGGCGTATTAAAAAGTCTCGCTTCGCATACCTGGTTGTCCCCTTGCCTGTGCTGGGCCTACGCCGTGGAACCAAACTTTTTCTTCTGTATTTACACGCACTGCACGCACATGGGATCATCTTGACGTGCACTGATGTTGGCCTATCCGTGGTACGTTGACACAGTGACCATATGGTGACGTCACGTCACGTAACGTCCCACGGTATGGAGTTCGATCGAATTTTACACTGAGTTTGTTGATTATGATGTTTCAAAACTCTCATGACTCAAACTTTGCTGACCTGAATGCAAACTTTTCTCGAGAATTTTGGGACATTTGGTAATTGGGGGAAATAACGTGTAACGAGAACTTTACGACAACGAAACGTTTTGTACCGAAAATGCAATATATAAATCTGGTGAATTCGTAGCATGTAAAATAACGCTGTCGTAAAGTTAACATCTATCGTTTGATTTCTTAAACTCCCTAATGGTGAATTGCTTTATAATGGGGAGGTTTAGAAATCAAACGATAAGCGTGAACTTTACGACTACGTTATTTTTCATACTACACATTCACCCCACCAGATATTATATTGCATTTTCGGTACAAAAATAATGTTGTCGTTAAAGTTTACGTTTACCTTTGATTTCTAATCCTCCCTAATGAGAAGCATGTGGAGGAACGAGAAACATATGTAGGGGCGTCTTTACGGTATTATCACGTTTTGCTAGGGCCAGCCTCGCTGTAGAAAGCCCGGTAACCACGAAATTTTAATATCGAAATATATATTCACCAACACACATCCATGATTGCATACCTCATTAGAAGAAAATTTACCCAAAGGTGCGCAGTTCACATTTTCAACCCAATTACTCGTATTCCTATAGGTGTTGGGAATGCCCAGGCAAATAAAGAGCGAGGTGTAGGAAAACACCAGGGGATATTAGACCAGCTATTGCTATTCTAGAGGCGGACACGGATTATCACGTACTTCACCGACCATTTCCTAATCAGAGGAGAAGCTACCGGAACGCCATCGATATCCGGGAAGGATAAATGTGATTATGGTTGTAGAATCGATCATGACTCAGGTATGTGCTCGACGCGAAGGAAGAAGATGTCTCCTTCCATATTCATAGAAATCAGCGAAACGAGTCCCGTCTGATTTCATAAGGACCTTTTGGGAGACTCTAAATACATTTCTGAGGCATTTCCTAAATACGAGTACTGATTGCTAAGTAACTTACAGAAGAGTACATGCTGACGACTAGCAAGAGGATGAACTGCTATTCCAACAATAAGCAGCTAAGAGAGCAGAGAAAATATGTAAACTGTCATAGTCACAACAAGTTGCCGACATAGCAGAGACTAAACTGAAATTCCCACAACAAGTTGTCGACAACGAAGAGACTGAATTTGCCACTCCCACAACAAAGTTTTCGACAAAGCAGAGGCTAAACTGTACTTCCCACAAGTTGTCGACAAAGCAGAGACTAAAATGCCATTCCCACAACAAGACGTCGACAAAGCAGAGGCTAAACTGTAGGCCTACTTTCCACAAGTTGTTGACAAAGCAGAGACTAATCTGTCATTCCCCACAACAAGTTGTCGATAAATCAGAGACTAAACTGTCACTCCCACAACAAGTTGTCGACAAAGCAAGAATTAGGGAAGTTTCGCAAGCGCCCGACTAGGCCATACGACGTCGTTTATCTATTGTTTGGGTATACCCACACAATAGATAAACGTCGTCGTAGGGCCCAACCGGGCGCTTGCGAAACCTCAGTCCCTATTAACTGTTATTCCCACAAAAAGTTGTCGAAAAAGGACAAATTCCCAAATCAAGTTGTCGACAGAGCAAAGACTCACAGTGAGATCTGCTCACAGACAACAACTGTTCTGCTGGCTTAACCACAAACCCAAGTGTCAGCTCCCGACAGAGCTGAAACACCGTACGTTATAAGCCGTGTTTACACCTGAGGAAATTGCCGGACCTGACCCGGCTCTGACCCGCCTTTTTTGCGTTTACACCTATGAAAATCGGATCCGGATTAAAAATTGCCGGACTAATTTAGCCCGCTTTCGCTCGGCGGGTCTGATCCGGATTATACTTTAGCCCGGCAATTTCAAAGGTGTGGACAGAAAAATGCCGGGCTTAAACGTTTACTGAGCCCACCGACAGGTGTCGGTCTGCTAAAATTGAATGGGTGGTGTGTCTATAAATAGCATGGCCAGCGTTCAGTATCGTAAGACGAATAATAGGTGTGGACAGAAAATTCAATGGATCCGGGTTAAATTCGAACCCGGGCCTGGAAAAATTGCATAGGTGTAAACACGGCTACAGATATGGCGAAGTTATGCGTTTTACCACACCGCAGCCGTGAGTAAAATGAAACAATGCAATTAGTGTCACAGAGCTGTAAGCAGGTGCATAGAATGCCAACCGTAGATAGCACACCGACTCTTTATCAGAACATTCCTCACTGAAAAGAAGGTACCATCGATTTTTCGTGAAATAGGTTGAAACTTAAGCGTCGCCCTTGAAGACAAAGTGTAATACGACAACAATGGAGTAAGGCCTATTAACCATCGAAGAACCAACTATTGACCGCTTTGTTCCATTTTAATTCTCAGTTCTGGGACACACCGTATACGAAAAAACAAAATTGGTTTACTCATTTGTTTTCTCTGCAAAATAAACATTCAACTACTGTTGAAGTATATTTGTATTGAGAAAAACGTCATGTCCATAGAAATTCCAATAACAAAATGAGACACCAGGGCAAAACGAAGTCCTAATTGCCGAGAAAAACGATCAAATTGATACACTTCTGAAGTAGAAATGAAAACGAACGCTTGATTTGGTTGAAGTGAAATAAATTTGCATTTTGGTACATTATTCTCGTTCTCCTCTCATCGCCCGTGCCGGAGCAGACTCTTGACGGAATTGGTAGGAAGAAAAAGCTTTTTGTGCACGTTTGAACTCGATGAAGAGTACACAATGCATCAAGCAAATGGCGCATTACACTCTTTCCGAAATACGGCGTTCAGTGTTCAGTGATGACGTCTAAAGCCGGTGACAGACTGGCGCGTACGCGGCGCGTCCTGCAGGCGTTCCGCCAATCAGATTCTTCGGTAGGTGTTTCGGTCCGTGTTATCACCTCCCTGATTGATGGAACCCTTTCCGACGCGTTGCTTACGCGCAGGTCTGTCACCGCCTTAAGGGGGAATCTTTAGCCCCTTCCATTGCCATTAAAAAGGGACGGTCACGGTTGACCAGAATTTTTTAATTCTTTTGATGACGTGTAGAGGGGATAACTTAGTTCGAGCGCTGGCCGCTGAATTTCTGGAAAAGGTCTATACGATGCCAGTTTCGCCGAGATTCTCAGATTTAGTCGAGTCAGTTGTTGTTAGTCATGTTTACAAACCTGTAGTTTCAATTTCAATCGTTACAACCACACTCCAGCCTGAAGAGCAATAACTATATGTACAGCCCGAAGTGCAAACTGCACTCTAGGGTGCAGCGTATTGGGTTTCATGACGTCAAACACTGACGTCATGAGGTAACAGGCCACGATTGGTCGAAAGCCTGGTTTCAATAGCTGCAGACGCTGGCTAATAATAACGTATTTATAAATTGCTATATTTGTAAGTTGAACCTTTATGGTTGATTCCTATGATATATTCGAATGGTCATGGTTTTTATAGCCACACATCCAAATCACTCGCCAGTCTGAACAATAAAACAGGACTTAAGATTCCAGGAGGACGTAAATTCCTGTCATAGTTGGCTCTAGTGCGCAGAGATGCCCACAAAGGGAGGTACCAGAGTCTATCCATTTGGTTTTGCATATATCCCTCATTCCGACAAATTACCTTTATTGGACTTGCAGTTATAATGGCACAAGTGGAACGTTCGTTTCAGACGCTATATCCCAACCAACCTCTTCAACATGCTACAAGTTACTCCCGAGGTCATCCATCACGCTAGCAGCTCGTGGAAATTGTCGTTCGTAGAAAGATATGCGCTTGTGCATTTGTTCGTTTAATCAAGATCTCTCCTATTGTGTTGTCTGACAATATTGTATGAATAGAGACCTACTGCTTCAGCAACCGGTTGCGTATGTGGGCGGTATATGCCGCAAGCTTCCCTGTCTAAAAGCAACTGGTGCGTGGGGGGGGGGGTAAGAAGCTGGGCTTGTCTGGTACTGTCAATGATAACCACGGTGTGTTTCATATGTATCGAATAGGAGTAGTCAGCCAGGTTTATTGCTAAAAGACGGCAGCAAAGTTCTAGCAGACCAATACAAAAGAAAATTCTCTTGATTAGTGCTCAATCAACCATGAATGGGTCCGCTTGGCATTGAACTGGACCGTAGTGACACCTATTGGTCAACTGACTGACAGCTCCTATTCTCGCAACAAACCAACTTCTCAAAGGATTGCAGGTTTTTTTACCTAAGCAAAGCGGACGTGATAATCACTATAGGCTATCAAGACTCCACCGATCCAAATGCCGAAATAGCCCCCCCCCCCTACAGGCGACATTACATCTTATATCAAGAGAGTGCAAATTAGAGGCTTCAAACTGGCCATTGATTGCGATATCATACGACCCCAAACACAGAGAGCGATTCCTGGCCGTTTGTTGCCATCTCATTTCTCATGGCCTCTGCCCATGACCATGACACTGCGGCCAGAAACGTGATACAATATCTCAAAAGGAACTGTCAGTCAGTTGACCAACAGGTGTCACTACGGCCCAATTCAATGACTAGCAGACCCATGCATGGTTGACTGAGCACCAATCAGGAGAATTTTAGATTGTATTGGTTTGCTCGAACTTGCCGTCTTTTGCCAATAAGAGCAGCTGACTGCTCCTATTTTAACGATCGTATCTGTAGGCCAAATGAAAGTTTCTCGGCCTAATTAGTAAAATAGCAACATTTATCTAAACTTGGTGTATTATCTTTAAGAATAAATGATCCCTAACCCTTAGTTTCACGGCCTGATTGATAAAATATCCAAATTTAAAAATAAGCTCTGTCAGTTTATAATGTTTGAGGGATAACTACACAGCAATTCCATTACTTTGGTTCAAAATGGCTAAGATGTGGTCCTAGAGATAAGTAACCGTATCCCATGCCAAGAACATTAAGACTGATTTATCGTGGGCAACGATTTTACGATGGATTAGATGGTGACTGCACATGGAATTGATCAGGGGGACAAAGGCAATATTATTGGAGACGAGCGTCCATGTCTGCTGTGTAATGTGGAAAAACAGCAACGAACGTGCCTCGAATGAAATTGACTTGAACGACAGCTCATAACTCAGCGATGGTTCGGGTTATGGTTGCAATTGATCAACCAGTAATTTCGATTTCAACAAGACATCTTCTATCCTGGATGTATCCGGTTAAAATGGAAGAGTCACGTGATGGGTGAGGGGAAGGATGAGGAAGTACAGCCCAGGGTTTGCCTGCTGTCATGGTACGGTGTATTACACGCACTGGTCAACAATCCGAGCACTGATCGCGTTCAACCTTGCACAACGTCCAGCTCAGGCCCCATATTCATAAACCCTGCATCGCCGACGGGTTACCAATCCGAGTAATGACCGCCCTTGGCGTTGTTCAACTTCCAGCTCGGAGGCTAGCGCGCCAACCACTAGGCCATATAGGAAATCCTCCATGGCCGGTGGGTTAGGCCGTGTCATAATTGGGGGTACACAGTCCATCCTTGGAGGAATTATCCTCCAAGGACCATCCTATCAGAATTTCAAGCAAAATCATAAATGCATGAAAAATATGACACTGTACGGCGGCCATTAAGGCCCGTTTCCATTCCGTTTGCGCCGGGTTTGCAATGAGCGATGCGGTTTTCACAAGGTTCTGGAGAATCCTTCCTTTAACAATATGTTGCGCGTTACTTATCCCAGTGCCTGTGAAATCTGCACCACTCGCCACAAACCAAGGCGGAATCCGCTGTAGTGGAACGGAGCTTTAGAATGCAATCAGACTCCAGCAGTGGTAGGACGCACGTCCCACAGTTATGGCTTTAGAACAATCGACTTGACCAATCCTGTAATCGACAGTCAAATTCCCCAATATCGAGATCACCATCTCCAGATATCTCTATAGCGGAATCAACTCAGGCAGCAGCTGATTTGAAATCAATTGCCTAATGCAGTTCCCTAAATCTCTCAGAAGAAACCAACAAATGATAATTGATGATGCTTAGAATATCTTATCTGTTGAAGCAGACTAAAACTAAAACATTCATCCTTTCCTCTTAGACATTTATGTATGAAAAATTTATCAACCGTTGTACTATTATAGGCTACCACTGCATGACGTTTCCCAATTGAACCTTTTGACGGCACCTATTAAATTTCGGCCATGATATTTCGCGTCAATATTATCCAAGATAGCAAAAATATATACAGTGAGGTTATAAATTTGATTTGAAGTCAGAGGCTGTCTAGTCTCGTGCCACCAGACTCTGCAATTTTCAATTTTAGAGTCTGGTCCAGATGGCACCTTTTGCTTGTAAAAACCATCATGGCGGACAATCTACCGCCGATGACGTAGAACACAATGCACAATCAAAGCAAAAAGCACTCAGCGTGCGAGTAAAACTACAGTATTTGTACCCTTTGCTGTTAGCCCTACCACACTTTTTATACCACAATTTCGTCCTCAATCGAAAAATTATATACATACCTGTCGGAATTCCAATGAAAGACACTATAAATTGACTTGACAACACAGATTGAGGCGATTCATCTCGCTAATTTTCACGCTTCGAGTGATCTGGGCGCAGCCATTATTCCTCCTGCAGCCTACGTCACCAACTTTTGAGATCCATGACGCATTGGTAGTGACTAGCCAATCAGCGAAGCTCCTCTTATTTTGAATTTTCGGAATAAGAAAATTCAATGGGAATTTCGTCCCGTGCCAGACCCTCGGTCTGGCGACCTCGGAGTATGACCGAGGGGCTGGTTGCGCGAGACTA
>NMRB01000160.1:404874-442629 GCA_002633025.1 Notospermus geniculatus
AGAAAGACGTTGGGCGGCGCTGCAGTTGTCCGGTGATCTCGATGTCTATGTCTATGTCTCGAGTAGTAGCTAAGAAAGACGTTGGGCGGCGCTGCAGTCATCAGGATGATCTCGATTCGTAGCTGAGGAAGACGTTGGGCGGCGCTGCAGTCGTCGGGTTATCTCGAGTCATAAAAGAGAAAGGCGAGACCTACGCTTTCGAAAATTCGTCGAAAATTAGGTGAACCTGTGAGAGAAACCCAGCGTATAATAAGCCCGAATTCTGACGACGAAAGCAGAGATAGTGAGCGAAGAAGAGCGATACCCGCCAAAGAAAATGTCCACTCAGTCTACTTCACATCAAGCGAAGCAATTCTGGCATAATCACCTCCCTCAAATGCTCTTCGGAGAGCAATAGAAACCGTGTCAGAAGTGTTGTTATGCTGATGACTAATTTTCACGGACACTGATGCCTGATGTTGTCCTGGGTGATCATTAGTCGAGCGTCCCGTTCCGTCCGCGGCTCCACGCCCTTCGGCTCAATACGTCCCCGGATGCCCCTAACGACATGTCAGAGTCCGACCAACTCGTCTTCGATAATTGGTTTGTGAAAGGAAAAGTGGATAATGCTGCAGTGGGAATTGTGGAAGATGGCCATGTGTTTGAAGAAAATTCCATCCTCCGTATAAGAGGCTAAAAACAGATCATTGCTGTCCTTGTTAAAAGGAACACATCGAAGGGCGGCGACTTTATTAGAGTCTTTTATACAGGCTAGCGATAATACCCAGGGGCCTGTTTCATAAAGTGACTTTAAGCTAATGGTACCATTAACTCAATGCATTTTCCATTTGGTTAAAGGTACCATTAGCTTAAAGTCACTTTATGAAACAGGCCCCAGGTCTCTCAAGGAGCAGTTCATTTACCGCCTCACAGCACAGAGTGACGACGTTATCCGGTATCGAATCGGCGGCTTCTCGGTGACGAGACTGACACTCAACCACTACTCCACCACACTCACCGCGATTTAAAGGATTTCATTGGAAGTTCAGAACATAAATTACAGAAATCATGCTTTTTAAAACGTGGTTTGGATTTTCGGGCGGTAAACTCGATTTCAATTGGCCTTGCAAGAGGTTCGGTTCCTAAGTCAAAACGTACGGTAGGCCTTTCGATATCTACGTTTATTTTTACTTTACCCCTATCAAAAAGGATTGCGTATACATATAAGTCGTGGCCCTCAAACCCACTATTTACTTCGGCGACAAACCACCAGCGTATGAGAAGCCGGGGAATTACTTTCATGAACTGCCACGCAAGAAAGCCATCAAGACTAGTAGGTTGCCGTGCTAGGCAAGGAGTATAGATAGACAATGACACCCTGGAGAACCAAGTTCCACAAAATCAATCACATGGAAGGAGATCCACGGAGTCCATTAAAAAAGGAAGCGTGGGAAGCATCAACGGAGAAGGAAATGCGGAAGCATGTGCCAAGGTGAGGGAACTCGTTGCCGATTTGGAACAGGGCTTCCCGTAGCAGGGCTTTGGTCTCGCTCCTCTTCATACGCTGACAAGTGGATGTGTGAGTGGATGAAGAGGAGCGAAGTGAAAAACCCCTGCTGTGGG
Source organism: Notospermus geniculatus (assembly GCA_002633025.1). Classification (NCBI taxonomy): domain Eukaryota; kingdom Metazoa; phylum Nemertea; class Pilidiophora; order Heteronemertea; family Lineidae; genus Notospermus; species Notospermus geniculatus. Next base: position 406,477 of record NMRB01000160.1, read on the forward strand.
AGGATGATTTGGAACGATGCAAGGATGTTGGCTGAAACGGGCGCCAAGCATGCCAAGTCAGTGGTTTTCCTACGCCAGGCCATACACAAGGACTCCAAGTCAGGAGTTTCCTCCACAGGCCAAAGGTTAGAAGACAGAGAAGCACATTGTACGTACGCCAAATATCAAACAAGTTTGATACTAAAACGTCATCACATTGGACGCCAGCTCAACGTTAGCCGTTTGCTGGTGCCCCACTAAAACGCCTGAATTTAGTGATTGCTCAGTGAAGGATACCAAGAATGCATGAACATGTCTATTCCAGTTAGAGGGATACCTCAATCAGATAAGACACTTGCAAACTTATGCCGGGAGCGTACCGCAGAGGACCCTACCCGGGACACATAGGGATGACCCCGGATAAGCCCACAATAAACAGAATAGGCCAGTTGGTCCATAGTTATCATCCACTCACTTGATCTGACAGTAAGTCATTTTAGGCCCATTTTGCCCACACAATACATGGAGGTGACAAAAGACACAGCTATTCTGACAGTTGTCAATGGATCACTCTCTCCTGGATTATCCCTGTACATATACCCCTTTCAGTGTAAAAGCACCTAAAGCCACCGGTACCAACTGCTGGCCGGGTGAGACTTCGCCAATGTGCATTGCCTTTCTTTCTAACTGATCGCCGATTTCCCCTCATTTACGACGTATAAGGCTATCATAAGGCTATATACATACAATATGTTCGTGCTCTATCGTTGGCCAGATGCAAATGACGGTTATCACCAAACATTCAGTATAAGTGTTTCATTACTACTGAACGCGACAAATTGTTTCAGACATGCTAGACAAGTAATATTGTTTGGGAATGTTCTCGAGTCATTTATCATTTAGCTGGTGGGAATTGCTAAAGGTCGTTTTTGTCCACACGTATATTCAGCTTATGTTGTCCGATATGATGATAAAGATGTGATAAACAGTGTTCTTCTCGTTGGCCAAGCTGTCAGTTTCAAACAAAATCCTCTGCCGTGGAATTTTAACCCATCCTCTTGTGGGTGTTAGTCGTTTCGCGATCCAGCTGAAGCAAATTAACTTGAACCAGTACGTGACAGCCGCGTAAAGCTAAAACGTTGCCGGTGTAACATCTGCCTTGTATGTCAATGTTTCCCTTTATTTTTCGGACTAACGCTGGCAGATAGATCGATACCTTTTTCTGTGTGTCCCCTATTTTCAATAAGGCGGTTCTTATGTCAGAGAATAGCAGGGCAACCAGTCACAGATGGGGAATATTCAGAAACGTTACACTGGCCATCAACAACAAAGTTTGTCATCGTCATCATAAACATCTTCGCCGTCACCATTATCACTATTATATATCATCGTCTTCACAGCCATCATTTTAAAAAGGGTCTACTAGGAAGCTGGAGAGTTCATTTTCTTTCCAGTAAACAGGCCCCCAAAAACGCAACTGCATACTTCTACTAAACTTGCACCTATGGTACGTATGGATAGGGAATTTTCTTAGGAGCAAAATGAGACCAAGATTGTCCGATTCGGTTCAGTAGTTTTGATTGTAGATCCATTTTAGTGAAGCAAAGTCAGCCCCAGTGCGGGATTTTACTGAGTGTGAAGTTGTTTTGAGCAGGTCAGGTAAAAGGGTTCTAAGTGGTATGTAATAATGAATGGTGCAAGTATAAAAGTGTGTCGGTGACCAGTACCGGGTGCAGTTATGGCGCCCCCTCATTGTCTTTGTGTATTCATCACAATCAGTGCGAGGAATTGATTGGCAAGTCATGCAATGGGACGTGCTGACTTTGCCTCACAAAAATGGCTCTAGAATCAAAGCAACTGAACCGAATCGGACAATCTAGGTCTCATTTTGCTTCTAAGAAGATTCTTCATCCATCCACACCAATTACGTGGCTGCCAGTTGAGTGGAAGTATGCGGTTGCGGTTTTTTGGCCACCCTGTATAGGCCTACCGAACACGATGCATTCACTGTGAGCAAAACAATACAAGTGTGTGTTGTTCGATTTGTACAACATGTAAAGATCACACAGTCGTCTCCAAGTTGGTTACCCCAGGAAACGTCGACGACGTGGCCGCAGGCTAGGAATGATCAGTACGCTCGAACAAAAGTACACAGATGGCGGATTGACAAATCTACATTGCAAACCACAATTCCGATGATAAGCAAATTTGGATCTGCCGCACGACGTGAAGACCAGCTGAGACGAGGCCACGTGAAGTGGCAGATGCTGAATGTCAGTCTTGGACCAAGTTGGAGATGTAACCAGCAAATACGGCGGAGTGCCGTTCTTGGAATCCTGTCTGTAGCATTCTTAGCCTGAACGCCTCACGACCTACGTGTAGGATCGCCAAGCCATTGGCATCGGCAAGAAAGTGTCAGTCGTCTAGCATTACAATATCGCAGTGCTTGAAGGGAGAGGCGCGCGATCGCGCTCGAGCACCATCACGCGCCTAAATTGCCGTCAAGGCGAGTGAAAAATGGCGCACGCCGAAAAAATCAAAACATCAAAATCCGTGCGCCTACCATTTTCTTCGTTCGATACTTGGATCTTCCGTCAATCATGTAAACAAGCTGATGTATTCTGCCCATTCCTCATAAATATGATCGAGAAACGCCAGCTTTGGACATCACAATGCGACTTCAGCATTTCAATCTGAGAGACACCGTTACATTTCCAAGTCCATTTCTCCCAAACTTCTGCTTGCATTCTTCAATAATTTATTTGGCTCTCATCCAGGAAGAATGCTCTTTCCAGTCATACCAAATTTGTTTGCCAAGTTCTTTTCAGTAAACAGATATTTACTTAAAATGACTGAACTTACTTGCGACCGCTGGCCTTTCGGCCGCATGGTATCAACGATCTTTTTGGCGGGAAAATGCTATAACAAGAGGGCCATCGATCTGATGCTCAACTGCATTCAATAGTAATCATCAGCTAACAAGATGGTCTTATGCAAAACGGGGTTGTATTGGTATTGGTTTTTTTACAAGGGATTAGCATTGTGTATTGGAAGTGTTTAACCCATTCCAACGTGACCATATTTGAAGGTTTAACCCCTTGATCACTAAAGATATTTTTATCACTGTAATCAACTTATAGACAGTGAAATATTTACTCAGAATGGTTGTTCACAGTACACATACCTGTATTATTGTGATTTAACCCTTTGATCCCTGAACAATGACAATGTTCTAGGCAGAATAATTCTGGTACAGATGCCGTAGCTGTGTCTGGTACAGGATAATGATCTGGTTGGCATAAAAAATAGAGCACCTAGACCTATTTAGGTGAGCCTTTTTTCACTCGCCTTGGTATTTTTCCCTTCAAGCACTGATATCGTGCCCTGTCTTTTAATGCGCTTCCACAAGAAGGAACAGGTTTCCACGCAATATCAAGGCAAGCGGCGGCATCTCCGTTGTTTTTCAAGTTATGGCGTTTTGAAATATTACAACCATAAATTGTCCTGCAAGATGCCCTTGGCCCCATTGCGCGTACGATATACTTGCCGCTGGTTCGCCTATATTGTAGTGTCATTTTAATGTATTAAAATCCCTATTTGCCGCTTCAAATCTCTATGTGGCCTGATAGCAATGACTGAACAGACGCGCTTATTGCCCAAAAGACAGCAGCGAAGTTCTAGCGGACCAATACTACATGTAATATAAAATTCGGCTGACTGGTGCTCCATCAACCATGAATGGGTCTGCTAGGCATTGAATTGGGCCGTGGTGACTCCTATTGGTAAAAAAACTGACAGCTGCTATTGTCCACTGTACTCTCATTCACGCTTTAATACATGTACCACATCAATTCTCCACTATTTTTCAATCACAACGTCAGAGACCATCTTCAAATCCCTGATTTCAAACCGATTGCCCACAAGTTGCGAACATTATGATGACCGCCATTTAATCGAATAGCAACGACGACATTATATACTACATGTATTTTTTATGTATAAATTTCGTCCCCTGGGTGTACCCGATACAAGTAACCCGGTGCAATTCACCACGTGCTAATTCAATTTCTATAAATCAATGAAAAAAGTCACGATCCGTCAGCCCTGACGAGAAACAAGTCTTTATTTTATAATGTGACATGCCATTAACTAATTTCATGAGCATCAATTACTGGTGCAGTTCGGGTATTACTAGTATTCGCTTCCTAACCGTTCATACTTTAAATGGTAACCATGGTCGATATGATCCATGGCAATTGTTAACAAGCATTAACGATAGATAAACGCGGTGAAATGTACATGAACACTGGTGTAATTGACGTATCCATTGCCTTGATGAGAAGGATAGGTTCCACCGGTGCTGTAATCATCGCGATTGTGAACTTGATATCCCAGGGACGGCTCCAAAACAAAAGCCATGTGAGGTCAACGACGGAATGTTCGGAGAAGGACCGTTGATCCGTTGGGTCGTGCGATCGGAGTAATTCTTTGGCCGAGCCTCGTTTCCACTGCGGTTCGCGTACGGGTCCTGTGCTGTACCCCCAGTTACGGCACGGCGTAACCCGTCGGCAATGGAGGACTTGCTTTATCGCCTAGTGGTCAGCGCGTTGGCCTCTGAGATGGCTCTATACTCGTCTTGACGGGACGGATGTCTGTACACATCGTGGAGACACGCAGCAAACCGTTGAGCAGTTGAAACGGGCATTTTAGCGGATGAAAGTTGAAAACATTATGGACGTACTGGTGATCACATGATTAAGTTCAAGATCGGAACAAAATTAAAGATACGTGTAATGATGTAACGGAAACAATTGAAATATTGAATGCAGCGGTTCGTGTGGTGTTCGATGCACTTGGTAAAAGTCAAAATACAATTTAATTACCATTACATTTTTAGAGTGTGAAAGTTGAAAAAGTCTCAAACAAGAAGTTAATTGCACTGCACTCTTTAATTTGAGGCCTCGTTCGCTTGGCGATAAGTTTCCCAATATTGATACTGAAGCAATTTCACTCGAAGAGGAATCACGTGATTTCCGAAACCAACTTCTCCCATCAGAGGCGCAAATATTTATTTTAACGGATACGCCAAATTTCGGAAGCTTCGTCTGAAGTGCTGTGCAAGACTATCGCTAATGGATTTTGATTGGTTGAAAGTAACTGCAAGCAATTAGCGGGGGACGACTTGTTTTTCACCAGCGTTCCTTGTCAGACTACACCAATGTTGTTCTGTCATAGCCGTTTATTGGAAGTTGCCCAGCCAAGTTTCCGATCGTCCAATACTGTAATAGAGAGTTTTCGCAAAGTTTCCAAAACGCCAACGGGAACGTCTATCATTTCTCTATTCGCGGCATCGAACAATAGGAGTAGTCAGCCGCACTTATTGCCAAAAGATGGCAGCAAAGTTCTAGCGGACCGATACAAACGAAAATTCTCCTGATTGATGCTCAATCAAGCATGAACGGGTCAGCTAGGCATTGAATGGTGACCCCAGTCCGCTGTCTCAATAGGTGTCACTAGTGGTAAATCTATTGAAATGAAACTGAGTTCCCGGTCCTGGTCAATTTCCCACACAAAAGGCGTCCATTGTATTGGACCGGGTTTCGGTGTGCTGCCCTCTATCGTAGCTAGGATCCCCATTGGGCCATATGAGTGACACCTATTGGTCAACTGACTGACAACTCCTGTTTGACTGGCGGTCGTACTCAGCAAATTTTCATTTTTGACATACTACTGGCCTTTTTGCAGTGAAGGGGTTGGAATGAAACAAACGCAAGGTGATACCTACATGCATCACTCAGTGGCAATACAAATATCGGGTGGCCCAAAAAAAACGTGCCGAACTTCAAATTTCGATTTTTCAACAACTGTCCGTTATAATTCAATGAAATTTGGCACCATATCATTTAAAGATGTTTTGTTTAACGTATAAAATTTTTGCTTTGATAGCTTTGGTATTGAGGCCGTATCACTCAATTTAAAAATCATAGGGAAAAAATGCGATTCCGGAGTCCTATAAGAAATGGGTGGATAAAAATTTCCCGAACTTTAAATTTTCATTTCTCAAAAATACTTTACTACAACTTAATGAAATTTTGTCTAACACCGCCTCGTGATATTGGCTCTAATATGTGAAAGTATTAATCCAATAACTTCAGTGTCTACGCCGTGGCGCTAATTACTACAACACCATATTTGAAGCTAGCGTTTCAAAGTTTCACCATTGTCTCTTAAAATATGATCAATGATTACTATGGTTTTTATATTTGGTGCTACAGTCTTAATACCAAAGATATTGAGCTGAAACGTTCACATTGTACAAACATTGCCACGGAACAGTACTGAATAAATTTTCTTGGGGTTATATTAAATAGTTTTTGAGAAATAGCAATTTGAAGTCCGGGATGGGTTTTTTCGTATCTTATTGGATTCCGGAATCACCTTTTTTTACCATGATTTTTATTTTGAGTGATACGGCCCTAATACCAAAGGTATAAATGCAAAAATTTCACACGTTAAACAAAACATCTTTAAATGATACAGCACCAAATTTCATTGAATTCTAATGGGCAGTTGTTGAGAAATCAAGATTTGAAGTTGGACACGTTTTTTTNCGTCAGCCCTGACGAGAAACAAGTCTTTATTTTATAATGTGACATGCCATTAACTAATTTCATGAGCATCAATTACTGGTGCAGTTCGGGTATTACTAGTATTCGCTTCCTAACCGTTCATACTTTAAATGGTAACCATGGTCGATATGATCCATGGCAATTGTTAACAAGCATTAACGATAGATAAACGCGGTGAAATGTACATGAACACTGGTGTAATTGACGTATCCATTGCCTTGATGCGAGAAGGATAGGTTCCACCGGTGCTGTAATCATCGCGATTGTGAACTTGATATCCCAGGGACGGCTCCCAAACAAAAGCCATGTGAGGTCAACGACGGAATGCTCGGAGAAGGATCGTTGATCCGTTGGGTCGTGCGATGGGAGTCGTTCAATGGCCCAGCGAAAGCTCCGTTTCCACTGCGGTTGCTGTACCGTACCCCAGGTATGGCATGGCTTAACTCGTTGGCAATGCAGGACTTCCATCACCTCGTGGTCAGTGCGTTGCCCTCTGGGAGATGGAAGTTAAGCAACGTTCAGCGCGGATTAACACGTGTACTGTTTGGGTGGGTGACCGGCGCGTACGATATACTTGCCGCTGGTTCGCTTTGTTCATAGTAGCCGTGTCTCTTGTCTGGTCTTGGTAGGTACCCGCCACGACTACGTACGAGTACGATAAGATCAGTGCATAATGCATGCATTGAGTTACTGCCGCACGTAGCCTAGTCGTCAGTAACCCGTGGGGGATACCTGACGGGACGGATGCCTGTACACATCGTGGAGACGCGCAGGAAACCGTTAAGAAGTTGAAACCAAGATTGGAACAAAATTAAAGATACGTGTAATGATGTAACGGAAACAATTGAAATATTGAATCCAGCGGTTCGTGTGGTGTTCGATGCACTTGGTAAAAGTCAAAATACAATTTAATTACCATTTTTAGAGTGTGAAAGTTGAAAAAGTCTCAAACAAGAAGTTAATTGCACTGCACTGTTTAATTTGACGGCCTCGTTCGCTTGGCGATAAGTTTCCCAATATTGATACCGAAGCAATTTCACTCGAAGAGGAATCACGTGATTTCCGTAACCAACTTCTCCCATCAGAGGCGCAAATATTTATTTTAACGGATACGCCAAATTTCGGAAGCTTCGTCTGAAGTGCTGTGCAAGACTATCGCTAATGGATTTTGATTGGGTGAAAGTAACTGCAAGCAATTAGCGGGGGACGACTTGTTTTTCACCAGCGTTCCTTGTCAGACTACACCACCAATGATCTGTCATAGCCGTTTATTGGAAGTTGCCCAGTCGGGTTTCCGGACATCGTCCAATACTCTAATAGGGAGTTCGCAAAGGTTCCAAAGCGCCAACGGGAACGTCTATCATTTCTCTCGCGGCATCGAACAATAGGAACAGTCAGCCACACTTATTGCCAAAAGATGGCAGCAAAGTTCTGGCGAACCAATACAAACGAAAATTCTCTTGATTGGTGCTCAATCAAGCATAAATGCATCATGAGAACATCAGGGGTTTTTAGCGCTTTTTAGCGCTGGCTCCCTTCGTCACCGCACACAAACGTTTGTGTGCGGTGACGAAGGAGCCAGCGCTAAAAAACCCTGATGTTCTCAGGATGCATGAATGGGTCCGCTAGCCATTGAATTAGGCCGTAGTGACACCTATTGGTCAGCTGACCGACAGCTCCTATTTGATTGGCGGTCGTACTCAGCATATTTTCATTTTTGACATACTACTGGCCTTTTTGCAGTGAAGGGGTTGGAATGAAACGCAAGGTGACACCTACATGCATCACTCAGTGGCAATACAAATATAATTAGATCAAAACCTGGAACGCTTTGTTCACAACTCATTGAGTACATGGGACAAAATGTTTGGCACAGCCACTGTTCTGTGTACAGGAAAAACACCATTTATCATTTCGAACATTATCGTGGAATTTTTTATCGATCGCTGGATGAAATTTCTCGACAGCATGCATACTACACTCTTCCCCTTAGGGAAATCTCGCGCAAGTGATTGGTCCCACCAGGGAATTGCTCCCCGTGCTTGAATAAACCGCATTGTTTTATATTAGGTCAAAAAATGTGCGCGATGGTATCCTCTCAAAAATGCATGAGTGATCTTTTTCAAAGGAGCACGGCTGGCTGATTTTGCTCTATGAAAAGAGTAAACCATCTCCACTAAAACAGGACGGTTTAGTTTAGGTGAACGGATGCGGCCATTTTTGTTCATATTTCAAGAATCTTGAAATATGCCCACGGATTTGCCCCCCCCCCCACGTACGGATAGTTTTTCTCGGGTATATACTCGGGGTGGGCATCGTACATGTACATGAGAGGTGCGAAATCTACCAAATGACGACATCACAGGTCGATACGTGTCAAGTCCCTGTGGCCAGTTTGTCTCAGCAACAACAACCAAAAAATGTGGACGTAGGCTAAGTGTTGCCAGACACAACATTCTATTGAATTTGCAAAGGAGAGTGGAGGAAGACTTGAGCAACGAGCGTGGGACTTTCACTAGCTGGCGATGTATCATGCCCATCAAGTCCTGTAACCAACAATAAACCCGAACAATCCATGTACATGTACATGTATGAACAGGTGCATTCTCTTATGATGTAAACGAATGGGCGTCTCGCATCCATCCGATTTTTGCGTTTGATCAAGGATAACGTTGTTTACGGGAGGTTTATACGAAGTTATTGCCCAGCAGCATTATTAACATTTCATAAAGCTCCGCGTATTTTTTCTACACCGTAACGAAACGCTTGACTAACTGGAACCAAAACACAATGCAATATACGCAAGTTATGAGTTCCATATTGTTGAGTACGTGAACAAACGTACAAAATATACTGTTACCGTCTGTAGGTCTACTAGTGAGTTCTCGCAACGGCCCGGTTTCGACAACGTAGACTGTCCCGTCTTTGCCGCAAGCATTTAGCGGGGGACGCTACCCATTCCGCGGGAGTGCAGCGGCAAAGACGGGAACCAGTCTACAACAACGTTTAAGGGCCGGTTTGACGGGCGTTTTTATCGCGCCGATTTTAACGCTGTTGGCGATATCGCATCCAAAACGCCCGTCAAAATGCCAAAAACGCCAACAGCGGGTGGCATCGCCAGCGAGAGAAAAAAGCCATGGTAAGACTCGCCGGCGGGAATTCGCTGTAACGCTTCGGCGATAAAATCTCTGGTGAAAACATCAATCGCAGCGAGATGCGATATCGCTCTTCAGATCGCTAGTAAAAATGACCGAAAAGCCACGAGCGATGACCATCGCTGTAGCGGCAAAAAAGCCATGTCTTCACATGGCTGTTTTGTCGCAAGGGATGAAGAATCCCCCGTGAAAAGTGAAATCGGCGATAACCAGCTCGTGAAAACAGTCGATCGACCTACGGTGCGATATCCGTTTTTACTGAGCGCTAAAAAAGTGGCGATTATCCCGGCGATAAAAACGCCCGTCAAACCGGCCCTTTACATTGGGCGAGTATCGCTGGCGAGAGGATTCCACGCATCGCTGTCCAGCGCACACCTGGCGACCACAGCCGATTTTGCTCGCTTGCGATAACGGCCCAAATATGGGAGGCGAAATATCCGTCACTCACAAGCCACATGGTTCTAGGTGACTAACTACCTACTATACGGTTCACCCTACTGCTTATTCAGACGAAGATCATGCTTCTTCAGAAAATGTAAGACAAAGCCATGAAAAACGGATTCATATGCAAAATTGATTACGTGAGCTGGATAGCAAGCGATCGAGTGGGGGTGCCGGGTGATGTTCCAGGAACGAGAAACTGCCACCAAGATGAGGACGATATCGATTGAGCTACAGCTCAGCGTCCCATCCACCTTCAGGCGTGGGATCATTGGCTGTTAGCTCCAAGAGGTAATAAAACGTTATGGGGAGAGCTATAAAATGACGTGATGACGACTATTTGGGGAATAGGACCGGTTAATAGGCCTCGAAGGGAGTCTGGTACCGTCTGAAGTGGTAATAAGAATTCCCAGTTGGATGAATGAGGGTACGAAGGGGGCACCGTCGGTTAATCAGATTGCTTTAGTGGCGGTGACTCTAGTTTATTGCCGCGTTTGTCACGTAAATGTTCTGGTTTGCGGATTCCGACCTCAGCCAGGTGTTCAGCGGTTGTTAATGGAAATCTCAGCAAGATCACCTCTGCCAGAGGTTTGTGAGCTAAATCCAGTGTGGTACCTCAATTTTGCGAGATTTATGTCCGCGACAACACTCGAAGACACGATTTCTATCTCGCAGACATGAATTTCTGTGCTAACGCATGTCAATGAGATGACATCGCTTAGATGATCAAAGACGTGGCCCGTATTCTAGAAGCCTCCTTAAAGCGGCGAATCCACTGTCGCGATTTGGGCTTGAGACGGGGTTGCGGTGCCTTGCGATCGCCTTATATGGCAATCGGAAGTCCTTATATGGTAACCGCAAGGGAACACAACCGCGTCTCAAGCCAAAATCGCGACAGTGGATCACCCGCTTAAAGCGGGTGATCCACTCTTGCGATTTTGGCTTGAGACGGGGTTGCGTTCCCTTGCGGTTACCTTATATGGCAATTGGAAGTCCTTATAAGGTAATCGCAAGGGAACGCAACCCCGTCTCAAGCCAATATCGCAACAGTGGATCACCCGCTTCACTCTAAGCTAAAGGTAGACCTTAGACGCAAGGAAGCTTCTAGAATACGGCCCATGATTTTGTATGTGTGCTGCCTTGAGATGCCCAGATTCCTTACGTCCAGCCCATCGGAATTGCAAAGGCAATTCGCGAAAGAACCGGTGTAACATTTTTCAGCGAGGCCCGTGTGTCAGTGTGACATTACAATTAGATTAACGGAATAAGCGGCGACTTCACAATGGGTGACAGGGAAACAGCGAGTCCCTTTCCCAAAATGCTCCGAACAATGGGAAAAACGGCCACACTGAAAAACGTTACACCTGTGTAACATCTGCCGAAGTTCCTCATTTTTCAGCGTTCCCTTCTTTGTATTGGGAACAGTGACAAGAGACAGCTGGAGAGACCATGAATTTGGCAGTGCAATGAGGAGGACGTTCACAAACAGAAACGCTGACCGATGTTACCCGGTACATGTACTGCGACGTGTATCACCGACAGGAGAAGCTGGACGCCAGCATACCAGACCTCTGTGACCTTATACTACTGCGATTTTGATGTATGATTCCGACCGCATCAAACAGGTGGGACAAGAAACCTCATCACCATTTCGTGCAACTCGATGTTCTATGCACAATGCAACCTCGTCCCCAGGGGTATAGTTCGCTCAGACAACCTCGGACCACTCGCTCACTAACCCCTGGAGTCAGCTTCGGTTGATAATCCAGGAATCTTGGACTAAGTATAGATGGCAGCACGAGTCAAAATAATCAATTTGAAATACTACAAATGTAACTTGTGGTTTTTAAAATTCTTTTTACAAAAAATCATCAAACCTGGATATAGATAACCTTCTGGTTTGATCCAAAATATTTTGAAAATTTCTTTGGGTATGTTCTTGGATATATTTGACGGTTTCCCTTCAACCAATCACGTGCGTTAAATCCAAAGCTGATGCCAGGGGTTAGTGCACACTCCTTCGCAGAGGTCAGTGCTCCACTACGTTACGCTATACTGACTCTGCCAACATACGGCCGAACTATTTCCATATCCTCCGCGGCGCCCACGATTGGGCTGCCAGCACTGGAAACTCCAGTGAAAACGCTGAATTACAAGTGTTTTGGATGCCTCTCAACAATCCTTATTTTCTTTGGCCAGAAAGTTCAAACATTCAAGCTGTTTTGGTCTTAAAATCAACTGTTCATCGTATCTTTTCACACATCTCTCCAAAATCGGATCCACGCTGTCAAAACAGTAGCACGTGTCAATGTTTACAAACACGGAGATCATGTGCCGAGTATCTGGCCTCTGATTGGTCGAGCGCCGAGACGGCTCACGGCATTTGCTCGAAACTGCGCAAAGTAGTGCGCAAAATTCCTAACATCAAATTAATGTTTTCCTCCATATTATCCCAGTTTGTGGCTATAGAATGAAATAATAACGATTATCAAAGTCATTGGATGCGTTTGACGCTAATATTTTAATCTGAAAAGTGGTTTTGCAAGAACCTTGCAGAAGTGAAGAGGGCGTTTGTTTCCAGAGGCATTATTAGCGACCGCCATATTGTGGAGCGAAATGCATTCTGGGAACCAGTTTGGGGTTAGTGACGCGACCGCCATATTGTCAGAAAGCGAACTATACCCCTGGGGACGAGGTTGTGCACAATGCTGCCACGACGTTTTGCAGACGTTTTCAGAAATCTTCCTTCAAGTCATCATTGAACACCTGCAGTTTCCCACGTTTATGATATAAGCAGACACGGGATGAGACTGAGGAGATTCATGAATTGTTAACGGGATCGATAAATCTCTATGGCTGACTTATGGTCTAGCCGAGTTGATGTTGTAATAAGGATTACTCAACATAATCTCAAGTTCGCGTCTGCGTTGAGTGACCGAGTGGTGGTGACCCGACGGTCAGAAGGGGCCACGAGAAGATGACGCCAGGAGGGTTTAAAGGTGCGACTGACATGACATGGCTGACAAAAGGGGCTAGAAACCTAAAGGATAAACTAGCACAGCGTGACCCATGGGACAACTGTTAAGGCGGTGACAGACTGGCGCGTAAGCACACGTCGGGAAAGTGTTCAACCAATCAGGGAGGCGGTAACACAAACCAAAACACCTACCGAAGAATCTGATTGGCGGAACGCCTGCACGACGCAGGGTCGCGTGCGCGCCAGTCTGCCACCGGCTTTAGAATAGCTGTGTCTTTTGTCACTCTGTATATTGTGTGGGGAAAATGGCCTAAAATGACTGACTGTGAGAGTCCTATTGTAAAGCCAAGTCAGTGCATAACTGACTGTGAAAGCCCTATTGTGAAGCCAATTCGGTGCACGCCTGACTGTGAAAGCCCTATTGTAAAGCCAAGTCAGTGCATGACTGACTGTGAAAGCCATATTGTACAGCCAAGTCAATGCATGCATGACTGTGGAAGCCCTATTGTACAGCCAATGCATGACTGACTGACTGTGAAAGCCCTATTGTACAGCCAAGTCAGTATCTGATAACAATAGAGAACTTGGGCTGTTCTATTTATTGTGGCTTCAATCTGTGCTGGTTAATCCGTTAAGTTTTCAGCCCCTTTGATAAGCCCTACTTGCATTGAGAAAAACTGGCATTTCAAATAATCTGCTTTGAATATCATAACAAACAAGGACGACGCCATACAGAACTGTTATGGTCACTGATTCATTCTGCTCGAAGATCATCCGAAAAAAAACGAGGGTGACAGATTTCTCGGTATTATGGAAACACTGATATACACGTACAAGGAACACTAGAAAACGTTACACTGATTTGATACTCGGTATATGTCACTTTAACGAAATAGGCCAACTTGTGGCTTGTTGCCGTTGTCAGCCCCGCACACTTTGCAATATCTGTTTGTTGCAGAGGCAGTGAAAGTAATGCAGAGTGATGCAGGCTAATATATCCCCATCATTCATAAACTCAGTGGGTGGGGAATTTACCATGTCGCACTTTGATCATCGGAGATCAACCGCTATCATAACACAATTGAAACTATTGATCCATCACGCATTTATTCCATTCAGTAGTAGTTTAATCAGTGTCAATTTGCTATCGAATGATCGAATGATCATGGTGATAAACGCAATTGCTGGTGTATAATGAACCCTTTTAGTATTGTGGCGTTTTGTGCTAATGACCTTGGAGGTAATCAGCAACCGCGATGCGGTGGGAGTCTTGGTATAATCGATTTTAATGGAGGACATCCGCACTTTTACATCCCAGAGTTAATCCGGGGCCTCCTCTACGTCCCCGCTCATGGTTGGAAGGCGGAGACGTTGAGGAAACGAGGACTGGGAACAACACCTCAGTCATAACCTTGGACAGGACGTAAATAAGTTTCTTTCGCTAGCAGCCATCTTGCCAAAATTAGGTCATCACCATGGCAACTTTCTTTCAGCGTGACAGATGATTGGTTCGCCCATCCCCCTATTGGGAAGATCACCATGACGATGACCTAATTTTACCAAGATGGCTGCTAGCGAAACTCATCTACAGAAATCCAAGATAGGCCTAAACGAAGACAAAATGAAGAGGCAATAACCCTGGTCAGGAATACTTTCATTGGAGCACTATGACGTTCAATGATAATGCGTGTCCACAGTGAGTCGCGACACAATCCCTGTTACATCCTGAGGTATCTGAAGTGTGCTGCTTTTGCCGTTCGTGGCCTACGGTACGTTTGTGTGCGGTCAAGTAAACACTGCTTACCTCAGCATGTGGTTATACTATGACAAGATCGTCCATCACAAATTGCACGACTACATCAGCAAATCAGAGCACCGCCTCGAAATGTGCCAGTGACGTTATGTAATTTGGTCCTTGTGCAAACCAATGGCAGGCTTGCGTTTTTTTCGACAACAATGATCTTTATCGGGCAGAGTCACACCCATCAACGAAGGCATCATGTTCCCGTCAGAAGCAGTACATCAATATCCCGAACTGAAATGTAACCAATTGTCTGCTGGGCAAAGGCCAGCCATTTGTGGGCCATCCCATATCCAATTGTCTCATCTTCAGATGGTTATCGAGTTAGGAATGGTGCAGCTGACACTGCCATACTAAAGCTATTGCGGGCAAATTGGAGGACACAAAGGATAACTCTACGGTGGCCCATAGAGCTCATTGATGAAAAATAATTACATTTGCAATTTTTTTTCAATTCGATAATTTTTTTCTTGGGGTCTGTAAAATTTTTAGAAGTTCCCACCTAGGTGAAAATATTACCACCGCGGTGAGAATATTCCCACCGCGGTGAGAATATTTCCACCTCGGTGGAAATATTTCCACCGCGGTGAAAATTAATTTTCACCGCGGTGGTAATTAATTTTCACCGCGGTGGTAATTATTAATTATCACCGCGGTGGAAAATAATTTTCACCGCGGTGGAAATTAATTTTCACCGAGGTGGAAATATTATCACCGAGGTAGAAATATTCTCACCGCAGTGGTAATATTATCACCGAGGTGGAAATATTATCACCGAGGTGAAAATATTATCACCGCGGTGGGAACTTCTAAAAATTTTACAAATTCCCAAGAAAAAGTTATCGAATTGAAAAAAAATTGCAAATGTAAATATTTTTCATCAATGAGCTCTATGGGCCACCGTAATAACTCAGTTCGTGACGACCACAGTGCAGAGGTCGGCAATGCCATGGCGTCAAGGATCGAATACTTCAAACGGAGAAGTCTGAGAGGATATCACACACGACCACGAGACCCGAGTGGAGCTAACACCTTCAAGGCCGATTGATGATACAATGTACACCCATGGAAAAAAGTAAATGGACAGCAGTTTTTCTTGAATATCTCCAAACCAATGGCATACAGAAAATTGGTCCCAACATACTAATAACAGCAAATTTTCCTGGCTAACTAATGGCATCAGCGTCGAAAAATTCCGCTGAAAGCCGCATTTGACTGAAGGAATTTTGTAAAGGCATATTTTTCGTTACTTTTTTATTTGCAAAATACTACATGTATATGTTGGGACCAATTTTCTGTACCCAATTGGTTTGGAGATATTCAAGAAAAACCGCTGTCCATTTACTTTTTTCCATGAGTATACATATGTAGTTTATCCATACTGCACGTACTGTACATGTGTGCAGTCAGTATACTGTTGACGAATTTTTTTCGATACCATCTTGATAGGACCCCAGCTGTGACCCAATTCAGATTCAATACATTTTCAATTCAATATAACGTCATTTTTCTATTGTTTAATTGAATATCCATATGGGTTGTTATATATATCATCTTTCGGAACATAAATCAAGTCTGGTATATCATTTTTATGTATTGTACACCGCGAATAATACCAACGTACAATGGGTATCAACCATATTTACACTGCCCAAGGGAAAGACAATTGTATAAACATTGTTAGTAATGGACAATAATGAAGAACATTGAAACAGGCCCACGTTGTGTTACAAATGATATGATTATATTGGCCTACATAGGCTTAGCTTGACAAAACTATTATGCCTATAGCTTTAGGCACGGAAATGAAGTGGAAATTTCGCTTTATGGGGTGAAGAAGAAACGGCACAATCCACAAAGAGAAGAAAAACATACGAAATATTTGAATTTTCTCAAAACTCCCGAAATGCCAAAACGAACGCCAATCAGCCAATTCCATGATAACACGAAGAGAGCACCGAAGAGGGCCGACCTTACAGAAAGTCCGATAGTGCTTTCGGTGCCTATCGGCGGTTTTGTTAATGGGGAAATGCGTTAGCCTATAACTAACTGCCGATAGGCGCCGGTAGCACTATCGGACTTTCTGTGCAATCGGCCCTGAAGGATAGACGTTGGCGTGGCGTTTCGGGGGCTTTGCGAAATATCATATATTGCTATACATCAAGTCGTCCAGAGAATATCAGCTGTTTGTTTTGGCTGCTGTAATGTAATTTTTTACCTACAATGATCAAGAGTAACTTGTCAAGTCCTGAAGGATGATCAATTCACTTTCAACGTACTGGTTATGGGCTGTAATACCAGCTGTCATCTGGTGTCACGCGTGAATTGTTAACTAAACAAGTTTGTTCTTTGTAACGAAGTGAGGCTTGACATCTGACAAGTGCCAAATGAAAAAAACGTGACATTCGTCGTAACTGCAACCTACAGCTTTGAGTTCTGTGGTGATTGTTGTTTGCCATGTGGCTGGTCGCGTCTGTCACGCTGTCAGCCATTTCAGCTTATCAACAAAACATTTTTCCCCGATGAAGAATCTCTCCGCTTGGTTTTCATTTTACTTACGACCGCTGAAGCAACGAATAATGGCAACGGAACACTCGACTTGTAACCAGGGCTGAAAGTCCGACAGAAAGTCCGATAGCGCTTTCGGTACCTATCGGCGGTTTACGTTAACTAACTGCCGATAGGCGCCGGTAGCACTATCGGACTTTCTATGCCGATGGCCCAGAACCAACTCCCACTTACCTGTCCCATTCC
Organism: Notospermus geniculatus; assembly: GCA_002633025.1. Lineage (NCBI taxonomy): Eukaryota > Metazoa > Nemertea > Pilidiophora > Heteronemertea > Lineidae > Notospermus > Notospermus geniculatus. The sequence continues at coordinate 424,213 of NMRB01000160.1, forward strand.
TGAACTCGGAAAAAATGACCAAATCCCAAGTGGAAGATTTCGCATGCTGTCCTTCTTGGCCAGGCTCGGGAGTGGGACAAGTAAGTGGACAGTACAGGACATTGCTGTTTCTGACCATACCCCCACCCCATTTTTCCCAGTTCAAGAATGGTACAGGTAAAGTGGGAGTTTAGAGTAGTTGTATTTTTGTGTATAGTAATAAGAAAATAAGAATACTACGATCTGAGGTGTGTTTTCGGTCTACTCACCCCGTTTCGGAGTTGACGGACTGAACGAATTCCCTCATTTTGATGGCACCGGCCCCTTGGGAATGATTCGGTGAACTTTCGTCCATGGTGTATCTCTTATACGGCAATATCGCTCAACATTCCAGATAAAGTAAAATGTGTTCCACTCCCACAATGTATTGCACGTAGGTATTCCAAGTCAACACTTGCTCAGTCAGATAAAATCGCCGCTGTGCGTCTAAACCTAGATTAAAAATACGAATGGAGTGATTTAGGCCTTTTATAGACCGGCTGTGCAGAGGCCTGTCCAAGAATGAACAAAGAACAAAGTAATGTTGGCCATGGGCCTACAGGTCATCGCCCAAATCGATCTTTCGCGCTTTACTGGAGCGAATGTTTCTTTACGTAATCAGTCCACCGCCACGTCAGGCATTATGCAATGTTGATGTCTAGGCCTACATTACACACTCCAGTCGACATCCATTCATGGTTGCCCGTTAACAATAGCATGAAGAATCCATTGTTGCCTTCCAAGTTTGTGTCCGTCGCAAGCCTGTTTCGTCCTCGTCCAATCACAGGAAAAACTCATCCTTCTCGACGATCAGAATTCTTCCCCGTCATCCAAATCCACCTGCGACTTGTCATCCAGCTGTGGGATTACGTCATACGTAGAGCACTTTACGGGCGACAAAGTCACACCACGGCGGGACTAGGATGAAACTGCCGTATCCCATCCTCGCCGATCGCCGTCTGTCGATCACTCGTTCCTTCAAACGGAGCACTGTTGCTTGACGATCGAGTCAAGTGAATCATCCGCCGCGGGTCGGTGCGGTGGGAAACTATCCCTCAACTTCTGTAGTTTATTGGATCCTTTCTCCTGCATGCTATGAAAGATGTATCGTCTCGTTCTGCTGTTATTGATTTGGGGGGGGGGGGGGGNGTGCATTGTTTCCCCTTAAGCCGGTGACAGACTAGTGCGCACGCGACGCGTCGTGCAGGCGTTCCGCCAATCAGATTGTTCGGTAGGTGTTTCGGCCCGTGCTACCGCCTCCCTGATTGGTTGAACGCTTTCCCGACGCGTTGCTCACGCGCCAGTCTGTCACCGCCTTTCAATCTTCTTTTCAGTTTCCACACTTGAAATCAAACCAATATTCGAAAGTGATCCCTCACGGGCTGCGAGTGTCGTTCAGTTGTTGGTGTCGTCGATGAAATACTGCCACCTCCTCATGCACTACGCCGTCTTCGCGTCTACACCGTATATCAACAGGTTGTTGGCGTCACTGAAGACGAAGATTTGGCTATTTTGATCGTCACGAAATACATGTATATGCATGTACATGTACATATGATTGTACTCTCCTAGCGGGCATGCTGACCATTCCAGTTGGTGAATAGTGGACACAGGACAGAGGAACGGGTGTCCACATCCCTTCAGTCCACTGTGGTCACCGCCAAAAGTTGGTCGAAAGCTGGGGTCGAAAGTTCAACGCCATTTCCTGTCCTGTTTCGACTTGTTTAGGCCTACTAGAATGACATTGGTGACATTTTGTAGGTACCCTCCTACAGAGCAGCCAAGATACAGAATTAGCACAAAATTGACACACAAAATGATAATAAGCAAAAAGTCAATCTCCAGAATTCAGGAATTTTCGACCCCAACCGGGGTCTTTTTCAAGTGGAACTTTACAATCTGAAACTCTAGAAAAGACACTTGAAAAAGACTCCAGTTGGGGTCGAAAATTCGTGAATTCTGGAGATTGACTTTTTGCTTATTATCTCCTACAGAGCAGGGTGCCAAACATGCATTTTCTATCGTCAAAATCCGTCACATCCGTTTAGCGGTGCGTTGGAGCAAACTACAGTGAACAGTAGCCCTTCAAAAGGATTCAGTTCTATCATCTTTTCCTAGATGGCGTAGCAGTAGAACACAAGCCGAACGCGTCCAGTGAACCCGGGTGCGAGACCCGAACTCTCTTGTGGTACTTCTGTGCTGTTCCTCTGTCATCGAAAAAATGACAACATTTCAAGATGTTTTGCAGGCTCAAAAACGCATCGCATCGTTCGTTCATAGAACTCCGGTGTTTACATCGGCAACGGTTGATAAAATGGCGGGAAGGAAAGTGTTTTTCAAGGCGGAACACCTCCAGAAAACGGGTGCCTTCAAAGCAAGGGGAGCAATGAACGCAGTACGTGTCAGTGGGCCTACTTTATAATACTATACAAAGTATAGGCAAATACAAAGTCAGCTTGACACGTATCTAGCAGCCGTAGCCTAGGTCTACTAGCCGTCATGGACATGAATGGTCATGTCGTGTAACTTGTTCTTGTACTAGGCCTAGAGCAGCCCCCTGGCTTGGTTAGTTAGGGCATGATGCTAGGGCTAGGCCAAAATATGTGCTACATGTAGCCTAGGTATATGGCCGAGGCTAACTTGATCTATTATAAGCTATCCCACTGCATCCTGATCCTGTTTATTTTTGCAGATCTCATTACTGAAGGAGAGGACCCCAAGTGTTCCAGGTGTTGTAAGTAGGTGGGAACCTTTGAGACTGAGATTCCACCGTAAAAACTAAGAAAAGTTGCTTTCATACCGTACCATCTAAAGACACTTTTAAACTGCTGACACCATCAACTTCCCCGTATTGGTTGTTTCTCCAGGTCACCCATAGCAGTGGCAACCATGGCCAGGCAGTTGCGTGGGCGGCACAGACGACGGGACTAAAGGCGGTCGTAGTTGTCCCAGATAATACTCCCTCTGTGAAAGCAAAGGCAATTCTTGATTATGGGGCGGAACTGGTGTATTGTAAGCCTTCACCACAATCAAGGCAGGTTGACCTGAGCATTGTTCAGGTTTTATCAAGAAGTACAGTTACAGCTCTCTATTTATACAAGTAGGACAAATTCGGGACCGACTCTCCTTTCATTGAGATGTGTCCTGATTACAGGTCAAAATGTACGCATAAAGCCTAGTTTATACTTCGACGCACGACCATCGGTGTCCGACGCGCGATCAAAATCTGGACGCCGACCTAATGAAGTAGGCTTATGTCGGCGTACAGATTTTGATCGTGCGTCGGACGCCGATGGTCTTGCGTCGAAGTATAAACTAGGCTTAAAGTGACCTGTTAGGAATTGCATTTGATGTCCTCAATAGGGATGTGTCCTGGCAGAGGCGTCCACTTGGAGGAGGTTCCACACTACCCTAGATGGAGACTTATGAGTGCCGAGTACTCGTCAGTGCAGGTGTTATATCTGCCAGTGTTTCTGTGGGTGAGCGTGTCCCCCTTATTGTTTGGGATACGCTGGCAGATAGATTGACATGTTTCTTTGTGTGTACCCTGTTGTCAAATCGCCGCTTATTCCATCAGACAATAGCAGGGGAACACTCACAGATAAGGAACACTCGCAGATGTTACACCGGCTACTTTTCAGTGACTTATGTTGCCTGTTGGATGTTTTAAGCCGACCGCGAACTTAACGTGATCAATCTCTGAATTATTTAGGATGGAAACCTGCAAGGCCGTTTCAGAAGAAAGGAACTTGACAATCATACCACCCTATGACCACTATGATGTCATAGCAGGGCAGGTAAGGATTCTACTGAATGTACCGGTATTTCAAATGATTATACCAGTGAAGAAGGTACCACTAACAAGCTTGTGCCGATACCATCGACTACCCGCAGTAGTACCAAGGGAACTGTAGTATGGCTTTTACTTCAGTCAATCATACATTTATACTTCGTGGCGAGAGACTGCCATACCTCTGTAGGACCAAACTGCTCATGTCTTCTTTGAATTTTTCAGGGAACCATTGGCCTAGAGTTCATGGAACAAGTGCCCGACCTAGACGCAATACTCGTCCCTATCAGTGGGGGAGGAATGACATCTGGAATAGCCATTGCTTCAAAACATATTAAACCGTCTATAAAAGGTTACGTGTGATGAATAGCTTATTAAAGTATATGTATAGCCTACAGCTTCTTTTCTATTAATTCTCATTTTATTTGTCTCTTTTCCAACAAGGCAGAAAAATCAGAGTTCGTATGCGTAGAATGCAGAAATACGTGACTAAACTTCGGTCGGCCTCATTGATCGTAGCAAATGCAAGTGAGACGGAAACAATTTTGATACTGTTGAATTCCTATGCAATTTTCACCGGTGTGTAGATTTGGGGAACGGGTACTGACGTTGGTAGTGAGTAGGCCTATGCAACTGGTTATAGTCATGTTAGTGGTTTTTCCGGAACTCTCACAATCTGTTTCAGTGTTTGCTGTTGAGCCAAAAGGAAAAGACCTGGAAAAATGTCTTCGAAGTGGTAAGCCCAAACCCAAACATTTGTGTCAATGTAACTACAAGCCCTACGTTGATTTGTCTAATCATGTGTACTGTCACTCCATTCCTGTTCTGCAGGGGAACGTTTGTGGCCGGACCCACCGCAATTCATAGATACAATTGCGGAAGGTATCAGGACGCAGCAACTAGGCATATTAACGTTTCCAATAGTGAAAGAATTGGTTGAAAAAGATGTTTTTACTGTGGTAAGTGTATATGCTACACATGTATTCATACACTAAGCTTCGTACATTTTCACTAAGTAAGAACTTCGAGTACTGAAAAATTGATTTTGATTTGAAATCAAATATCTGCTGCATATTTCCTGCTTTGTTAATTTCAATGAGTACCGAATATTAACGACTTTATCTTTACAGACAAATGAGGAAATGATTGAAAGTATGAAGTTTGCATGGCAGAGAATGAAGGTAGGAACTCCGATGTATCATGGGGTGGTGCTAAGACATTGACTCACAACAGCCCTGGAAAAATATCACGTTGGCTTCAAATGAAAAGCGATACTGAGCATCACTATACCTAAACAATTTAGACCTAATTTTAAAAGGGTGTATCTCAGTTCAAGATCGAGGAGGGGGTACGTGGTCAATTCGGCTTTCTCCTGCCAATACAACTTTGAATAACGTTCAATTTCTTCTCCACAGTTCGTCATTGAAGCGAGTTCAGCTGCTGGAGTGTCTGCTGTGATGTCAGAAAAGATGAAGAAGCTGGATCCGGCGATTAAAAACGTGGGAGTAATCTTATGTGGCGGGAATGTAGATTTGGACAATTTGCCATGGTATGCCAGCTAGCATTCAAATCCTCTTTAGAGTATTGCAATGTATCTATAAAAAGGCTAATTGATTTTTTACGTAATTTTCATGATTATCATAAGATTAAATTAAGTTACATTTAGTGCATACTTTTGATATTACCTTATCAATTGGTTAAACACATGATTGTATGAAAAAAGTATGCCTCCCAACAAAAGACTGACGGAATAAGCCATGGCATGAAAATGGAGAGGCACTGAAAGGCATGTCTCTCTGTTTTTGAGTGTCCGCCAAACAATAAAACGGGTACAGACTTACGGAAGGCTGTCTCGATCACCACCTGGATTTACGGTAGGCCTAAGTAGTCCTCGCTGCATAACTATAGCTACCTCCGTTTCCTACCTACCTCCGTTTCCAGGACAGACTCCAGTCATACATCAGCTGAAGACTGAAGAACAACTTCTGTCGTCGCGAGTCATATCCACGGCAATCCCTCGGTCAAAAACAAACCAAACGCTGAAACCATTCTACCAATATAATTTGTCACAATTTTATTCATTAACACGTTCTATAAGTTTTACCTTGACTAACGACAACACTGCAATCGAGTCGTTCAAACCGTTTCATCAGTTTGCGATGAGCGAGAGGAGGTACCGTCGAAGTGCGGAACGTCCCCGTTTCGTCATTGCGAATGACCAAGGTGGCGAACGACTGTCCGGAATCCGTGACATGGACGACGCGAGACCTTCATGCGTTCTGGAAGGTGGCGCCAAACTACAACTTGAAGTACAACAGAACGATTGATATACCGTACTCAGTTCATAGTTGATATCACCAGTATGTTGTAGCGCCATCTATGGCACATTAAAGCCTCCACACTTGTCCAGACCGCGGTGCATTTTTTGGAAACGTCTCCGTTTGTATGGAGGCAGCTCGGGAAGAATATAAAAGATTTTAACGCAAATGCGTGGAGGTCTTCAACCAAAACCTGAAGGCCCGTCTGACCCTGAAAGGAGGACACCACACTGAAGAACCTTCTGGTGAGAACGATATCCAACGGTTGCCAATCAATGCCAGATCCGTCGGCAAAATGCTCGAATACGAGACACGTCTCGCGACCGATCACGAAATCCGAACCCGTCGTTGATAAGTGGTAAGCACGTGAGAGATTTAGGGCGAGATGAAACTCCCGGTTCAGATTTGATCCCAGCTGCCTATCCGTCATGTCTGTCGACATCAAAACCAAAGCCAGTTCCGTAACCGAGTTGCAGAGGGAGGCTTTGTCACGTGATCTGAACCGAACAATTCATCTTTTCGTTACTAAATTTCCAGAACAGCCTCGGTGGGTGACCACGATTCAGTTTCGTCAATGTAGTTCCTGGTTGTCTCGTTCATATCGGAATTGGACAACGATTACGTCTAGTCTGCCCACAATAGCATATAATACAAGTAATCACAACCAAATATAGGTCCAAGTCGAAGTATAAGCTCGATGTTGCAACCACACCATGAATGGCGGACGGCAATTCGCAGCGTCAAGTTCTTTTCCGCCTTTGGCACGAGAGTCGATTCGTTTTGTTAATTTTTTTTCATTAGATCTAAGAAATAACACGAAAGACTGCCTCTCGTCTCAAGAAACCGTCATTTCTTATTCTTTCAGACAAAAATTTTAACATGAAAGAGTTTCTGAGTAACACGAGTCGTCAGAACGTTTTTACTGATAATTTCCAGATGTTTCGCAATCCTGCGCCATTTAGCGTCATCGTTGGCCGCGGGGCAACACCGATAACTTATATCGAGTGGACCTAAGCCATTTCANTCGACGGTGCCGCCAGCAGGCTGAGAGGTGGGTCGTTGAGGAATTAGGAAGCTCACCAGAATCCCGATTATACCGAAGATCAGCAGGTTAGCCCCGATCCAGACGAATACCTTCCACCAGATAGACGTGCAGCGCCGCCTTTTGGCACCGGGGTTCAAGAGATACCGAAAATCATCCTCTTCTTCTTCGTAAATCTTCGGATCTTTGAATGAGCTCGTTTTCTCGTAGAAATGATGTAAGTACGACTTGACGCCGAAGTAATCTCCACATCCCGACCTTTCCGTGGTGCTGTCCTGCCGATCGACTTCGTCGACCCTCTCTAATGGAGGCTTCCCTGTGTGTCGTCTGCTAGAACCTGCACCATTTCCGCCATTACCGGAAGTATCCTCTCCGCCATTTTTCTCAGTCAGTCGTGTCGTTTCATTTTCTGTCGCCATTGCGTGATTTTCATTTGGCGTTATTTCTCAGTTCCTGAAAATATATAAAGTGTATACATGTACACACGTGCGAAACTGGCAACACAGACATTCAAAACGCTGATCGACTAGAAGCTACAAGTGTCCATCTGAAACGTGTGGGTTGTTCTAAGTTTGTTCTAGGTCAAGATAGAAACAATAATTGAAGGGTTGTAAGTAATCTCATACATCTATCGCTATGAAATCACTAAGTGTTGGCATTCAGAACCCTGTTACGACTCGCCCAACCCTAATCCTCTCCCACGCGATGACTGAACCATATGTGGAATAGCTTTTTGATGAACTGCCAAAAGCAGACAAGCGAAAGACACAAAAACGAATGACAACTGAATGTAGGGTGTATACCTCAAAGAGTAAAGATGAAGACGGGAGTTTTGGAAAAAAGGCGAGGTGAAGGCCGATATCTCCCGCAAATTTTCCAACAGCAGAAGAGCACGACGTACGAATAATACGCCAACACAAACCTCTCAATAGTGGTGGTATTTGACATTTTGAATTTTACATGTTTCACAAAAAGAAGGACAGCTAACAAAAGCACCGAATGACTTCGACGAAACAATTGACAAACACCAGGCGGAGTACAATGTAGGTAAAAAACATAGATGTACTGATGTCGTTATATTTTCCTCCGAGCATCTCGAGGAAGTAAAAAAGCCACAATATATCCACAAAAGGCAACCACAATAATGATCCAGGGCAGTGCTTTGGAGAGTCGCCCAGGACAGCAACATATGTGACCGGAATCCATTTCAGATTCGTCTGAGCGAACGGATGCATTGGAAAAAACGGTGACCATTCGCCAGATTATGGGCGGTTACATCCGCAAATAAAGACGTTACAAAAGAAAGACGTTTTAGTCACGACCACTGTCGGCGTCGTGATGCGATCTCGAGACGGAGCTGAGAAAGACGTTGGGTGGCGCTGCAGTCGTCAGGATGATCTTGAGTAGCAGCAGATCAAAACTGACTAACTCTTCTAATTTTGTAACGTCTACAAATCACCGACGATACCAGGTCATTAATACGATTGCAGCACTGCCCAACGTCTTTCTCAGCTACGACTCGAGATCATCCTGACGACTACAGCGCCGCCCAACGTCTTTCTTAGCTACGACTCGAAATCATCCTGACGACTTCAGCGCCGCCCAACGTCTTTCTTAGCTACGACTCGAGGTCATCCTGACGACTTCAGGAAGCACTACCAAAATGGGAGAAGTCGACGTACTTGAGTTTAGGAATTACTTGCTGCTCAATTTGTTAGTCTATTGTAAGATTAGAATAAGCCTGGGATGATTTTAATTCTCCTATTTTCATTTGTCCTTAGATTTTTCTCTCGAATGATTTTCCCATAGGCCTACAAATCTCGTAAAGTACATTATCATCAACAACCTGACATTTATCTCCATCAGCAGCACAGTCATTTAACTATAAACTAGCAAAGGTAATAGTTCATAGAGGAAGTTGAAAAATCATAATTATGAGACCGCATTCCAGGCACGGCTGTGCGTCTGGTAGATTTTTCGATATACCGTACAATGTATGTTTTTCGATACTTTTGAATAATACCATCCGGATTGCCGCGGTTGCTTGTTGCTTTATTATGGATAAATGGGCTGCAGCAAACATTGACGCCCATGTTTACATCATTCTCGGTGGCCTGCTGTCACGTTCGCTGCCTCTGGCGTGTCTGGAGGAGGATTATCTAAGATAAGAGGACCCATCTTGCAGCTGACATTCACTGCCAAAAACGCAACGACTTTTTATGAAAACATGATTTTTTTCGTGATTATCACAGAATAACAGAACGTTCATTAATATTTCAGCATACAATTAATACCTTTGACAACTGTAGAAATTTCATCCAGAGGTTTTCCTCCCAAGAGGATACCCAGAGAAAATCAAATTTTGCAGTCAATCAGTTTCAATTACATGAGGCTTTTTTAGAGTTTGTTCGTGCGTCGGCTGCTGTGAATTCAGCAGTCCCTCCGCGATTCCCTCACGTCACAAAACACATTTACAAAGTGTCGCCCCCTGCACCAGCTGTACCTTTTTCGACGGGGACCAATCACAGCGTCGCTAACATAGACCAATCAAAATGCACCTTGAATTCCCTAATCCATCCGAAAAGGGCACGGCACTTCTGTGTTGTAATCTTGTGATATATAGGAAAAATGGTAAATGGTCTCCAGAGAGTTTAGAATGTCTCAGTGATTCATCGGATCTGAAGGCCATGTAACGCCCGCGCTGCAATAAAAAAAAGTACGACTGCTCGCTTGCATCGGGGAGTTTCTTTGATATATTGCCTTAGTTTTGTCTCTTTTGATCTCCACAACCTACCCTGAGGACATCCATTAGTAGTCTTTCAGGCTTATCGGAGATTTTAAACCCGATACTAGTCGATACATCTATTAAGTATTGACACGATTGATCGATTCAGAACACACGGGAATTTGCAGTTGATCGATTCTTCAACAAGGACCTTTTCTAACGTATTTTTCCAATTTTGCATGCAAGCTTCCCAATGAGGCCTTAAATGAGATTCGCTAGCATTTTAGGTGTAGCATCTGCCATTGTTTCCATCTGCCAGTGTCTCCCCTTATTGTTTGCGAAAACGCTGGCAGATCGACACGATTCTCATATGTCCCCTGTTGTCAAGTCGCAGCTTATACGTCAGATAGTAGGGAACACTCACAGATGGGGAACATTCAAAAATATTACACCGGCATTCAACATGCAGAAAGATGGCTGCCCATGCAATCGACCTATATAGGACCGCAACTGAACAAGTATCATATGCATCATATAGAGAATTAAGTGATATCAGGCCTAAATAACGAACATGAACATGCCGCTGGGATATCAAATTAATGATACTGACGATAGACACGACATGAAATTATAGAAAAATAATCCCATATGATCAACCACTGAATAAAAAGCAATATCAACAAGATTCAGATGACAAATTTCAATAATTACAAGGAGTGCTACACGGAGCTCTCCGACGTTGGGGCTGATGGTGGTGGGTATTTTTCATATAACATCTTGTTCGACACAGAACATCAGAAAAACGCTCTGTTTAGCCGTGTAACATTTCCTTTTGATGGGATTTCGGGATGATAAATAACGCCCAACTCAACATAAATGGGGCAATTTGTGTTGCCTGTGTTGTATTTTTCATCATCAAGTACCAATTTAGAACGTAGACAATGGTACTTGGTTACACTTGTATCACGTAACCAGATGTCTATTCAAGCTCATGTGCAGAACGATGTACACGTCGATGCTCAAATCACGGCATACACATCGATGCTCCAATCACGACATACACATCGATGCTCAAATCACGGCATACACATCGATGCTCAAACCACGGCATACACATCGATGCTCAAATCACGGCATACACATCGATGCTCAAATCACGGCATACACATCGATGCTCAAACCACAGCATACGCATCAATGCTCAAATCACGGCATACACATCGATGCTCAAACCACAGCATACGCGTGTACATGCCGACGCTCAATTCACGGCATACTCATCGATGCTCAAAAGACGGCATTTTTTCCATGATTTCTTCCATCATCGTAAAGAACAATGGTGGATATGTAAACATTCTACCGAGTGAAAGTGGCAGACATTTGAGATTGTCAACAACAAAGCAGCTTAATGAAACATTTGTAAGCCGTTACCATGGTTTCGAAGTCACAGCGGCCATGACAAACCGCTCGAATGAGTCATCGAAAGGAAATGCCAAGAAAGGCGGTAGATAACAGGCTAGGAATACTAAATGTACATCTGCACGAGCTCATGGACTAAACTGAGAACACATCAGCGTATATTTTCATTGAACTATAGTCATTAGATGTCATGATGCATATTTTATGACCCTGTGCCAACAAGTAGGCGAAAATGTTTGCAAAATAGCGTTACTTGAAGCACTGGATCTTGAACCATCAACGGTCTGGATGGAGCGTAGTCCGTAGGTAGGCGAAGTGACCATAGTATTTACATGTATTTTTGCCCTAATAATGCACTCTAAAAACTAAAGTGTTGGACTTAACTCTTAAAGAGTTATATATAACACTTTGCAAGCGTCTCCACAGTGACTGCACTCTAAGTGTTAATTCTACACTTTCTTAAGTGTTAACATTTTTAACACTTAGCAAGTGTTACATGTGTAATACCTGAATGCAGTGAGTGTTTATGAGAACGCACGGTGACCGGATTGGGGAGTGTGCCTGGAGGGCTGGCAGACCCCCCCCCTCTCCCCAGTAGAAATACATGTAGGCCTAGCTTCTTATCGTTTTCAGTCATCATGAACATGTTAATTTTACCACTTGCACAGTCAACACTTAAAAGTGTTGATTCATTCACAGTCAACACTTAAGAGTGTTGATTCATTCAAAGTGTGAAAATAACACTTAATCAACACCTAAAGTGTTAAAACAATGTAACACTTTATAAGCGTTATTTTTCAACACTTAAGTTTTTAGAGTGTACACTTCAAAGTGTGGAAATAACACTTAATCAACGCCTGAAGTGTTAAAACTAATGTAACACTTTATAAGCGTTATTTTCCAACACTTTAGTTTTTAGAGTGTGCTAGTCACACTTAAGCTTTGTTTTGGCCCGAAATTCGGCATGATAATAGCGGATACCATATTCTGATGGTTTAATTTACGAAAGAACTTTGTTGCGGTCGCAGTTTTACTTCTTTTTAGCAGTGTTATTCGAGAGACCCTTTCGAGGAAAATGGCGCCCGTTTGTTTACAAATTTTTACGGCCTTATTTCTCTCAAATAACACTTCGGTTTCTGGATCTAAATGTACATTTCACTTCTATGAACACAGCAGTGCATGTACCAGACAATTGGTGCGAATATTTTGCAACTTTTGGAGAAAAAAAGTACTCGTGTTTGCAAAAAAACCAAAACAAACGCCATATAACAATATAGGGCGGCCATTTTCCTCGAAACCGTCTATTGCTTTACAAACTTCTCCCAACCGCACCGCGTTGTGTGCACCAATTCCAGCCGGGCCGGGCAATCCAACCTCGGCTGAATCGCAATCGCCGATTGCCACGGGTACTTGCTAGTTAATGATATTTCGTGACGAGCACTTAGGAAGATGAAGGCATGTTTCACAAAGGGAACGCGGCAAAAACGCTGTTCCTTTCCTCAACAGAATGCTTCTGAAAGCTTTCCGGTATCCGTGTTCGAGTTCGCCAATTAACACGACCAGTCATTCCTCTCACTGAATGAATATTATCATGTTCGCTCGACTAGTAATCTGCTGAGAGAGGCGGTAACACAAACCAAAACACCTACCGAAGAATCTGATTGGCGGAACGCCTGCACGACGCAGGGTCGCGTGCGCGCCAGTCTGCCACCAGCTTTTATAGAATAGCTGTGTCTTTTGTCACTTTGTATATTGTGTTGGCAAAATGGCCTAAAACGACTGACTGTGAAAGCCCTATTGTGATGCCAAGTCGATTTGATACTCGGTATATGTCACTTTAACGAAATTACTTGTGGCTTGTTGTCGTTGTCAGCCCCCGCACACTCACTTTGCAATATCTGTTTGTTGCAGAGGCAGTGAAAGTAATGCAGAGTGATGCAGGCTAATATCCCCATCATTCATAAACTCAGCGGGTGGGGAATTTACCATGTCGCACTTTGATCATCGGAGATCAACCGCTATCATAATACAATTGAAACTATTGATCCATCACGCATTTATTCCATTCAGTAGTAGTTTAATCAGTGTCAATTTGCTATCGAATGATCATGGTGATAAACGCAATTGCTGGTGTATAATGAACCCTTTTAGTATTGTGGCGTTTTGTGCTAATGACCTTGGAGGTAATCAGCAACCGCGATGCGGTGGGAGTCTTGGTATAATCGATTTTAATGGAGGACATCCGCACTTTTACATCCCGGAGTTAATCCGGGGCCTCCTCTACGTCCCCGCTCATGGTTGGATGGCGGTGACGTTGAGGAAACGAGGACTGAGAACAACACCTCAGTCATAACCTTGGACACATCCTCCCACAGCAGGGGTTTTTACCTCGCTCCTCTTCATCCGCTCACACAAACCCCTGCCGAAATTCGCGGGAATCCGTGGAGTATCAAAGCCATTCCAGCAAATGTTCATCCCCACCATCTCATCCCAAGTTGGCCGGTGATTGATACACATGAACTACGCAAAGCTGACCCAGGTCAACATGAAATTACTCCCTCGGCGTATCTGTTTGGCGACGTGTGGCCTGAGAATGATATACATTCTGTGCGATGAATGCAGGGTAGGCTGAACTCAACTTAGATTGAATCCAGCGGTGTGAATAGGTTAATTGTCGGCCTGGGTCAGCGTAAACAATGTCAGCTGCTTGGCTGTGAATATTACAAGGGCCGTTATACATGTATACGTGTAACTGATCTCTAGTTAGGGTGAGGTGGGGAAGCTGAGGTACTTCAGCACTGTGTTGTGCGTGACACTACAAGACACGTGTACGTGTAATGCCTGTCATCTTAAGGTGACTCAGAATGGCGTTCGCTGATTGGGCGCATTTTCTCGTGCGCCAAGTACCCCAGCAAATCAGGCGGATTTCCTCAGGGGTTTGTCTGCGGTGACGAAGGGAGCGAGCAGTAAGAACGCCTGATATTCTCAGGATGCCTTGGACAGGACGTAAATAAGTTTCTTTCGCTAGCAGCCATCTTGCCAAAATTAGGTCATCACCATGGCAACTTTCTTCCAGCGTGAGAGATGATTGGTTCGCCCATCCCCCTATTGGGAAGATCACCATGACGATGACCTAATTTTAGCACGATGGCTGCTAGCGAAACTCATTTATAGAAATCCAAGATAGGCCTAACGAAGACAAAATGAAGAGGCAATAACCCTGGTCAGGAATACTTTCATTGGAGCACTATGACGTTCAAATGATAATGGCGTGTCCACAGTGAGTCACGACACAATCCCTGTTACATCCTGAGGTATCTGAAGTGTGCTGCTTTTGCCGTTCGTGGCCTACGGTACGTTTGTGTGCGGTCAAGTACAACACTGCTTACCTCAGCATGTGGTTATACTATGACAAGATCGTCCATCACAAATTGCACGACTACATCAGCAAATCAGAGCACCGCCTCGAAATGTGCCAGTGACGTTATGTAATTTGGTCCTTGTGCAAACCAATGGCAGGCTTGCCTTTTTTTCGACAACAATGATCTTTATCGGGCAGAGTCACACCCATCAACGAAGGCATCATGTTCCCGTCAGAAGCAGTACATCAATATCCCGAACTGAAATGTAACCAATTGTCTGCTGGGCAAAGGCCAGCCATTTGTGGGCAGAGCCATCCCATATCCAATTGTCTCATCTTCAGATGGTTATCGAGCTAGGAATGGTGCAGCTGACATTGCCATACTAAAGCTATTGCGGGCAAATTGGAGGACACAAAGGACAACTCAGTTCGTGACGACCACAGTGCAGAGGTACGGCAATGCCATGGCGTCAAGGACCGAATACTTCGGAGAAGTCTGAGAGGAATATCATACACGAGTACGGAGACCCGAGTGGAGCTAACACCTTCAAAGCCCGATTGATGATACAATGGGTCATATGAATAAAGACGAGCAAATGCTTTTACTTCAGATTTGTACAGCATTGCCTAATGCATTTGTATTGCAAAATTCAAGTAAAAGCATTTGCTACTCTTTATTCATATGACCCAATGTACACTCATGGAAAAAAGTAAATGGACAGCAGTTTTTCTTGAATATCTCCAAACCAATGGCATACAGCATACAGAAAATTGGTCCCAACATACTAATAGTAGCAAATTTTCCTGGCTATCTAATGGCATCAGCGTCGAAAAATTCCGCTGAAAGCCGCATTTGACTGAAGGAATTTTGTAAAGGCATGTTTTTCGCTACTTTTTTATTTGCAAAATAAAATTTGCTACTACATGTATATATGTTGGGGCCATTTTTCTGTACCGGTACCCAATTGGTTTGGAGATATTCAAGAAAAACCGCTGTCCATTTACTTTTTTCCATGAGTGTATATGTAGTTTATCCATACTGCACGTACTGTACATGTGTGCAGTCAGTATACTGTTGACGAATGTTTTTTTTCGACACCATCTTGATAGGACCCCAGCTGTGACCCAATTCAGATTCAATACATTTTCAATTCAATATAACGTCATTTTTCTATTGTTTAATTGAATATCCATATGGGTTGTTATATATATCATCTTTCGGAACATAAATCAAGTCTGGTATATCATTTTTATGTATTGTACACCGCGAATAATACAACGTACAATGTGTATGGGTATCAACCATATTTACACTGCCCAAGGGAAAGACAATTGTATAAACATTGTTAGTAATGGACAATAATGAAGAACATTGAAACAGGCCCACGTTGTGTTACAAATGATATGATTATATTGGCCTACATAGGCTTAGCTTGACAAAACTATTATGCCTATAGCGTTAGGCACGGAAATGAAGTGGAAATTTCGCTTTATGGGGTGAAGAAGAAACGGCACAATCCACAAAGAGCAGAGAAAACATACGAAATATTTGAATTTTCGCAAAGCTCCCGAAATGCCAAAACGAACGCCAATCAGCCAATTCCATTGTTCGATAACACGAAGAGAGCACCGAAGAGGGCCGACCTCACAGAAAGTCCAATAGTGCTTTCGGTGCCTATCGGCGGTTTTGTTAATGGGGAAATGCGTTAGCCTATAACTAACTGCCGATTGGCGCCGGTAGCACTATCGGACTTTCTGTATGTGCAGTCGGCCCTGAAGGTTAGACGTTGGCGTGGCGTTTCGGGGGCTTTGCGAAATCTCTTATATTGCTATACATCAAGTCGTCCAGAGAATATCAACTGTTTGTTTTGGCTGCTGTAATAGACCCCTTGCGCAAGTCGGCCATTACAGCCAGAAGGTGTAAACAAACCTTGGGCCTAGTGCATTGTGCCGACGGTAAGCACAGGAGCCAACTGTACAAATGCATTAGGCCCCCTAGGGCGAGGCTAATGTTGACACCCTGGGCTGATAAGCGCAAGGGGTCTATGTAATTTTTTACCTGATCAAGAGTAACTTGTCAAGTCCTGAAGGATGATCAATTCACTTTCAACGTACTGGTTACGGGCTCTAATACCAGCTGTCATCTGGTGTCACGCGTGAATTGTTAACTAAACAGGTTTGTTCTTTGTAACGAAGTGAGGCTTGACATCTGACAAGTGCCAAATGAAAAAAACGTGACATTCGTCGTAACTGCAACCTACAGCTTTGAGTTCTGTGGTGATTGTTGTTTGCCATGTGGCTGGTCGCGTCTGTCACGCTGTCAGCCATTTCAGCTATCAACAAAACATTTTCCCCCGATGAAGAATCTCTCCGCTTGGTTTTCATTTTACTTACGGCCGTTGAAGCAACGAATAATGGCAACCGAACACTCGACTTGTAACCAGGGCTGAAAGTCCGACAGAAAGTCCGATAGCGCTTTCGGTGCCTATCGGCGGTTTACGTTAACTAACTGCCGATAGGCGCCGGTAGCACTATCGGACTTTCTATGCCGATGGCCCATAACCAACTCCCACTTACCTGTCCCATTCCTGAACTCGGAAAAAATGACCAAATCCCAAGTGGAAGATTTCGCATGCTGTCATTCTTTGCCAGGCTCGGGAGTGGGACAAGTAAGTGGACAGGACATTGCTGTTTCTGACCATACCCCCACCCCATTTTTCCCAGTTCAAGAATGGGACAGGTAAAGTGGGATCGAGTTTAGAGTAGTTGTGTAATAAGAAAATAAGAATACTACATGTACGATCTGAGCTATGTTTTCGGTCTACTCACCCCGTTTCGGAGTTGACGGACTGAACGAATTCCCTCATTTTGATGGCACCGGCCCCTTGGGAATGATTCGGTGAACTTTCGTCCATGGTGTATCTCTTATACGGCAATATCGCTCAGCATTCCAGATAAAGTAAAATGTGTTCCACTCCCACAATGTATTGCACGTAGGTATTCCAAGTCAACACTTGCTCAGTCAGATAAAATCGCCGCTGTGCGTCTAAACCTAGATTAAAAATAGGAATGGAGTGATTTAGGCCTTTTATCGACCGGCTGTGCAGAGGCCTGTCCAAGAATGAACAAAGAACAAAGTAATGTTGGCCATGGGCCTACAGGTCATCGCCCAAATCGATCTTTCGCGCTTTACTGGAGCGAATGTTTCTTTACGTAATCAGTCCACCGCCACGTCAGGCATTATGCAATGTTGATGTCTAGGCCTACATTACACACTCCAGTCGACATCCATTCATGGTTGCCCGTTAACAATAGCATGAAGAATCCATTGTTGCCTTCCAAGTTTGTGTCCGTCGCAAGCCTGTTTCGTCCTCGTCCAATCACAGGAAAAACTCATCCTTCTCGACGATCAGAATTCTTCCCCGTCATCCAAATCCACCTGCGACTTGTCATCCAGCTGTGGGATCAATTACGTCATACGTAGAGCACTTTACGGGTGACAAAGTCACACCACGGCGGGACTAGGATGAAACTGCCGTAGTACCCCATCCTCGCCGATCGCCGTCTGTCGATCACTCGTTCCTTCAAACGGAGCACTGACTGCTTGACGATCGAGTCAAGTGAATCATCCGCCGCGGGTCGGTGCGGTGGGAAACTATCCCTCAACTTCTGTAGTTTATTGGATCCTTTCTCCTGCATGCTATGAAAGATGTATCGTCTCGTCCTGCTGTTATTGATTTGGGG
>NMRB01000160.1:453918-507866 GCA_002633025.1 Notospermus geniculatus
CAACATGATGCTTTGAATTCCATTTCTGACGATAACTGAGCTATTTTCAGCACAATTAGTGTTCCATGTACAAATGTACGTCAGCCTATTCAAATGTACACCGATGACCCTGAACACACATCGTTCGTGGGGTTCTCATTAATTCAGACCTTTTGTATCATAAGACCAACTAGTCGGAATTCAACAAAATTTGCAGTGAATGTGCAGAAGGGTCTTGCCTATCAAATGGAAACGTCAGAATGCAAATCTGTTGGGTTTTAAAGGCATATTGTCCACATTTATAAAATGCTTAATTTGTCAGTTGAACCTTTATGGTTGATTCCTTTATGGTTTAGGTCATTTATCATGTCGCGAACCTTTCTACAGGGGTTTGGTTCAGTTGATCATTCTGCAAGTCCCTTGACCTCTCTTTTAATTTTACGGTAGCAGGTTGCAAGGCAAGTCGCAAAGCAGAAAATCAGCAGTGGATTGCTAGCTTTACCAAACTATAATAGAAGGCATATGTTATGATCGATTGTTTTGCGACGCACTTGTTAGAAATGAAATCACGCTTTCCATTCATGTCCTACTCCATTGAGTATCAATGGACGTCTCAAATACTGGTCATGCTGATCGTAACTCCGCGTTGAAACTGGCAGAGGAAACCATGAAAGAAAAGACTGCCTTAAGGCGTTGTCGCTTTCTCTGGCCCCTGGGAAATCAACATGGCCGCTTCGTCGCGTCTGTTTCATGTTCCCCGGCCCTGATTTCCTGACATGTAGCTCTAGCTTTGAGAAGACCCAGGAGACAGTCGACAAAAGATCACCAATTAATTAGCAATTCATTAGATGGTGAAAAATTTTTAAGCCAGATTTTCCTCTTTGGCAAACTAGGAAGTGATCATTAATAACGCACATCTCATCAAAGTGCCAACATCAGGAACAGCAAAAGCAGAAACGGCTTGAACTTGTGGTGGTCAAAGACCTGAGCCCTCAGACGACCACCGCAACTCCTCGACAATGCGGGAGTTTTCGCAAAGCCCCCGAAAACGCCAACGCGAACGCCAAACCCATTGTTCGATGCCACGAAGAGAGCACCGAACAAAAGGACAGACTTTCGCGTTGGCGTTTCGGGGGCTTTGCGAAAACTCTAAACGTGCATTACATTTCCTGATATCTTGCTAGTTTCAGGAGGCACTGGGATCTCCGTGTGATGAAGTTGTGACACATTTTCAATTCCCCAGGAAGCCAATGAGCTTGGCCGATAAGCTCCTTATGACGACGGCAGCGGTCCGCCTTCAGGTCGTCTAGGTTCCTAATTTGTACGGGTACAGCTATCGTTGGAAAGGCTGAGGCTTCAGCCAGTCACCAATTGTTAGATAAGTAGCTTACATCATGGAGGTATAATAAAGACCTCAATGCTTACAGCTACGTTGGCTCTTCCTTCTTGAAATATAAGCCTACTGAGGAGCGATACACCCTCTGGACAGTGCAATATGACAGAAAGAAGGCAAATTCGGTCTATTGGTATACAAAAACAGAGTCTATACCACATGTAACCAGAGGAATACATCTCTATTGGACGTGATGATCAGGCTGAACTCTTACAGCAATTCATGTTGTCGTTCAGGCACGCCGACCACTCCAAAACTGGGCGGGGTTTGGCTGGACAATCCTGCGATAAATGGTATCGGGGAGACTTACGTGTGTCACGGCACTACTGAGGCGGTTGATGAAGAAAATTTGCTCCGCCTCAGTCCGATTTAAAGGATGCGTGACATTATTTTTTTCGCCAATATCACCCCCAATGATCATCATCATCAACTTCACTTATCCGTACGCCCACACAATTTCATTTTACGGTTGCTATGGCAACGGCATCAGAAACTCTACCCCGTCGGCTTTGTTGTTAGATTGGTGGATATTGTCTTGTATCAGTTGTTGCGGAGTCATCAATATTAAAAGTCACCTTAAGATAGCAAAAAGATGGAGTCGGACACCATTACAGGTGTAACAGTAAAGAATGTCCCCCTGTAAAAAGTGTCCGCTTCTATTGTTCAATGACGGATTAAGGTGCTTGGCTATAGAAACCAATCACCAGAGATTAGAATGTAACAATAGGATCTTTTGTTCCTGGGACAGTTTTTCCAGGGGACATTCTTTCCTTTCACACCTGTACACCGGTGCGAACGCAGAAAAAGGCCCCAGGAATCAAAATTCGGGTACAGTTGGCCTCGTTGATTACGCCTTTACTGTGAAGGATTATGTCCCTAACCTGGTGTAAACATCTGCCTATGTTCCCCGTTTTCCAGTGTTTCCTTCTTTGTATTGGGAACGCAGTGACAAGAGACAGCTAGAGATCACGACTGTTCAATAGGGCAGTATGAAGGGGAACATTCACACACAGAAACGCTGATATGTTACACAGGTGTAAAGTTTTACAGTGTTTCCGTGTGTCAGTGTTCTCCCTATTGTTCTGGAAACACTGGCAGATAGATCGACATGTTTCTCTGTGTGTCCTCCATTGTCGAGTCGCGGCTTATTCCGTCAGACAATAGCAGGGGAACACTCGCAGATGGGGAACGCTGAAAAACGTTACACCGGCATGACCGTTGACCTTACCCCCTCAGCTTTCCTACGGCCCTGATAAAACAGGCTTGCAGCCCTCTCCTTGCTCATTCATCAACCCCTGACGTGGATAGAGAGTCTTACTTCAAAGGTTTGACAGCGAAGAGACCTGGATAAATTCCCCGGACAGGATGTCACTTTAAGGCATCATACAAGCAATGCGATTTCCATCACATCACACAACAGTTATAATCAAAACAAATTATAATCAGTATTCGCCTGGAGGTAGCCGACCCTTTTCATAATAATTCCTTTAACTGCAACTGGCATATGGTATTCTGTATAGAAATTCTATATTAACTGATAAATTGACCTATAAGTCAGCTGCCTAGAGGGATGAGGACTATAAACCGGCGGATGCTATACCACTTGAGCCAGCATTCGACTACAACAACACGCCAGAACCAAATCGCGCCTTAATAAATACATCTACGTTGTACTCATTTTTTTCTTAACCCGTTTGGTAAAATTTGCCACTTTCATCGCCGATAGAATAGGCGAGAACTCACTGTATGCAGTGAGCTATTCATGATTCATGTATTAGCACATACACTGGACAGGTCACGTCCAGTTCTTTGCACTTGCTTGCATTCATGCTGGTGTTTGCGTGACTGGCACAGGCTAATGATAATCGAATCATTATCGATCTGAGTTGAAAATGACGAGGGAGGCCGTTACTATCAGGTCGTGGATTGGATGAAGTGGCGTGGACGGCCAACGGCATGAGTTGAAGTGTTAAGTAAATAGGGAGTGCAGTTAGCGCTAATGGGCGGATGTCAACGTTAGCAATGCATATGTAGCCTACAATAAAAACTATTGATGTCTCATTCTACCTTGTGACGGATGAATTCAGTTAAAATACAATACAGTATGGGGTATGATAAATAAAGTGTATATTGTACAGATTTTCGTTGATGAATTACAGTGTACACCCAAATCGCACGAGTTGTGAAGGTCATGGAGGTCTGATTTTGCCGGTGGAAAGTTTTTGAATGTTCCCCATCAGTGAGTGTTCCCCTACTATTGTCTGACGGAATAAGCTCCGACTTAACAATAGGGATACACAGAGAATATGTCAATCTATGTACTTGCGTTTACCAAACAATAAAGGGAAACACTGGCATACGGAAACACTGGCAGCTATCACACCGAGATCCAGGCTGTTGGTGATGGTCGGCATTGCTGACCACACAGGCTGTTGATATCATCGAATGGAAGTCCTGACACTCTCTGACGCTTTTGATACGAATGTTGGAGGAGCTAGATCCCAGTGGCTAAATCATTGTTAGGTTACGGCCATATTGAGTACAGTGGCGAAGTAAGCCAGTCACGACTGAAAGAGATTGTCACCTTATCGCCGACCTTGTCCTACGGCACGGCACTCACTTGCCACAACCCCCCCCCCCCCCGACCATGGACTGCGCAGNATCGGTTTTTAATGCCTATTTGTCACACCTCTTCCATCTAGCTGTCATGGCTCCATGGGTGAGGAGGTACTTCTCTCCTCTCTCAATAGATAGCAACACCAGTGCTCTGTCCTGTCTACTTCCTGAGTAATAGGGGGTGGCTCAACTTGGCCACTGGCTCAACTAACCCCACTCTCCCCTAGATTTAAACACTGATTGCCATCCAGAAGAGCTAACGAGATGCTGAAGGAAAAACCGAGCAAAATCCAATGCGGAGGCGTGTGGAAGTGTTACCAACATGACAGAATGAGGCAGTGCCGTGTTTTAGTATCCCCCAAGGGTAATCTTTAAGGGATAACGTGCGTGTTTACGTCTTAACATGTTGGCACCTTGGGTAAAGCTACAGGAACAACACCTGCCATGTTGTGAAACTTCACAAGCCTTTTTCATTTTTGTCTATGTCGTCGACGTTGGTTCGATCCCAAAGCTGTACTCATTCTGTCATTACGTTGACGTTATTGGCGATTAATGGTAGAAAATTTAGAGGAATAATTGCTGAATCTCATCGACTACATCACGTGGGAAAGATCCTTGCGATAACCGTGTTTCACTTAAGCTAAGAATCCACTGCTGATTTTCTGCGTTGCGACTTGCTTTGCAACTTGCTACCTGCGATTGAATACGATCGCAAGGAACTGATACCGGTCGCCGACCTGAAATTGATCATACATGTATCTTCGCCATTGGTGGAAATCACGTCTAGCGAGTCCACTACGGCGATCGAGTGCCCAGTTGCAAAGAAGTCGCAACGCAAAATCAGATTGAAAATCAATGGTGGATTCCTAGCTTTAAATGCTACTTGCATTGCAACTCAAATCTATTACAAGTGTTTGTCAGGTCAACACTTCACTTCGAGGAGCCTTGATAGCCTAGTAAGTGGTTATCACTCCGCTTGTTAGCAAGCAGCAGGTCCCGGGTTCGAAGCCCGGACCTGGGATTAATCATTCCTGTCTCTTCAGTCCGTCGCATGGGACAGTTAGCGGTGATGCTCTGTACCTTGCATCTTTGCAAGGGCAAGTAAAAGACCCCATCATCCAAGTGAGGAACATGAGTAGCTTGAGATGGCCTCTTCGGTAAGTACCAGGGCCATTAATAGGGAGGTTTAGAAATCAAACGATAAACGAAAACGTTAACGACAACGTTATTTTTGTGTCGAAAATGCAATATAAGATCAGGTGAATGTGTACATGTACATGTAGTATGAAAAATAATGTTGTCGTAAAGTTTACGTTTATCGTTTGATTTCTAAACCTCCCTAATGCTATGGCTTGGGCCCTGACGGAAGTATCAAATACAAAATACAAAAGTGCTTGACCTGACAAAATTCCAGTAGAAGCCAGCCAAGGCCATCGGATGGCCGACAAGAACGAACAAATTCCCTGTAGAAGCAGCTGTCAAAAGAGAGAAATGGGTTTGCACGAGATTCAATTTCCAACTTAAAATGCTAAATCCACATTCAGCATATTCAGAAAATTCGTTCCAAAATGTTTAAGTTTACATGTACATCGCGCAATAGGCTTTTTCGGATCCATTTGTTAATGAATGAATGGATGAATGGATGAATGAATGAATAAATGGTCCTTAAATTATTGGTCTATCACGATATAGGAAAAAACATAAATGGAGATTTAAAAAAATATCTCTGATCAATTTCATTCCATGACAAGTCACTACTCCTGCCGATAATTAATAAGGCAGTCATTCTGCAGAAAGAACACTTCTTTACTAATGATACCCAGCTTCCGCCATCGGCATCAAATCTGCCTGATCAGTTCTGTCGTTCCTGTCACGCTGAACACGTGACATCTCCGCTAATCGGATTACGAACTCATCATAAAGTCATTAATTACTGCTCAGCTTGCTCTATAACGGCATCGGGTGATATAGCATCTTCAGCCTACTCTTTGTGTCCCATTTCTGCTTCCTGATCGAAGGCGGCGTAGTTGGGAGTTGCAATTTTTTCATCATCTGCCCTTCCCTGCAACGCCAAAAAACAAGATCAACCGACTACTGGCCTTGGTGGCGATTTGAAAACCTCTGCCACTGGGTGTAGAATTAGACGTCATCAGACACTGGCAGACACAAGGAGACGCCGCTAGATACATGTAAAGTGACAAACTGCCAGACACAAAGGGACAACGCCAGACAACGGAGACACTATCAGACACCAGCAGACACAAGGAGAGAGCACCAGACACAACGGAGATACCCGCCGACTCGAGGAGACACCAGCAGACACAAGGGGACACCAGCAGACACAGGAGGACAGCTCCAGACAAAACGGAGACACCAGCAGAACAAGGAGACCCAACAAAGTGACGAGTCATTGGCAGCCGATTTGTTTCCTAGCTGTCAGTGAGTTGACCAATAGGAGTCACTACGAGGTCCAATTCAATGCTAGCGGACCCATTCATGGTTGACGGAGCACCAATCAGGAGAATTGAGAACTTTGCTGCCGTCTTTTGGCGATAAGCGCGGCTGACTGCTCCTATTGGTATCCAAACATTGAGATGGCTATTGGAATCAATGCCATACTCAGTCAGGACAGATCTTTAACCGAGCCCGTTTTCCACCGCAAATAAATCATCTCCTCCTTCGATGGCGGGTAAGGAGCACCGTTCAATTCATCGTGTATTCCGATCGCAAGCGATGCGTTTCCGTCGACGATCAATCAAGATTGGAGATGGAAATTCGAGCAATGCGGATGGCTTTCTATTACAACAAATGAATATTTTACCAATATCTGTGACCTTCTCTGATTCCCCAGCGCTGTTTACCTTTATGCAGTTCTTCAAACAAGGTCCTGGAGCAAAGCTGGTACGACCTTGGCGTAATTTCACCGGAGCGTTTTGCTTTATTGAAAGGCAAAGCTGTTCAATTTATTGTTGGGAGCACCTTTGCGTTAGCTGTGCCTTGAATCGCGCTGTGGTCATTATTTTTGTTTTTTTCAAACCACCTGCAACGTTGACAATCTTAGCGTTGACTGTGTATCGTGGCGCACTTCCATCAGATAAGTCTTTATATCTAACACCAAGATAAAAGATACAGCAAAATATAATACATGTGGACCGAAGGACTGTTTTGAACCACCAACCCAGAAAAATCTCTCATTGGGGGGAGATCGTGTTGGTTGTTAAGTTTAAGCTGGCCATCTTCTTAAAGAATATATTAAGTCTATGACCTGAGGGGTCGATCTTTCGACTCTGAACTCGTTTGCAATCTGTCAGTATTTCCCCCTTTCATTATATTTTTGTCTTGTTATGCTAATTTGTTCCGTTACATGTACACGATATTTTTTGGAAGATTTTTATGTTTTGTACAGGAGACAAAGTAGAGTCCTGCAGATAGCCGCAGTGTATGAAGAATCAGTAGCTAAATCCATTACGGTTTCTGTCGCAGCATGTCAGAAAGCACGTGGACCACAGCATAAACGGTGCTTAGAGAAATATCTCGTTTCCTTTTTACGGACCACGCGGAAACAACTTCACCTGCTGCTTGGTTTCGACGTCAGAAGCAATCATCCACTGGCCTTTGTATCAATTCGCCATTCCGAAAGAAGGGAGAGGCGAATTGGTCCGAAGAAGGAAAGATTAAGAAGCAGAAGGGATTTATTCTCTTTATACACTTCTTCAATTTTCTCTTTCACTCCTACATGCCTCAAATCCCTCGCGTAAAAACGAAAGTACCTTCACTTTTTCGACTGCAACCAAGAAGTAAAAACCGGTGTTCCCTTATGAGTGGCGTCCACTAGAGCGCGGACAACATTAGGAAGGGTTCGGGAAGCAAATGTGTCATTTCGGCATTGCTTCCGCATCAAGTCCTATTGGTCGTTTTACCCTTTCCCGAACGTGCAGAAATGCCGCGAACTGTTCAGGAATGATAAAGACAGTGAACGGAACCTTTCAAGAATATGCGGAGAGGTTGCCGAATGAATGCGGATTCACTAAATTTGCATTCCGCGTCTTGTCCGCGCCCTAGTGGACGCTAGGTTTTAAAAAGTGAACATTACACTTCCTTGCCATGTGCCTTTTTACCAGTGCCATATTACCAGCCATATTACTGCCAACCAAAGACGCTTTGCACCTTTTGTAACAGGAACAAGGATGGTTTTCTCTGGATCAGGACTTCGGGAGAGAATGGGAAAAGGTTTATAAAGAAGCCCCTCCCCCACCTGTTGTAGTATGAAACGAAGACACCGCTCCCTCACTTTTTGAAGTATCAAATCACGCGAGGCCCTCTGCTAATAAAAGCTCTCAGTTTTCATTACCAATATCATGTTACTGAGGAAACGACTTTCCCTATCGCCATGGAAACAAANACGATCGCAAGGAACTGATACCGGTCGCCGACTGAAATTGACCACATCTTCGCTATTGGTGGAAATCACGTCTAGCGAGTCCAACGGCGATCGAGTGCCCAGTCGCAAAGCAAGTCGCAACGCAAAATCAGATTGAAAATCAAAGGTGGATTTCTAGCTTTAAATGCTATTTGCATTGCAACTCGAAGCTATTATAAGTGTTTGTCAGGTCAACACTTCACTTCGAGGAGCCTTGGTAGCCTAGTAAGTGGTTATCACTCCGCTTGTTAGCAAGCGGCAGGTCCCGGGTTCGAAGCCCGGACCTGGGATTAATCATGCCTTCAGTCCGTCGCATGGGACAGTAGCCGTGATGCTCTGCAAGGGCAAGTAAAGGCCCCATCATCCAAGAGGAACGTGAGTAGCTTGAGATGGACTCTTCCGTACGTACCAGAGC
The DNA here is from genome assembly GCA_002633025.1 of Notospermus geniculatus. Classification (NCBI taxonomy): domain Eukaryota; kingdom Metazoa; phylum Nemertea; class Pilidiophora; order Heteronemertea; family Lineidae; genus Notospermus; species Notospermus geniculatus. Next base: position 462,742 of record NMRB01000160.1, read on the forward strand.
AAATAATGCTATGGCTTCGGCCCTGACGGAAATATCAAATACAAACTACAAAAGTGCTTGACCAGACAAAATTCCAGTAGAAGCCAGCCTAGGCAATCGCATGGCCGACAAGAACGAACAAATTCCCTGTAAAAGCAGCTGTCGAGAGAGAAATCGGTTTGCACGAGATGCAATTTTCAACTTAAAACGCTAAACCCACATTCAGCATATTCAGAAAATTCGTTCCAAAATGTTTAAGTTTACATCGCGCAATAGGCTTTTTCGGATCCATTTGTTAATGAATGAATGGATGAATGGATTAATGAATGAATAAATGGTCCTTAAATTATTGGCCTATCACGATATACGAAAAAACATAAATGGAGATTTAAAAAAATATCTCTGATCAATTTCATTCCATGACAAGTCACTACTCCTGCCGATAATTAATAAGGCAGTGATTCTGCAGAAAGAACACTTTACTAATGATACCCAGCTTCCGCCATCGGCATCAAATCTGCCTGATCAGTTCTGTCGTTCCTGTCACGCTGAACACGTGACACATCCGCTAATCGGATTACGAACTCATCATAAAGTCATTAATTACTGCTCAGCTTGCTCTATAACGGCATCGGGTGATATAGCATCTTCAGCCTACTCTTTGTGTCCCATTTCTGCGTCCTGATCGAAGACGGCGTAGTTGGGAGTTGCAATTTTTTCATCATCTGTCCTTCCGTACAACGCCAAAAAACAAGATCAAACGACTACTGGCCTTGGTGGCGATTTGAAAACCTCTGCCACTGGGTGTAGAATTAGACGTCATCAGACACTGGCAGACACAAGGAGACGCCGCTAGATAAAGTGACAAACTGCCAGACACAAAGGGACAACGCCAGACAACGGAGACACTATCAGACACCAGCAGACACAAGGAGAGAGCACCAGACACAACGGAGACACCCGCCGACTCGAGGAGACACCAGCAGACACAAGGGGACACCAGCAGACACAGGAGGACAGCTCCAGACAAAACGGAGACACCAGCAGAACAAGGAGACCCAACAAAGTGACGAGTCATTGGCAGCCGATTTGTTTCCTAGCTGTCAGTGAGTTGACCAATAGGAGTCACTACGGTCCAATTCAATGCTAGCGGACCCATTCATGGTTGACGGAGCACCAATCAGGAGAATTGAGAACTTTGCTGCCGTCTTTTGGCGATAAGCGGGGCTGACTGCTCCTATTGGTATCCAAACATTGAGATGGCTATTGGAATCAATGCCATACTCGGTCAGGACAGATCTTTAACCGAGCCCGTTTTCCACCGCAAATAAATCATCTCCTCCTTCGATGGCGGGTAAGGAGCACCGTTCAATTCATCGTGTATTCCGATCGCAAGCGATGCGTTTCCGTCGACGATCAATCAAGATTGGAGATGGAAATTCGAGCAACGCGGATGGCTTTCTATTACAACTGATGAATATTTTACCAATATCTGTGACCTTCTCTGATTCCCCAGCGTTGTTTACCTTTATGCAGTTCTTCAAACAAGGTCCTGGAGCAAAGCTGGTGCGACCTTGGCGTAATTTCATCGGAGCGTTTTGCTTTATTGAAAGGCAAAGCTGTTCAATTTATTGTTGGGAGCACCTTTGCGTTAGCTGTGCCTTGAATCGCGCTGTGGTCATTACATGTATTTTTGTTTTTTTCAAACCACCTGCAACGTTGACAATCTTAGCGTTGACTGTGTATCGTGGCGCACTTCCATCAGATAAGTCATTATATCTAACACCAAGATAAAAGATACAGCAAAATATAATACATGTGGACCGTAGGACTGTTTTGAACCACCAACCCAGAAAAATCTCTTTTTGGCCTGAGAGATCTTGTTGGTTGTTAAGAAGCTGGCCATCTTCTTAAAGAATATAGGCCGGGGCTATTTGCACAGCATGCTGTGTAACTAAGGAGTGAATTTTTATTTACACAGCAGTACGTATTTAATATTCATAAGCATCATTAGGTTCTGCCCCGTGTTTGATCCCTGAAGGATCGATCTTTCGACTCATTTGCAATCTGTCAGTATTTCCCCCTTTCATTATATTTTTTGTCTTGTTAAGCTAATTTTTGTTCCGTTACTTGCTAATTTTTTGAAGACTTATACATGTACGTATAGCACAGGGGACGAAGTAGAGTCCTGCAGACAACCCCAGCCTCTCAAGAATCAGTATCAAAATCCATAAGGTTTCTGTCGCAGCATGTCAGAAAGCACGTATACCACAGCATAAATGGTGCTCAGAGAAATATCTCGTTTCCTTTTTACGGACCACGCGGAAACAACTTCACCTGCTCCTTGGTTTCGACGTCAGAAGCAATCATCCACTGGCCTTTGTATCAATTCGCCATTCCGAAAGAAGGGAGAGGCGAATTGGTCCGAAGAAGGAAAGATTAAGAAGCAGAAGGGATTTATTCTCTTTATACACTTCTTCAATTTTCTCTTTCACTCCTACATGCCTCAAATCCCTCGTGTAAAAACGAAAGTACCTTCACTTTTTCGACTGCAACCAAGAAGTAAAAACTGGTGTTCCCTTAAAAAGTGAACATTCATTTGAGATTGGTGAACACTTCCTTGCCATGTGCCTTTTTACCAGTGCCATATTACCAGCCATATTACTGCCAACCAAAGACGCTTTGCACCTTTTGTAACAGGAACAAGGATGGTTTTCTCTGGATCAGGACTTCGGGAGAGAATGGGAAAAGGTTTATAAAAGAAGCCCCTCCCCCACCTGTTGTAGTATGAAACGAAGACACCGCTCCCTTACTTTTTGAAGTATCAAATCACGCGAGGCCCTCTGCTAATAAAAGCTCTCAGTTTTCATTACCAATATCATGTTACTGAGGAAACAAGAATATGCGGAGAGGTTGCCGAATGAATGCGGATTCACTAAATTTGCATTCCGCGTCTTGTCCGCGCCCTAGTGGACGCTAGGTTTTAAAAAGTGAACATTACACTTCCTTGCCATGTGCCTTTTTACCAGTGCCATATTACCAGCCATATTACTGCCAACCAAAGACGCTTTGCACCTTTTGTAACAGGAACAAGGATGGTTTTCTCTGGATCAGGACTTCGGGAGAGAATGGGAAAAGGTTTATAAAGAAGCCCCTCCCCCACCTGTTGTAGTATGAAACGAAGACACCGCTCCCTCACTTTTTGAAGTATCAAATCACGCGAGGCCCTCTGCTAATAAAAGCTCTCAGTTTTCATTACCAATATCATGTTACTGAGGAAACGACTTTCCCTATCGCCATGGAAACAAAATACTTCTTAAGGTGTATTGTAGCAAGGCCTGTAAATATGGCAGATGTGTTTGACGCTAACCTTTGGTACCCTATAGTTGACATATAGGTGTCTTGTGATCGCGGATCTCTCCAAAGGTCGCGATAATGACTGTCATTAGTAGATGGTTCCATCGTGTGATTGTGAGACGGGATTATATACAGGCACGTATAAAGATAATTGAGAGAGAGCTAACACTTTCATTTTCTTTTAGCCACATATAAAGAGGCTAATGTTGGATATCCAAAGATAGAGCACAAAAGGCGACACACAAAATGATATAATAACGGAAGTCGTCCTCCAGAAATTTTGCGAATTTTCGACCCCAACCGGGGCCTTCTTCAGTGTCTTCTTGAGCCTGAAGAGGACCCAGGTTGGGGTCGAAAATTCGCAAAATTTCTGGAGGACGACTTCCGTTATTATATCATGGCTAATGCTGGAAGTAACATTTCCCCTTTTGACATCACCAAAGGAACTCACTGACTGCAGAACTGTGTGGCCATTTGAAAGCTTAGAATTTCTTCATTCTACATCAGCTTTGAACGCCCAGCGCCACATTATACATGTAGGCGCGCTTTTACACGCTAAGTTCTAGACCGTGTCATGTGTGCTGTCATTTTCTATTGACGGGTATCCCCCCCCCCCCAAAAAAAGCACAAGCATGCTACCATATACTGGTCCCACAACCCAAAATTATTGACAGCAATGGATGGAGAATCTATCCCGATTCAGTCCAGCGTTTGAGCGCCAGAGCTTATTTTGTAAAGACGAAGCGACGGAAGGAGGTTCCTTTTACAAGAACTGTAAGGCGTCGATGACAGACTCCTTTTAAACGAAGCCCGTCATTACTAATCATCCAGGGCAACACATCCCAAGGGAAGTCATAAAATCTATGATGACAGACTGAATACCTAATGAAACTAAACGGCGGCTTATTAACGCTGAATGTCCGGCAATTAGTATGGCGTCCTACATGTATGTCTATCGGTATCCGGAGGCCAAGGTCCGTTATCGGAATGACCCAAGCTCACGTTCAAGGAGAAAGACCGTCAGAAACTCATCGACCTTATCTCACGACGACCCTGGTCAAATCTCTTCGGCTTACCGGCATGCATGACAAACATGACAATCTTGGTTCTCCTTTGACCGTTATGGGAGGATTTATGTTGTGTAGGGGGAAACTAAGAGTCCAGAGACTACCAAATGCTTTTACTTCAGATTTATACTGCCAGGTCTAGTGCAAAATTCAAGTAAAAGCATTTACTAGTCTTCATTCATATGACCCAATCAACGATGACAGAAACGCCAATTCGTCACGAGAATTCGACGAGTCAGGGGAATCGAACCCACATTTGCAGGGTGACACTCTATTGACCCTTTCCCTCGAGAACACGCCAAACATTTCAAACAGTTTCGGAACTGGACAAACACAGACCAACACTACAATGACTAATGTCGACGTCGGGAACGCGGGTGTTGCAGCTGCCATATCTTGAAAAATTGTCAGAGGGCCGTATTCTAGAAGCCTCCTGAACTGCTAAGGTCCACTTTAGCTATTGTTTTCAGGGCAGAATACAAAGGATTAAAGGTAAACCTCAAGGAAGCTTCTAGAATGCGGCCCACAGACTCGAATGACGACACCAGTGTACGAACATACCTTTTTAATTACAAAAACATCAAAATCGCAGACACCTGGCTCCCCCACTGGGATCTAGCGACTCCATTGTCATAATGTGTCAGTGTCAGGACTTCGATTCGAAGGTATCAACAGCCTGCTGTATGGTCGGCAATGCCGGTGTGAAAGGAATCCAAGTCCGGTCTTATTGTTCAGCGAGGGATTAGAATACATGTATATGGCGAGAGAGGCCATGGCCATTCGAATAGCGGGCTATTGTTTGGCGGATCTGCATTCCTAGGACGCTGATTCCTGTCCCACCTGCCATCACCAGGAGAAGCTGGACCCGGCAATGCCAGACCACTGTGACCTTACAACTGCGATTTTGCTGTGCATCTGGCCATTCACTATTTTTCTGACTTACATGTAATTACCAATCAAAAAGTCGGCCAAAAATAGGAACACACTTACTGAAACCTGGCCAGCCCCTAGCCTTTGACAGAAGAACCACCGCCACCGTCGCTAGACTTCGATCCTCAATTTGAATCGGCTGCACCGCTTCGGTCGCTCGCTCCGCACGATCATTTACGTCAAAAGAACAACACAACATGATCGAACTCTACCAACCCGAAGTGGAAACAAGCTGACGTCACTTCACGCGAACGCTGTGAAGTGATAACATAGTTGTCGTCCCGCGCATGCGCGAACTTCCGAAGAAACTACGAGCATCTACGACCACCCACGACTATCGTGGACACACAGATTCTCTATAGTGATACATGTATACATGAACATGAAATGTTCCCCCTAGCACTGACCTGTCCACTGAGCCAATCAGAGTAATCGTTAGTGAACAAGAAGCGCTGTGATTGGTTCCCACATTTTTGCATTCGCAATGGTGCTAGATATCCAAAGTAAAGCACAAAGATCGACACATAAAATTATCTCACACAAAGGTCGCCTCTGAATTTCGCAAATTTTCGACCCCAATCGGGGTCTTCCTCAGGCACTTTCTAGAAGATCCAAGAAGTGAATGGTGCTAGAGTAGAGAATGGTGCTAGAGTAGAGACAAGCCTGGTGGCGACAGGGCTCACTAAGTGGAGGGTTGTGAATGGGAGTGACAGAAAATAGATGGACAATTCGCATCGACTGTCTTTTAAAAAAAATATCGACTGTAATAGGTTGTATCAATATTTATAATTACATGTATCAGAGTCATCATGATCCACATGTCTAATTGTATTTTCTGAGGAAGTTGGATTTGACGGTTAACGATTAATAATAAAAAGACGGGGTTTATTTCTCGAGCCACTCGATGAATAAGCACTACTTTCGGTCTTATTTGTCAAGCTGCTCGATGAGGAGTACGTGGATTCAGTGTTATTTATCGAGCTAGCTTGACAAGCAGGCTTAAAATTCAGTATTGTTCGTCGAGCTGGCAATAATAATGCGCCGATTCTGTGGACGATTTTATCAGTGTCACCACTAATTAAAAGAAAAAATAATTAACCAGTTGTTCTAGGTAGAAATTTGGAATGTCAGCACAATTTTCTAAGAAAAGGAAAAAAGAAAAGGAAACAAAAATGAAAAAAATATCATGACCACACGGGAATCGAACCCTCGACCTCATGGGTGTAGTCCCCACATCTTTGCAATGTGCCAATCAACACACTGAAGAGAGTGGTAGAGTATTTATCACCTGGAAGCACGGGAAGCTCGATTTTGCGTAGCCTACTGTTTAAATAGCAAGCCGGGCTTAATAAATAGTCACTTCGTAATAAAAATGGATTCTAGTCAAGAAACTGCCCCCTCCAAACACACTCATCAATAAAGCAACAGACCCTTTACCGCAGGATATTCAAAGACAAACACACACTTCCTCGCCGCTGGTCAACATGCTAACAATCCACTATACACATCATCGCCAAATAAACGTGACCTACTTTCACCACACACAAACTCCATGTAGCGTAATCCGTGCATACACGATTGAAGTAAAACAAGCGACCAGGTATTGTTCGGCTAGTCTTGCTTTCTGGGAAAAAATCCGTCGATTCGGCCTCTATTCTCTCGACAACGACGTTATGGTAAAATCAAACGCACTGACAAACAAAAACTAATGACCACTTGAATATTTTTCGAGCCAAGTTCCGTACACAATTCTACCCAATTAACTCACGCTCGTGCAAATCAGATTCGGCCCATTTTCGTCCTCCACAGACCCAACTCATTTCTCATTGCCAGGAAGGAAATCCAGCCTCACGCACGATACGCATCCGCTCTTTCAGCCCCAAAAAACCCTATTATCTCAAAAACTATGCAACGTATCAAAATTTCGTTGACCTCAGACAAAACTACATACAGTTCACCGTATTATATACCACGATCAATAACATTGGACAAAACATGACTCCACAATCGCACGGAAACGAAAAATCTGACACGAAAATAAGGGTCACTTAGTGAGCCAAAAATGGTGAATTGGGATGGCCGTCGTATCTTCGCTCGAAATAACTGCCCAAAGGACTTGAGGCCGATCGTGGCAGCTGTCACGTATCTATATATAAACAAAGGGGGCATTATTCCGTTAGATGTAGGCTGAACATCAATAAGACATTAGCAACGTACGGAGTGTTGTTGGCCTTGGAAACAAGAGCCTCCTTCAGATTCCCCTCCTCAAACCAGCGCCTTCAAAGAGGAACTCAGAAGAACTGTATAGAATTGTGTTCTTCCATCAGGCCAAAGCCATATAGCAGTATGGAATAGGCCATCTCATTTTCCAGACTTGGATAGGGTCAATTACTTGCTTTTGCAAAGGCACAAGCTAAAAGGCACCACCCTTGTCCCATGCGGCGGATTGAAGAGCCATGATCAGAGATATGATTATCCCATATGGCCCAGGCTGGATTCGAACCCGGCACTTGCTGCTTGCTAAGTGGACGTGAAACCACTATCAGGGCTCTTCAAGTGTTATTGGCCTTGGAAACAAGCGCCTCCTCCTAAACCTGCACCTCACAGAGAATTAACTTTCCAATCACTTGAGAAGAAGGCAAACCAGAGAATCGAACCCAAAACCTCTTGAACTGACGACGACACTACGCCACTCTGACATCGGAATTGACCAGCAAGCGAGCAAGGAAAGCAACTATCATCATCGTCATCATCATCAATGAGCATCGCGGCCTATCCGGTCTTGTCTCAATTGAGAGAAATTAACGTTTTTGTAGGGGAAGCTGGCCATTTGGATGCAGAAGGAAACATTTAGTCCAACTAACTACAAAGCAAAGGGCAATCTTTTCACTGATCTTCTTTCTGAAGCTTCTTCCTACAGACTCATGTTTTTGTCTTCTGATTGTTCCTTTGAGCTTGGAACGATTGTTTGAACTTAATGTATAGATGCTATAAAACCGTTGCTTTGAGCTCGGGGCAACTGTTGGGTAAACAAGTACATTTTATTATACTACAGTACGTGCTGTTCGGAACGTCTGATGATAATGGCAATCTGAGGACGACGTTATTAAACGACGTCAGATGAAACTTTAAGAAACCGAATCAGATTTTAATTGCGTTTACCCACTAGCGTACGAATGTCAGTGCACCCAAGAGTGCGTAACCAGAAAGCAAGAAGTTGAAAAGCTTCGACTAACCGCACCAAGATAGAGAAACAGAGAAGGGTTCTGTCCCAATCCAAACAAGGGGGCACAACTCAAGGAACCTAATCTGTAGGATTTGTTGAACCGTATGTTGATATGTCCCAAGAATGAAACCAGACAACGTGCGGATCTGTAAGTATAGTTCATACTTCCTACTTCACACGGCCAGTTCATACTTCCTCGCCGATCACAGTACGCGGAAGCGAAAGTGCTTTGTTTGGAACCAGCGTGGGGAGAAATAACAAAGATTTTCCTTTCCGTAGATTGTTCGGCGAGAAAGTACATGTATGAATTGGCCTGAAGGGCCAGTTCATACTTCTTCGCCGAGCAGTATGCAGAAGGAAAAATTCTTTGTTTGGAACCAGCGTGACGAGAAATAACCAAGGATTTTCCGTTCTGCAGGCAGGCGAGGAAGTATGAATTGGAATCAACGAAGATTTTTTAATTTATTTGATCCAGCTTGATTCTAATGCAATTCCTTGGTCGAGAACATGAAGCATAAAATTGAAACGGGTGAATGAAATAACGCCCCCGAAGATAAAATAACTGGTATGTTTTGCAGCATCCGGCTCTTATGGCCTCGAAATGTCACTTAACCAAACAAAAATAGACATTGAACGTGATATGACGTACGTATGTTTCACTATTTTTGGTCAAAATGATTGTCATGCATCTCACGTTATAAATGCGAGCAACGTGTTTCGATAAAAACCGATCGCTGCTTCGGCAAGATGAATGGGTGAACCACCTCGAAACTCGACCTCAGCAGTGAAGGTTGCGCTCACCGTGATGTGGTATTTGAAAATGTCATTTATCGATGCCTCTGTCAGGAAAGTTGACAGTATCGGATTTCGCCTTTTCAATCAGAAGGTCAAGTCAATTCGTGCCTAAAAATCGTATAGAATTTTGTTGGTAATCTGACGACGTGGAAAGTAGATATCTTCATATCGGATATGAGTACTTCCGTCGACATCCATTGTGTGCTTATGCATTCAGTTTGCTCACTGACTATTATGTAACTTAAGTTATAAACCAGCACAGACCGATCCCGCAATAAATAGAACAGCCATCTATTGTTTTCATTCAATGACTTGGCTTTAACAATAGGGCTGTCACAGTACCAGTCGGTCATTTTACACAATGGAGCTGGTGACAAAAGACATACGAAGCTATGCTGTTAGTTTCCCATGGATCATTCTGTCTTGGTTTACTCCCTTATGGTTCCATGCCCTTTTGCCGATATTTCATGAACTTTTAGCCGAACTCCTGTACAGGGCTGTTACTGCCACCAAGTGGCTACGCTATGCATGCCACAATGATGCTGCAAACCTCTACTTGTCTCTGCCACAACGGTCAGCTCACTGGGCAACCGACAAATGTGATCCATTGTCTGTAGATAAGGGGAAAACTGTTTCAAATGTTGCTAAAATGGTCAAAAGATCCTATTTCTAAGGTATATTCTTCAAATGTTGGAAAGGTGCTGCTAATGGTCAAAAATCATGTTGCTCAGATACGCTGTTCAAATATTGGAAATTGTTGGAGTGGTGACAGGGCCAATAGATCATGTTGCGCAGATATGTGGTTCAAATGTTGCAAGTGTTGCTAGTGTATACAGGGCCAAAAGATCATGTTGCTGAGGCATGTTGTTCAAATGCTGGACATGTGTTGCCAGTGTATACATGGCCAATAGATCATGTTGCTCAGGTATGTTGTTCAAATGTTGGAAATATGTTGCCACTGTAAATGCAGCTATACTGCAGCATGCCACGATACGAATTAGGTTACTGTATCATAAAGTCGCATCGTCAACCAGTTGTCGTCTGATAATCATAGCCAATAGCCAATTATTCACGATTCACTAATAACTCACTAATCAAACGTTTATTCATTCAGTATTGTCAACCCATAAATAACCATTGTTGCGTAAACACTTCTTTCTGAGATGAATACCGTTATTTTACTCTTGACGATGGCCTTTCACATTAGCGAAAGTGTTGATTCGAAGGGGTAATGGCAAAGCTTTGACGTCATACCCCACGCACTCGATCAAAACGGGGTGGGGGGGGGGGGNACGATTTCAGGATATCAAAGAAAGGCCTGGCTTGAAAATCCCTTCCAGCAAGAAAAAATAGGCTCCTTCCGCACTTTGAAAAAAACATTGTTTGTTCAGGGTTAGGATTACGATTTGCTTCGGGAAAAGGAAAGAATACCAGTAAAAGTAGTTACAATATAGGCCCTAGTTGGAAACCGGGAGTTGGAAAAATTGGATGAGATTTCTTAAGTCGCTCCCCAAGAAATACGGTGCATAAATTATCATGGTCATACTCGAGAAGTTTTGCTAGATGTGGTGAAAATTAGGTTTTCAGAGAATCTGAGAAAAATGGTGACCTTAAACTTTCCATCAAAGATACATGTACATGTATATTAATGTACTGTACATTCTCAGTGGGACAGTATGATCCACTGAGCACATGTCCATGTACTCCACTACATTAGAATACCATGGATAATTTAACTGCGCCTAACGACGCAAACGGGAAGAGTAAAATTACATCAACTGGGAATGAAATTGAGAAATTTATTGATCATTATCTCGCTAACTTGATCAACAGTAGTTATTTGAAAGGCAATTATGCCCGCCGAGTATTGGAAATAAACACAAGTGGATTGGTGATAAGATTAGAGCCATTTCAGCAGGGATGCAGAAAAAAATGTATTTTGAAAGAAGCTTTTAAAGCGTGGAGAGAAAGAGACAGAGACAAGGTTGTTAGAATTTCGTACAGACCTCTGCAACTGCTGAAGAAAAGGCAAGCCGCACACAAACGAATTGTGCTCAGCTGTATTTAATACGTACAACCATAAAGGAATCAACTGACAAATTTAGCATTTTATAAATGTGGACAATATCCCTTTAAAACCCAACAGATTTGCATTGATTCCTTTATGGTACAACGGAATATTTAGGTCGTAGCCGAATTGGCCGAGATCAGATGTGTGCCCAGTGTGCGTGATCGCACAGCCGTTTTCGAAATCCCCGTGGCTGTCCCATATATTAACGCTACGCTGAATATCAAATACTAGGGAGGTTTAGAAATCAAACGATAAACGTAAATAAACTTTACGACGTTATTTTTCATACTACACATTAACCAGATTTTATAATACATTAAATAAGCCTGTCGTTAACGATTACGTTTACCGTTCCGTTTGATTTATAAACCTCCCTACTAACGTCGGCCAACGTACGCACTTTCTGATCTGAATACAGCGTGGCTTTAAGGAATACCGCACGGTCACGAATACGTATGTGCCGTGAGGCGCACACTGCCAAGTTTACTGGCTGTGCCATTTCAAATACTGTGCCAAATAAGGCTGAGCGTTTTTCGCCTTTTTTCTACTCTTGATAAGCGAAAGGAAGAAAACACCATAAACCTCGTAAAGAAATTAACAAGCCAGGTGGTGAGTAGTGTGGCAAACTCCGACGTAGGCCTACAACAACCCATCTCTCACCCCCACTACCCCCCCCCCGTCACGGATGTTGACAATCCTTATGGTCATGATTGGGCTTGAAACCGATAGTACTACATCTACAACATACCACTCGAATGAAAATACTGAAAATTGCAAACACGCATCGTCGGATTGCAATAAAAAAATCACGGCACGCATATTTCCCAAAATCAAACATGATGCCTACCTTTTTGTGTATGCCACTCTCCATATGGGCGCTCATTTGGCCACCATATGCAGACCGCTGGCCCCTCTCTGCCGAACGTATCCGGCGCTACTATGTCATCCTTTCCAAGGGAAGACGACAACACGCCTACGCTCCTTCCTGGGATCCGCCGACTTGCTCGTGTAGCAGTCACTACGAAGCGGTCACCAAGCAACAGCCTCGGCAAAAATCGTCGATTTATTAGTGTCGTTCTCTGCATTCAGATGGGGTAGAGGTATAGGGCGACATTTGTGGCAAGTGGCGCTGATATCGGTCGCCTGGTTGACTAACCGTGGCGAGAAGCACCATCCGCGCCGTTGAGAAAATAGAATCCAGGGAAACTTAAAGGAGCTCGACGTCCAAGTTGTAAACAAACTGGTTTGTTTACAAACAGTGGCCAGCAAACTAGTTTTATTCCTTCGTGAAGGTGGCAGCACCAGTAGCGCCCCGTGATCGTTAGACTGGTGCCCGGTCCAATGCAACTCACTCACGATATTCACGTCAGTACAAATCACCGACAATAGGTGGCAGCACCGCAGGCGTCGCGTGGATAGAGAACTAGTGAGTGAGTGTTTACAACTTGGACGTCCAGCTCCTTTAAGGACCGAGTATCAGTTTCACCACACAAGTCCGAACAGCGCCATTGCATTCGCCGCGGTATTTGGCGGTACTCATCGCTAAAACGCAAACCTGGCGCGTAGTCAGTTACTCGACAGGTGTAGTTAAGCTGTTCTTGGAAGACGGGAACACCTGCCATGCCTCCACCATACGGGGACACACTCACTGACGGAAAAAAGCCGAACTGGACACACATACTGACGGCAAATGAAGCCGAACTTGACAAACGGGGACACATACACTGACGGAAAACACCGAACTTGACAAACGGGGACACACACACCTGACGGAAAAAGCCGAACTTGACAAACGGGGACACACGCACTGACGGAAAAAGTCGAACTTGACAAACGGGGACACACATGACGGCAAATTAAGCCGAACTTGACAAACGGGGACACATATGAAGGCAAATTTGACAAACGGGGATACACACAGAGGTTATCCCGTTTTCATGCCTCTCCAAAACAGGAAACACTGAGCAAAAAAAACACTGACAGACGTTTCGTCAGTATCTTAGGCCGTAGAAAAGGACCGTGACCTCTAGGCCTATATCCTACCACGACTGTAGTGCGGCACCGCATGAACAGGAATCGTGGAAATTATGATTGCGTACTGCAGAATTCGACAAAACTGTAATAAATACTCAATGAATAATAGAATAGATACATGTATCAGGGGCGGATCCAGAATCATGGGAAAGAGGGGGCACAGCCAGCGCACATCGTGGAAAACCTCGGTCAAATTTTAACTTTTTTTTTCAAAATTTCAAAATTTCCCGGTCAATTTTAAAGATTTTCCACAAAATAGAGGGGGCACGGGCCGGCTTTGCCCCCCCTTGGATCCGCGCCTGTGTATCCCGTGCTCTGTGTGACATACACCGTACGCCACGTGCAGCTTACGAGACTTCCAAGGTAAACCGCTATACATCAATCGATCAGTTCCGCTCGCAGCCACTAGATGCGCTCACGTCAATTGGGCAGTTGATCTCAGCCCAACCAGTAATCAATTTAGTCCAATTAAGCGGTCGTCGGGGGCAACGCTAAACAATGTTTATTCACCCTGTGGCTTAGGTTAGTGTTCACTGGTTACCCAAACAGTTCGGACGGTGGAGGAGCCTAAATCTTTATTGCATTTTCAGAACTTTTAGGAATTTCAAATTCAAATATGGGTTGCAATTCAAGTACGCCGGCCACTGCCGACAGCAGTAAAGTGAAACAAGAAGTTAAACCACAACCCAGGGAGGAAAAAATAGAAGATAACCAAGGTAAGGGACATTTATATTCATTGCCAGACCCGTCAAATATTTTCGTTGGTCAAGATTAGAAGCCTAACCAAAAAGTCCGGGTTCATTTTTGTCTGGGGATATTTTGACGACTGACGATTGGATTTGTCGAGGTTGTCAAACTGTCTGTACAGAAGACAAAATGTAATCTAAGTGATGACACCATTTCTTTATTATCTTGCTTGCGTCACAAGTCGGACCAATCGCGTCCACGCGGCGTCTTAGCATTGAACGTGTAAAAGCAGCTACATGTATGAGGGAGTTTAAGAAATCTAACGATGAACGTTAACTTTACGACAACGTTATTTTTCAAACTGCAAATTCACCAGATTATATATTGCATTTTCGGTACAAAAAATAACGTTGTCGTAAAGTCAACTTTTATCGTTTGATTTCTTAAACTACCTATTACATGTATGTGCAATAACGAATAGATTCAATTATCTAGAGTATTGAAGAAAAAGCATATTTTTAGCACCTGAAAATTTTTACAACTATACGACATGACTATGTGTTGATCGCAATGGCTTAGCAAGCCATAGGCATAGCCTACACACCACGAGAATAAACTTAAATACGACCAGGCTAATTCCCCCGTAGTCAGTGGTAAAACACACATCTATTCAAACCAGTTAGCCACAAAACATAGGTAGTCATATGCGTTGGTAAAGAATATAGGCTACTTGGCCGACAACGCCTCATGACAATCGACGGTAGGGCCTAAATTATAACCATAGCCATCAAGGGTCTGATGATTACTTCATTAAATGTTCCAACGAACCATGCTCTACCTCTAGGAGGGCCTCGGTCGGTCGGCAATATTGTTGCCACATTTGAATTTGTCTGTCAAGATATTCCACTGCCCCAGTGACGTGAATGACCTCTACCATGGGCCGACTATGACAATACGGAGGTTTCGAAATCAAACGACAAACGTAAAGTTCACGACACCGTACCGTTATTTTTCATACTGCACATTAACCAGATTTTATACATTTTCGGTACAAACATAACGTTGTCGTTAACGTTTACGTTTATCGTTTGATGTCTAAACCTCCCTAATGCCCCAAAAATTGCCATCCGCAATAACATGTCCCCGTATGATCATGTCAATAAAACATAGCATGACACAGATGATTTTTTTTGTAATGGCTCCTGCTAATCGCAGGGCCTCTTTGCTCCATTGTTCAATGCTCCCATTGCGGGGTCTTCACCTACAACTACCTCCATACAATCCGGTGAAAAACCAATCGTAAGAACATCCTGAGGTTTCGAGGATGCACCTTCACCTACAACACGTGGACACGGTCATCCAATAAAAAATCAATCCACTCAAATGCTCCTGTAGTGTGGCACTGCGGCCGAATGCCAAGTTTATGGCCGTATAAAACATTCCCCAGTGCCATCGGAGCTGAGGTTCTTATTACACGTTCACTGGACACGATGTTATCTCTGGTAGTCTGGAAAACTACCAGGAAGACTTTTGGAGTTAACAGGTTCCCGCACGTCAACTCCACGAATGCCGTCACGATAGCGTAACTTTTTTATAAGTGCCATCTCCATGACTTCACACTAGCCATGCAGACAGGGCATGAATTAATAATTATACCACGGTGAATGACGACGGGGTTGTTACGTCCCACCAGGACGTGGGACGTCACCATGTAATGACCGAGTACCAGCCAACCGTGCCTTCTCCTTGCCAACATAAATGGACCACAACAGAGAGTTGTGTTTTTTCATGGGCTTTTAATGCTGTTAATGGACTGGTGTATGGAAATTACAGTTGAGAATTCCAGTTGTAGAAATTAATAGACTTGCACGTTGGCAAGGAGACGGTGAGAATGGCAAGGCCTCTGGAGATGAAGCACCCACGGCCCTCGAGTAATGAAATCCCTTCCCATGCTACCAGACTGACATATCAGAGCTCAATCATTTTATTGGTGACTCAAAAATTTTCTTCCGTTTGATAAAAAGTTACAAAAAATGCTCCACATACATGTACATGTAAAAGAACTGCAATTCTGAGATACTGATGAACGAAACACTCAGATTTCAACCAAAAAATAAAATAAGTCATGATTTCGAATCCGTTGATTTGCTGTCGTACAGTATCCTGCCAAGATTGTTGTTGAAGTTTTATAACGTTATGGCGATTTCATTGTCGTAATATTCTACTTCCTGCGTCTCGCCATATAAAACCACTCCAAGAGTTACCGGTAAATCAAAAATAGACAAGAGAGCTTGTCTAATTTTGGTTAAATGCAATAATGAAGCTAGGCCATAGTTTGTCTGTGTTGGTGAACGAGCCTTTGACTTTCGTTGCCAACGAATTTATAAAAACATTTCCTCCACCATTCATGACTGACGGACGAGCCAGATAATTACACTAATAAAGAGCTGGATCGTTCCGAAACGAAACCTCCTACCAAAGCATTACTGTGGGTCACGTCATAACTAATTGTTATACAAATACAGGCGAATGCATTTCTCTGTATACACTATAGAAAGGCAAATGGAATGTCAACTTTTCATAAATGATAAGATAACCGAAAAATTTGAAGTACAGAACTCTAGGTTATAATCTTATCAAGGTTTTCAACCATTACCCAAACTACTTGTCAACATTTTATTTACATTTCAATTCTCTGATGGAGATAGTTGCCAGACGATTTACAAGTAGCTTTCTATTAGATTAAAAAGATTTTACACACTATCGCTTTAGCCACTTCCTTTCTAACAAGAATTACTTGTACATTAGCTGGGAATGTTGAAACAAAAATGACAAAAGAACTTTCGCGATTAAAATCTACCTCGGTAAAATACAATTCAGAAATTTTAAAAGTAAAAGATTAGAAACTAAAATTTAATTTTTTTAATCTTTCTCTCACACAAATTAAAAACTTAGAAATTTAAATATTTCGATCTTTTTCTCACACTGGTTTAGGTTTTTCAGCTCTGACATCTTATCGAACCTCTGACCTGTTTCTTACTTGTACGTTACCAAACTTTTACCAACCCAATAGACTGGGTAATGCTGCAAATATTTTATTTCTCTTGACCAATGTTTCAGTCACTTTGGACGTTGAAGGTGAGTAGCGAGGTTATGGGCGGAGTTTGCATGTTGTGGAGACACCGGTATTTAGACCCATGGTTTCGGTCGGCAGTTCGGTTTAGATAGGAGGCGGCTACGGTTGATATTGCCACTGAATCGTTTTGTGGTTTGGACAACAGTGCTGCAGAGTTAAAGGTGTTGATCAAGACCGCCTATTTTCGTTTTCACATCGAGGAAATGGCCAGAAAATGAAGTTGTGCAAGTTTGGGTTTTTTTTGTATCACTGATGTTAGATTTATAGGGGACCACTGAAGCCTGGTTGGGGAAGCTTGTAGTGTTGAGTTAAGTGAGGTGGACTCAGTCGCAGATGTGGTCACTTCGATGAAGTGCACTGTTGGGTTAAGGCGTTTTGTCGGGAAAGCACGTTTAGTTTTCCATTGCAGCACGAATACATGCATTCAAGATTGCACATTTTGCTGGTTATGGCTGTGTGAAAACACTAGTAGCTTCCGTTTTGAGGAAAAATTAGTACTGTTTCGCGCAAGGGAAGGGTGCGAAAAATCGCCGGGGCTATATTCCATTTACGTATGTAGTTCGCCACAATTGTAATGGGTCGCTCCTGAGGTCGAAGTACTTCACCTTTCAGTACAAATGTCCAAAAGTGGAGAGCTGCCTGCCACTGAATATCTGAATACGCTGTTAAAATCTGGCCAGTTTGGACACAGGGCTGACTAAAGGCGCTGCTTCACGTGACACTACAGTTTTCTATCGAAAGTTTGCTGTCAGATAGTCAATTATTGCTCTCAGACAGCAATAATTGCTGTCATACAGTCACTACCTGAACAACTTCCACGGGGTAGTCTTTGGACAGTTACTATCTGACAGCAAACTTTCCACAGAAAACTGTCACGTGGAGCAGCGCATTTA
Source organism: Notospermus geniculatus (assembly GCA_002633025.1). Lineage (NCBI taxonomy): Eukaryota > Metazoa > Nemertea > Pilidiophora > Heteronemertea > Lineidae > Notospermus > Notospermus geniculatus. Next base: position 480,917 of record NMRB01000160.1, read on the forward strand.
GCCCTCTCAGCACGCCTTCTTCGTGTACGTGGCAGCCACTTCCAATACTGGCAACGATTTGACCAGCGGTAGTCAGGGAAATGGCAATGGCTGAATGTGTTTAACGGGCGAGACTGTTCCGCTACATTTCTAATAGATGCCAGGACGGTTTATGATCTAATTACACATTTAATTCGTTTGTTTAGACAGATTACCACGTTGCTAGGTTGCCATTCCTTGACAAAGGTTCACACACGACACTTTATTTCTAGCGCGGCTGGAAGGTACTCTACGTTTATTGAACCGCCCTGACTATATAATAAGTTTTTCTTACCCCATTGCATGCCGTCGCGCGACCAAAAACAATGGAAAAGTGAGAGCGAACAAAAACGTCCGACGGAACAACTGGGAGTGAACAATACGATCTGCCGTACGGTCACCTGAACCGGATGGAGTAGGCCCTAACCAGTGTGACAGGGATGAACATCCTAGGGATGGTCAGGGTCAGTGACATAGATCTACATGTAATCCTTCACAAAGGAAAACTTCGAATTGATCGGGCAGCAAAATAGGGCCCGGACTTTGCTTCCAGGGGGACTACATGTATGATCCCTGTCACACCTGCTGGCTTTAACTGGACGATCTCTGAACACTCTTGGGTCCGCCAATGTTTTTAATTACGCCTACGTGCTATTTTCTTGACGACAACGATGACCGCTTCCAGATCGATCATCACAATGCGAAGGCTATTGTCAAGGATCGACTATAGATAAATACCGATGTTACTGCCACAATAGTGGTTAAATAGAATCTTGTCTTGGACCAGGACCAGGCCGAAGTAATCGATTAGGGCGATGTCAATCAAAACATTGAGATTTACTTCGACCAAGTTTATAGGGTGGCCCAAAAACGCACAAGCATATGCACTTCCACCAAACTCAGTCCCAAATCACTGGTATGAATGGAGAGAGAATCTTTCTTGGAGAAAAATAACACCAAGATACCTCGATTCGGTCCAGTAGTTTTAGCTCCAAAGCCATTTTTGTGAAGCTAAACAATATGATGCTAAACAATGGCTAATAGGCCAATCCATAAAAGATAGCAAATAGCAAATGCTGCTTTTAGTTAAAATTTGCAAAGCAACGTCCAATGTATGTATACAAAACTTGAAGTACATGTAAAAGCGTTAGCTAGTTTTTATTAAAATCAGCCAATATGTCTTGACAAGATTCAGAATACATGTACATTCTGCGAAGGCCACCAACACGACACTGCAAAATTTCTCTAGTTGTAGCCAAAAAATATATCGGAGATCAAAACGCTGAGAATGTTATTGAAATCAGAAGCAAACTGGCAAAAAATCAACACTATAAAAGAGCGTAACGGAAGCAGTTCGCAGGTCACACTTCTGTGTATCACAGGGCCCAATGTTGTCGCTCAATTTAACTCGTAAACACATGTATTTGCCTCTGAATTATTAACAACTACATAGCTGGTTCTCAGTCATCGATTGGAAAGAACTTTGTAGAACTACCCACTACATGTACATGTCAAGGTACCTGTGTGTACGTACGTGGCCTAGCAAAAGGCAATGAACATTATGCCTCGTGCAAATCCACAGCAAATGCTGGCAACCTCGATTCGATCAGTTACCAGTCCGCTTTAAAATACGATTTCAATCTTAGCCTCATCGTTCAGACGTCAGCATTGTCTGGACGTAATATCTCCTTTGACTTTCCACCAAGGAAAGTTAAAGAGGCGATAGTAACTAACATTGAACTAAGTACTGTTTTGTTGAAGAATTGTGTTTCGACGTCATTTGCAATCCGAAAGCATTCCTCTTCATTCGTACTTTTCATTTTTTATAATACATGTATACTGTAGTTCCACACCTAAGAGGCCACTTAACAATATTCAGGCTCTCGTAACGCCGGGAGCTTGTAGCCAAAGCAACACATGGCATGCATATTTTGGGACCTGTCGATCAGGTGTGACAGGGATCATAATCCCCTGGAATCTATGTCCGGGTTTATTGTTTAACGAGGGAGTAGGATGGCGTTAGAGACCATGATCATTCGAACATAGCCAAACAATAGCAGACTATTGTGTCCCAGATTCCATCACTAGGACTTCTCTGCTACATTGGGAACCAATTCCGCATAATTCCTCCAAGGGTACACGTGCTACCTCGTAAAATAGCGTAGGCTATTCAGGGTTATATGCACACCGTATTAATTTTTCATCAAGCCATAAAACTGTTGATTAATTGGTTCCGGTCACTAAAGTGTTGTCAAACAAACAGCCGCCGACACGTATTCACAATGCCAATTAATTAAACAACGTACGGGCAGCGTATTTAGGGTCATGATGAATAGCAAATCATACATCTTGAACGGGGAAATGCAGTCCACGATCCTTACATCCTTTTTCAAGTTGCAAACATTCGAGGACAGAATTTTTCTTTGCTGATTCATCAAAAATAAATCATGTTAATTTTGTTTCATTACAGAGGGTGGTGAAGTACAGAAAACAGAAGAAGAAGGTAAGCACACTTATTGGTCAATAGGTCATGACGTCATACTGAGTATACGCTAATGTATAATTTCACCGAATTGTGTATGTTTCGTCGACTGATCATGTTCTAATTCATAATTTGTCATAAAATAACACACATTTTGAATTGTTTTTTATGGAACAACAAAATTGGTATTAACACGTTATTAGGGAGGTTTCGCAAGCGCCCGGTTAGGCCCAACGACGACGTTTATCTATTGTGTGGGTATACCCACACAATAGATAAACGTCGTCGTATGGCCTAACCGGGCGCTTGCGAAACCTCCCTAATGGTCTGTCTCATACCACTACATGTATGACATGGTTGACGAGTTGGCGAAGTGGGGAGCACCCATCGTCACCTCAGTCAGAAACGTTGGTTTCATGGCCGAGAACGGAAGTGGTGAGCCAGGTGTAGGGTCTACATCAATAAGTCCACTTCTACTCGTTCTTGTCATTTGCCAGTGTGAGTGAGATGAGAGTCTTGACTGAAGTTACGAGACAGCAAATTGTGAACTCTTACTAACCGTATCCCTGGGTCCATGATTTTCATCACCCTGAGGTTATCAGGGATTGTTCGCTCCCTCTGTCATCACATACAAACGTTCTGACTGTGGGAGCGAGCATTAAGAAACCCTGTCCCTCAGGATGGTTTCAGCGGGAAACGTACACACCCATCCTATAATCTGGCGCCGCTGACGTATATAATGAGGAAATCTAAACGTTCAAATGACAATACAAAGAATACCGTCATAGTTGACTGCAGTTCTTGAACTCATTTGGTGATGTCAAAAGGGGAAATGTTACTTCCAGCATTAGCCACTGATTTACAGGAAGAGTCTGTAGATCTCATTTTAGAACGAATTAAACAGAAGCAACTCTTCTTTTTAATAACCCTAATGACGTTGAAATTGGTCGGTCCATGAATAGATTACTTTAGTGCCAGGGATTTCATAACCGTTTATATAATAATCAATAAAAAATGAACCGAAGTTAAATACATGTATAGCAATACCCGTGCTCACTTGATCCTTTAATAATATTTCACATCCAATCCATGCCTGCTACTTTAATGGACCAATGTTATTCTAGCGACCAGAGATCAGCTCAATCACCATCGCTGATTTCTATATTCGGTCGGTTGCTATGGACGCTGTTGCCGCGCGTCCATATCAACCGTATCGAACAACAAGCTTCCTGGCGGGATGGTTATAAAAGAAGGATTATTTCCGTTGGTTCTCGTAGCACGTCTGAATTGTAAACATTCCGCGATATCGTCTGTTGCGTGATGGCGACATAATATTTCACTGAAATGAAGGGTATATAATTTGATTACACCCTTGAAGTTTCGATGAAATTATACGTGTTACTAATCGTAACTGGTCAGACTCTTTAACTGTGGCTCCGTCATCGCTCAAAAAATTCAAAAGGGGTGTAACATAGGCCTAAATCCATCATATTTTCGTCTCTACAGGCATCATTCCCTCATTTCATATTCCGAAAAAGCGTTATGAAGAAGTTCTTTCTCAAATTCGCAGTTTTTGATTTACGGCCGAATGGCGACCATGAAACACGCAATACATCGCGCAGTGTAAACTGCACTGAACATCGTAGCGAAATGGTGACCATACAAAACACGCATGCATCGCGTATTGTAGGGTCTAAAATTATGAATGATGAATTTTCAAAAGTGAGCAAAACATTTGAAAGGAAGGTGAATGATTTGCAGTGTCAACCAACACTGCTTTGAAACGTGTTGAATAATACACAAAACATAAACAAATAATTCATGTGTAAGTGCGTGGCAGTTGTAACACAAATAAAAGTTAGCAAATGCTTTTTTACCTAAGATTTGCACTGCGAGGTCCACTGTAAATGAACTACAAAACTTGAAGCAAAAGCATTTGCTAGCTTTTATGAATATCAGCCAATGCCTATTAATATGCTGTAGAAGCTTGCAATGATGATCATACAGTTAAAATTGAGAAATACAGGTAGGGCCTACCACAGTTTGACAGATTATAGAGGCACCTTTTAGCACAATATTTTAATGGATAGAGCCCTTGTTTTTTTAAAAGGAAGCACATCCAGTTTTCATAATGCAGTCTGTAAAAACGGAAAAAGGACAGAGTTTATATAGGATGTAACTTCCGCTTTTTCTCAATTTTTTCGCATTTTAAACATCAGAAATAACAGGACCACATTGCCTCTTTGCAAATACCTGGAAAATATTGGCAAGTGTATACAGGGCCAAAAGATCGTCATGTGCATGTATCATATACATGTAACCTATGTTGTTCAAATTTTGGAAATGTTACCAGTGTACAACAGCATACAGGTTCATGTACTAACACTATTGTGGCACTGTACGGTGCAGGGCAATTATCGACTTATGTTGGCAACATCAGAACGATGTTCAAAAACTAGTTTGCTTTTGTGTACGAAATAGACAAGCCGATATTGCTTTGCATGGAATGGCCTCGGCCGATGAATATTTATAACGAATTGATCTAATTGTGTGGCATTTTCACTAGAACTTGTTTCGTGGGGATGGAAGCCAATTTTGTGCGAATGAAGTGCAATATGAGAGTTAGAACAGCCTGATTTGGATATTGAAACTGTTTTAGAGGGGTGAAGGATTTTCAGGATCAATAATCAAAAACTAAACAACGGTACAAATGATATTGCAGATTCTCTCAGAAATTGCTATATCCAATTTCACCGAAGCACATGTACACCAGCATCTGTAATTTTGTATAGGCGTACCAAAGGGAGTTCGCAATTATCAACCAAGGCAGTAAGAAATAAAATTAATTAGTGGAAAATAAGAAGTGGCAAATTTCGGAATTTTGCGCGAATTTTTCAATTTCTCAAATTGGGAGAAAATGTTTTCCCATTTTGAGAAATTTTCTTAAAATGCCATGACATTTTGTTTGATTTTTCGGGCAATATTTCTCGAGAAATTGAAAAATTCGCACAAAATGCCAAAATTTCCCACTTATTATTTTCCACTTTTATTACTACTCTCTTCAACCAAACTTTTATCTCGGGTGAAGAAGCATTAGACCGGTGTAATCTTTACAACATGCATTATGCATTTTCAATACAAGTATTTACATGTACTTTGTTTTGACAATTATGGGCAGTACCTGCATCCTCGACAAGGAAGATTGAACCAATCTCATGAGGGATAGGCCTGTCCATCTTTATTTTCTGTTAGTGTGAAAATGTCGAAGGCATCTGATATGCATGAATATCCACTGGCATACGTTACATTGCAAGTGTACCTTTACACACAGATCGACGTAGTTTCAAGGTCGTCAGGTTTTCGGTGCGTCACAATACCACTTCGCTTGGGAAGTAGGATAAAGTGGTACAATTCTATCCCCTGGGTGTAAAAATGGCCAGCATTGCATGGAGCTAGAATTTTACCACTTTACCCTACACCAAGCATGCATGATACAAAATCACCATCTTTCACTGACATGACAGGTACCAAACACGGCACAACGTCACAAGAAACGCCCCAGGAACAACAGGAAGATACGCTGCAAGGTACTGTATGCAGTACAGTGTCGTCTGCTATCCCTGTAAAAATACCTTTGCCTTTTTCAGTTTCTTTATTCAGCAATTCTTAGGGCTGACCTCGGTTATTAGGGGAGGGGAGTAGCTAGATTTTGCCCCCCCCCCCGGCCAAAAATCTAGCTACATGTACGGCCCTGGTTCTGTTTCCTGTTTCCCGCCGACAGCAACGGAATGCTGTACAGTCACGAGTTATTTGAGTTGAATTGGGTACATGTCCTGTGCATACATCCTCGTATATTCCACTCCAAACCACCTCATCAACACGCGCCCCAAAATATTCAAATGTACACTCATGGCCAAAAGTAAATGGACAGCAGTTTATCTTGAATATCTCAAAACCAATGGGGTGGAGAAAATTGAATCCGACATATGTAGTAGTAAATTTTCCTGGCTATCTAATGGTATCAACGTCGAAAAAAATCCGCTGAAAACCGCATTTGACAGAAGGAATTTTGTAAAAGCATGTTTTTTGCTACTTTTTTATTTGCATGATTTCATTCAAAATTTTGATATCACTGTGTTCTACTCATCGAGGCATTTCATAATATATCCTGAAATTTCTAATATTCCGTGTAGAAATGTGATTTTGGGGCACTTTTATCGAAATTATGGTGCCCATGCTTGCAACACCTTTGACAGAGCCCCTTGAACCCGATGGTCACGCCGGTAGATAAAAATCAATGGCCATTGAATAGTTTGTGGGATTGACGGGGTGCCAACAGGCTGTGAATTGGTCAACTACCAGGCATGCCAGGAATCCACTGAATTGACGCAGCCTGTTATGGAAATTGACCATGCATGACAAACAAGACCTTCAGCCACAACTGGGTTTCTTTATTCATTGTGAACGAGAAATGACAATACTTAGTTTTCATTCACCACCACAACTCACAATAGTGCAGAGGCCTGTGTCAAAGGTGTTGAAAGCGTGGCCAAAAATATTTGGATAAAAGTGCCCCAAAATCACATTTCTTCATGGAATATTTGAAATTTTAGAATATTTTATGAAAGGCCTCGATGAGTAGAACACAGTGATATAAAAATTTTGAATGAAATAATGCAAATAAAAAAGTAGCAAAAAACATGCCTTTACAAAATTCCTTCTGTCCAATGCGGTTTTCAGCGGATTTTTTCGACGCTGATACCATTAGATAGCCAGGAAAATTTACCACTACATATGTCGGATTCAATTGTCTTCAGCCCATTGGTTTGGAGATATTCAAGATAAACTGCTGTCCATTTACTTTTGGCCATGAGTGTACNCGTGAAATAGTCGTACATTTCGACGGAAAACACACTCTCTTGCAAAGAATGACTTTGGTGTTCAAATTATAACAATGACCAATACATTATTTCGAGACAGTATAATTGTTAACATGTCTATCCATATTTGGTTAGCAAACATATTTAAAGTTCTTATCTTTCTATTAGTACATAAAATCAAGTACTCATGTCCCACCCTGAGACAGTAAGCTTCTAAAACCTTTCCTTTGTAGGCCCTATGGGCTATCCGTTGTCAAAATATGCCATGTAAATACGTAGACTCACTGAATGTATTTTCTTTAAGAATCGGTTCAGGCATAGGCAAAGAATATTGCTTAACAGGTGAACTGGTTTGGACTTTGTTGGGAGAAACATATCGATTTTCAGAGTTTTTGTTTCAATATTTTCATCTTAGATCAAGCCAGTTCGGATATGACGATGTTTTTTTGGTAACGCATTGCTCTTGACCACCTGAACTGTGAACTCTCACTTATCCATGGAAGATTATACGCCACATTATTGCAAATCCACTGACGCACACAGACTGAAGAAAATAACTATTGGTTAAAAAAATTCTGCCACAATTGAAAATTATACATTGCTTTGCAGACGTTGACATAACGTTGCAGCAACGTCCCCAGCCAACCAAGTGCCACAGAACTCTTCACGCAATTAACCACAAAAAAACATTAATTCTTTAATTGTGCACAAGTAGACGACATTATTTTCCGAAAAATGCAGAAGGGAACACATGGCATATGGTCATTTTTTACGTTGGAAAGACGTCAGTGCAACGTCGACATCCAACCCCTAACGTTCGACCATCAGCCAACGTTGGCCCAACTTTCGCTTGCTAGCTGGGACATTGGGCAAATTTCGTCCTGCATCAAACCATGTACACGTGGACCTCATTACACGGTTTCTTGTCCGTTCAGGTGGACGCTGATCAGCCCAAATTACCCCACAAGTGACATTCCCTACAACTCCCATAACTGTCAAACACGTATATATTCCGCCATGGCGTCAAGATGGCCCTGTCGCCATGGTGACCAAACATAAACAAACCCACAAGAGGTACTTGACATCCGACGGTCATAGGCCTACCCACCGATTTTCCTGAAGTGTAACTTAAACAAGCCTAGTTGAGCATGTTATACTAAAATTGGCTGAATATAAGAAAAGCACGCCATGAGACATTTGACATACATGTACCAATAGATTTAGCTCTATCAAGCATGCCGTCTGAACTTTCTGAACTGAATATAGACGAAGGGAAAAACTTAACACGGGTTATTTCCTAGCAACGCTAAATTCCTTGTTCAAAGCACAGTTACCTCTTCGCACTCGACCATGCTTACGTATTTCTTGATTTGCCCCGCCACCTATCGGTCCGTCGAGTGTTGTACTTTGTGTTGTTTCTAAAACACGAATGATGTACCACACACATAAGAAAATAACCGATATAATTAAGACGGGGATGTTGATATTAAATAGCTCGAAGGGATGTATGTATAAGAGATTTTCTTCAATGACCAGATTAATGGATAATAAATTTTATTTCACGTCACGTTGGTGAAAATATTTTCACATAAATCCCGTTCGAAATAGGATTTGCATTTTAGAAAGCTTGGGGTGAAGTGAATGCTACGTTGAAATGTCGTCATGGCAATTCAACGATTGGGTCAGTGGTTAAGCACTGCCTTTCGGCATAATCAAGATGATCCACAAATTTCTCTGAATTAAGGTGTGTAGTCTATTGAAATGGCCTCTATCTTTCACTTAAGCCTTGGAAACCTATGATCCGTCCGTGACATCATTATCTACGGGAGACATATGCCTACACTTCCTGCACTCGTTATGCACTTAGTTGTGCTAGTTGTTCAGTGCATAACAAATGGAGGAAACCAGGTGCTAGGCAGTAAAATTGGCGAACAAAGAGAGGGTCCTTTAATTCTGGACTTTTGATCTCGGCTGGGTCATTATTTTCCACAGCCATACACCGAAAATTCACATAGCGAAGGAATCCACCATTGCACAATGGTAGAGAACTCTGTTTCATCTCCTAACCTACTGCATTTGATATAACTCCACATTGCTACTAGAAATCATAAGCCCGACGTGGGCATGGCGAAGGACTTTCTTCAAGAATACAGTATATTTTCGCTGTAGCAACCATGTTGTTATTGTCGTTGAAATGTTGCCTTTTCCAGTAGTGCCGCGACTGGTTTTAATCGCCACGCAACAGCACATGCAGAAGTCCTCTGCAACACAATCCCCTTAAATCCCCTTGTTACATGTATACATGTATTGTACATTTTAACTGTTGCTCTGTTGTGGACAGAAAAAAACGCTTCAAGCGTTTGCCAATCTTGCTAAAAACACAGTAGCCTACGGCTCAACATGCAGGGTATACCTACAATATTCTTTTTTAGCTCACGAGCTCTCTGAGATTACCATTAACAACCACAGAGATATTAGTGAAGTATTTCCGTGCTCGTTTTTCACAGGAACAGAACGTCAACAATAGCTGTTCGTGCGCGGTTGCCAAAACCGCATCGATTTGCGCCGTTGTGATGTTTTGCGTAACCATAGAGCTAATACAACTTGACATAATTCACTCGGTCCTTGCTCACATTTGACGGCGTAGAGATTCACCCAACCTTGACTGCTCAGTTGAGCCATAATTGGAGAATTTTGGTAATTACCGACGGATAGATAGACCACCATCTAATTATTTCATTATTGGTGAACTCTTGTCGGTCAGTGAACTGCTAAACAGCGTGAGGCTGCAGGCTTCGATTGTGAGGTTTCGCAAATCTGACGAAACACGAAGTACGAAATTGGACTTCACTTCCATGACGTATATAATGTATTTCAGGAGATAGTTGGTGCCACAAATATCGCCTGCTGCAAGAGCGTCTTTTAGCGTATGACTTTTGACCGATAGAGTAACGGTGTATGTTAAACTTTGAAATTTATCTTTCGTATCCACTTTGTAGATACAAAGTGGAAATTTAAAACTTCAAGATGCACCTTTCTCTGGGTCTTACATGATATGCTAAAAAGACGCACTGGCTAGAGGGAGATTTGTGGTAAACCATCTCCAGAAATACACATTACATGTAGGTCCTTGAAATAAAGTTGAATTTCGTATTTCGTACTTCGTTGTCAAGTTTCACCTCTAATGCTTTCTCGTGTGGTGGACCAAATCTTTGAAAACCACAATTCTCCCCCGAGAAACCCATGCTCTCTGTGATGACATTTTCAATAATGCCGATCCATCCGTACTCAGTCTTCATTAAAGGTTTACATGGCTACACCTTATTTTTTACCTCAGCAGCTAAGCAAAACGCCATCACGTTAATTTATCCTGACACTAAATTTCGATACATACACGTATTTACTGCTTCATTCATAGATCCCGACACTTTGTTATTCATCATTTAGCGGCTTTTAAAATGCTTAAGTCACGAGTAAAAAAGTTTCATTTTGTTTGCATGGCAACCAGCACTTTAATTTCATTCATAATTCATTTGATTTCATTGAATTTTTTTATCACTCTTCTCTAAACACGTACAGCAACAAGCCCCTGTAATAGCTACCACCCCGTACCCACAAGCAGCACGGCCGAGTATCAGTCGGGTGGGAAAGGAGGACGAAATAGCAGCAAGTCCAGAAAGAGTAGCAGAGGCAAGTCACGCGCTTCTAAATACAGAAGGGCATCATCATCGTCATCGTCTTCGTCATCTGATAGCAATGATGAGGAGGACGGGGTGAGAGTATTCGGAAACTTTCAAGGTGGTGTCAAAGATGGTTCGGATCAGAGGCGAAGTTCGAGTACTTTGAGACGGGAAAGACGCCGACGGAGTAATTGTAGCGATGGGACGTGCTCCCTGGGTGGAAAAAGAGGGAACACTTCCCGCGAGGATTCCGTGAACTGCAGAGATCACAAAAATGATAGCGCCTGTCAGTCTGACACTGAATCAATGCTCAATAAGAAGTATGTCTCCAATATTACCTATGGTGACAATGGAACACTGAATAGATCTGGGGTGTCCCTTTCCGATGTCGCGAATCCGGATGTTGCTGGAGAGAGAATTTCTACGAATGCAAACAATGCTAGTCCTCAAAAAGATTTGCAAGATGAGATAATTACCACTAGCAGGAGCTTCGCTCCATCTCCAGCTGGCAAAGGAAATGAACGCGAGATCAGGTCTGCGGGTTTTCGGAGTGGTGAGGCCACACAAATCGATGCAAGTCAGATTGTTGGAGGGGACACCAGTGCGGATATCAATGTTGGCATTATTAGCAAGCCTTCTGTCATTGACCAGGTTGCTGAAGGGAGACACAGCTCTGAAGAACCTCAACTGAGTCGTGCAGGAAGCCGACATTCTGTGGATGAGAATACTGGTTGCATCGACCTCCTGGGAGTGGAAGTAGGCCTACGTGCAGGGTCAAGCAACAGCCTTGAGAGAGACGACCGCGACCTGTGCAAGGATGATACACATAGCGAGACTGAATCCTGTCTCAATCTTGACTGTGAACTTTGCAAACCAAGTCTTGGGCCAGGCGATGTGAGGATTGAAGATCACCGTGATCTCACTGCATTGAAAGAAGACGAAGAAAGGTACGTTCGGAGTGGTACACCCGGAAATGTCGCCCCAGACCGAGGCCGGCCTTCCTCAGCCTCAAGCAGAAGGAGCAGAATTTCTGGAAGTCGAACCAGTATCAAGGAACCGGACAGAAAAAGTAGTCTTGGGACAGAATGTGATCAGCTAACGAATGCTGACGAGGTTGGAACTGGTTCTTGCCTTACCCTGAACTGTGAGCTGTGTAACCCAAGCAATGAAGCATGTCCTCCTGCTCCAGAGCCTGATTACTGCGAGCCGGTGGCGATTACTGCCCCTGATGTGGCTGGGAATGGATCTTCCCTTACCCTAAACTGTGAGCTTTGCAATCCAGTCAATAGCCCCCGTTCCTCAGCAGCAGCAGTTGGAGAATCTGGATGTGGCAATATGGGTCACCCCCTCCCAATAGGCACGGGAGTCCAGAATATGCCTGATGAAGAAAGGAGGCATGCCTTGAACATTCAGTCACCGGTTCCTTCTGGTAGTCCGCGGATCAGTCTTCACAATGTCGCCGAAGCAGTTCATGTGGCCCCCGTGACGGCTTTCCCAGATCTGACATCATGTGAGACTCAGTCGAGGTCGGGAAGCCCTGGAGTGCCGAGTCCAAATGATGTTGCTAAGGAAGAAGGCAACCATGATGTCCATGAGGCTAAAATGGCTAGCTTGGTAGAAACAGCGCAACTTGTTGCTAAATCTGCTGAGAACATGCATGGTGTTAGCCCTGCTAGAAACGACAGGAGTCCTTTTGTAAATGCTGAAGCAACACAAAACCCCCAGTTGGTGCAGGTCGTGGAAACAGCGACACTGGTAGACGACGCAACTCAAAAGCTGCGAGGCAGCCGGGCAAGTCTCCGAAGTAAGAGAGGGAGCGGGAGTGAAGCTTCCTCAAGACGTAGCACTCCTTGTGGAACGCCTGAACCAACAGCGAACAAAGGCCGGGTGTCTCACATGGGCGATGTTGCAGGGACTGTGAATACCGTGGTCAAAGTTGGTCACAAAATGCGTGGAAGCTCGAGTAGTTACGAGTCTTACACAGAATCAGATTACGATGAGAAAACCGAGAAAATGGTACGCAGGCAGCTCAGACGAAAAAAAGCCAGGGATAACCTACAGCCATCCATTGACGGCAAAACGTTGAAAGACTATCAAGAGAGTTACAACAACGGTCTGGATATGAATACACCCCTCTTCCCCAGGCGGGCAGAACCCGAAGGTGATGTGTCGTTTATACTTAATGCGTGTACTTCTGCCACAACCACTCAGTTCCACCACTCGATGTACTGTCCAGTCACTCAATGCCTGCCGTGTTCATCACTTGCCTAGCCTACTGCATGGAGTGAGGTTTACTCTTTCTGGGGAGAAGGAGCTCACCGGTTTCCCGTTTCACCAAGCATGGCGTGACAACCTTCACGACAGAGATTGCATTCACCGAGAGTTGATCGTCAGTGAGCATGGTTTGCAACACCTCACCAGGGAAGGAGGGATTGACAGTCACGCCATCTGTTACCGGAGCTGCGGTTGAAAGAACTGAAGAGGTGATATCGACATTCCAATAAATACTGCGACAAACAAGGAAAGCAGACAAATGTAGATGTAGTTCCTCAGTTTCATCATCCATGTTTTATTATTGCTTTTTTTCTATTGTTTCTTCAGTTTGTCTCGTTGTTTTACTTCCTTCTGAATGAGGTGTCCATGTTAAATTATAATTCGATCTTGTGGAGAATGAATGCTGTGGATTTCGTTCATTTGTCAGGCTATAAACTCAACGTTTCGCAGAGTCCGACAGTATTTAGGCCTGTACATTGTATACCTACAAATGTATGCTGTAGAAATGCATTGGAGGTCTGTGTACAAAACTGATGTAAAAGCATTCACACTATTCATACCACCATCCATGGACAGACACATTTGATACATACACACATACACACCTACTCAGTCAAGAACGTTTCTCCCATTAGAGTTTGGCCCTTCTCATTCCGCATTACAACTCCACAACCAGGCACATTAAATCAGTACACATTCACATGCTTGCTTCAACATGTTCAACGGCTTCATCGGCTTTTTCAGTCCTTCAGTGACTCTCCACCGCGACTATGGTCGTCTTGTTGATCACGCCGGTGACGGCCCTTCAACAGACTCGCCGGATCCTTTGCGGCAAGTTAAATTCAGGGTCGACAGGTACTACAAGGTACTGTACTACCCGCCCCCCCCCAATACAAAAGATTCGAGTGAGTCTATAAGGCCCGTAGCGGTTTAACCAATCGGACGACTGATCAAAGTGCTTTCGCTGTAGCTTTTCTAACGCTTTTCCTAGTGAGCAACATCACCCTATTGGCATACCGTATGATACTCCGTAATAACTATTGTTGCTGCCTCTTAAACACTTTCTTGGAGCATCGCTTCCTGTATCGAGTGGTAGAAACGTTTGCTGATTTCACCGACTCCGCATCGTTGGTTTCTTGCGCATAGAAGATTTTGGTATTACCAACATCTTCTATGCATTTTCCAATGTGTTTATAATTTGCACTAGCGCCTAGTGCGCAGTTTCTCATGATAAAACAAAAGATGCCATCAGCATCGTGTGCTGGTTTTCGGCGTCCTTGATTCAGGCTTGATAAACTGAACGTTCTTGATATACGAGTACGACGGGATATCAGTAACATTTCCACTGATTTCGATCTGTCTCCTAATCATCGTCATAAAAGATCATTTTTATTCAAAGACATTGCTGGTCATCACTGGCTACTGCATGAACCCATGCTCAGACGTACTCGAACTCAAGGACGGCATCGTCATTCAAATCAACCGCATTCAGTTGCCTTGCTTCATGTCAAAGCTTTGTGCTCGCGCTGTGTTTAGAATTTGGTTGCACTCGGCCTAAAATGGGTATACATGTAACCGTGTTCCTCTTGATTCCTGCATGCTAACCTGTAACCCTCGGTACTGCTTTTTCCTTAGGAAAACCTTTGTGGAATGGCTCTAAATTGACTAACTTGAATACTGGATCAGGATGGACTGACACGCTCCTCCATCTTTTTATGCTTTCGTCGTTTGTATGTAAAATGCAGTGGACTAGTTCCACACTGACCGCGGCTATCCACCAAATGTTGTGGTCGTTTTGTGACGTATATGAATGTTCTACTCCTTCCGAAAAACAATAAAGAAATCACTGCACTGGACAAAAAGCATGCGTTCCATTGGTGGCAGGTTTGTTGCACTGAGAGGAACACGTCACTCACTGAACAGATTAGCATGTCACTAACCACGACACTGCATTTTTCCAAAAGGTGTCCACGAACAACAACACGACAGTCAGGAATCACAAAATGTTGAAGGGTCACAAAACGTAGAAGAGTCACACACAATAACAGAAACAGAAACAAATGACACACAAGAAAACACACAAGAGAATACAACAGAGACACCTGGTGAACAAAATGAGAACCAGGAAGCGGAAGTGACGCAAGAGACAGGTGAGAGTGAGGCACAGGAGGAGCATGCGCAGACGACAGAGACTGAGACCCATGTTGTGGATGAATATTTAGAATATTTAGAAAATATTGAAACTAAACCAGTAGCACCTACCCCTGTGGAAACTGAAAAAGAACCTGCAGTTGAAGATAATGCAGAACAAACTGCAGAGATTTCGGAAAAAGAAACAGTTGCTGAAAGTGAAACAGCTGAAAAATCGGAAGATTTATCTGGTAGGCAAATCAGTGCGACCAATCACATCACAGACACGTTTTGGTTTGCCTACCAGATACGTGGCACGTACACTGCGTGTATCTGGTAGGCAAACCAAAACGTGCGCGCGTAGAAAATCTCACCAGAAATCCAAAATGGCGGGCGGCTGTCGAAAGGACGAACAGTGTCATCTGATATAACATCAGTCACCTCGAATTCTGTCTCGTTTTCTACTCCACAATTAACGATGGGTTTCGCGGATCTCGTCTCTGTCCAGGACGCAGCGATAATTCGTTTCCGTGCCGTTTTGGGTGAATTGCGTTCAAATATACTTTGTTGAAACAGTTGAACAGCTGTCCATTTTGCTTTCTTGAAGCATTCTCTATTCATTCGTTTTTCTCGTTTCTGGTAGTTTTTTTATTGATCAAAACTACTCTAGGAAGATTCAGTTGTTACGTGATAGGTTTAAAAGTTAGTTTTCCACAGTCATCTCATTAACCAATGAAAAAGCAGCCAAGCAGAAGATGTCTGGGAAAGATGTTTCGGTCTCATAATAAACATGGTGCCAAAATCAATCAAGGAGTTCTTGCCCAGTTATCGCTGTCCATTCAGACTTTTGCAATCTTATCCAGTCGTTTATTAAACTTTAACAAATACACACACTATAGGCCCCCAAATCTTTACCTCTACAGCTTAATTTTCACTAAGCCCGTCCCTACCGCTCCAAAATCTATCATATCATAGCAATAATCTTCATGTAGTTTATTATAGATTCTGTTATGATTTTGTTCAGTTCTAAGTGCATCTTCTCAGCTTCCCGGATATACCATTAGCTTTTCAAGACAGGCCGCTGTGCGCACATGCACGATAGAGGTCACGTGAGTTCTGTGTTGCTTCCCATTGGCGGACGAGAAGATCCTATCGCCAGAAGAGTCTATCGTGGTAGGCCTTCGGTCAAAAAGAGTACTAATATATTGAAACCACAACAGGGTACACCTCTCATTTACGAGTCTAAACTAGACTACATGTACAAAATTGCTGACGTTACTTGAAGTAACAAAGTCAAATGCGACAATTTACAACANGTGTCGTCTGTGCAGTGGTCCATAGTCCCACCGTGAACTTACTGTGTGGACACCCATGGAACTATGGCCTGGACAGGTGTACGTACATTTTCAAGTAACATACATGTACATGTATTCACCCACCTAAAGCTGACACCACACATTCGTGTCCGCAGATTGGAAATCGCAGAGTTGAGGTAGCACACATTGGTTTTATCTCAGAAACATGTCTCGGAGAGATTATCTCACGCCGAGATTGCCGTATTAGTGTGCTGTCAACTTAAGAAGTGTGTTCAAAACCTGTGTGCTGTTTTGTTAACCAGATTGCACCAGGTTGTGATTTCCAAAATACATGTACATCTATACTAGATTCTCTTGTCGGTATAAGGAACACAGCCTCGGAGGCAAGTAGACCTTCACAGGTTGTCGATTAAGCAAGCCGATACCGCATGGCTGTCTATCGGCCAATCTACGGTCGAGTAAATTCGCCTGTCGCTGTGAGTTAATCATCGAATTTAAAAACTTCGAAAAACTGAACAGCATTTTTGTTACTTCTTAGATCAGACAGAGGTAGACTTTTTTCACTGTAAGTAGCCTACAGTACACGCGTTTTTGACAACAGGGAGTTTTCGCAAAGCCCCCGAAACGCAAACGCCAACGCTAAACCCATTGTTCGATGCCACGAAGAGAGTACCGAACAAAAGGATAGACGTTCGCGTCGGCGTTTCGGGGGCTTTGCGAGAACTATGTAATAACGCAATCTTACAAAACGTGACATCTTCCTTTTTAACGAAAAGAGGGCGCATTCCTAATCAATGGTATAACCGAACCTCTCCTAGTCCTATGTTCACTTTGTGTTTTTGTCACCTGCATGAACACCTTTCTCCTCGTACACTACTAGTATTTAACGCAACTTGTCATTTATTTGAGTTACTTTTAGTTCAAAGGAAACAATGAAACATGTCCCTTACCGGGCACGGTACAAATGCTACATTTGAGCATACCATACAAGAACATTGATTACTACACGCGACACATTAAATACATGTACTTCAAGAATTGACGTCGTTGCAATAACGTTCCACGTATTTCTTTAGCTTTCACCTCAGTTTATGTTGAACTATTCTTGTGCAATACCTTATATTTTTTATGATACATGGAATTCAAGTCTTTATTCAAGCTTGCCACGAAAGTCTTTGCTTCCTTTGGTTCAGCAGACCTGACAGCCTCCGACAAAGAGTTGCATTTATCCAATTTTTCAACACGAATGCTAATTTTTACCCAATTCTATTTCAGGAGGAGCGAGTGAAGAACCTGCCGCAGGTATGCCCCCTAACGATGTTTTTGCATGACCTTGACATGACCTAGACCTTTGAGCATATCGATGAGGCATATCCTCGATATGCTCCTGAAATTCCAGGAATTGTCACCGTTGAAATATGTTGTTGTTATTGTGGTATTTGCATTGCATGATTCAACGGTAAGGTAGCTGGTCGCTGGCATTTCACCTCTAACCCGCATGTTGCATTCGCCATGAATGGACGGTGTACAACAACACGACAGCACGATTCTCGATGACGTCATCGCATTCAGTGATGACGTCATCAGAGACAGAACCTCACCCTATTCACACATATCTCTGATGTAACTCTCTATGTAGTGTTCTTACTGAATAACCCACGTATTTTTGTTGTTGTGTTCACGTGTATGTAACACATGCAGATACCTTTCAGGGGCCTGTTTCATAACATAAAGTGACTTCAAGACAATGGTACCATTAACTTCAATGCATTTTCCGTTTGGTTAAAGGTAGCGTAAAGTCACTTTATGAAACAGGCCCTGGTCTTAACCCTCCCTCTGCTGTCGACTGAATGGGGTGAAGCCGAATAGGTAAACCCTAGAGCAGTTCGGTGATCCAGCATCCATTAAAGCCGCACAGTAGGCCTATGCACAGCTAATCACTTCCAGTTCGGCCGAATTTTAGTGCAACCTCGTTTACAGGCGTGCGTAATGTATAGAACCACTAGAACCACACATTATCAGTATAGCATTATCCTGTATCGAGGTTCGGGGAATCCCCAATGCTGCGTGTAGTCTTGCGCAGCCAGCCGTTTCGTTCCACAGTACTTGCAATACGGATTTTCCCAGATTCGAAACAGTGGCTGGGTGACCGAGACTATGCTCGCCGATTATAACCCATCTGTCTATACTGTGCGGCTTTAAGCGAGACTGCGATCACCACATTGCGAACTGCTGCTGAACAAGGCTACCACAACACAATTCTCCCTTGTGGCCCGTCATTACATCGACTGCCAATGAACCAAACTGCAAACTGGCTTTCTCTTCTCGATATAATATAAGGACGGTGCCTTACAAGGACAAGTGTAGAATTCGTGTTGAGCTGCTATTTCACCAAGTAGTTTAGAGTAGGCAATTCACGCTGTCACACCGTTGCCTTGCTTACAGTAGAATCTAAGGATGTAGATGCTAAAGACGAAACAACAGTAGAAGAGCAAAATCCTGTTGAAGAGTTTAACCAAGAACTAACTACGGTAGAGGTGTCTAACCAAGAACAAACTATGGTAGAGGTGTCTGAACAAGAACAGACTACGGTAGAAGAAACACCCGAGGAAAAAACGGAAGAAAATACTGAAGGAAATACTGCAGACGTTTCCGAATCACAACAAGGTAGAAAGAAAATTAAATGGACAAAAAATCCAAGAATTGGTTAAGATCACTGAAGAATGAGAATCAATTGA
The DNA here is from genome assembly GCA_002633025.1 of Notospermus geniculatus. Lineage (NCBI taxonomy): Eukaryota > Metazoa > Nemertea > Pilidiophora > Heteronemertea > Lineidae > Notospermus > Notospermus geniculatus. The sequence continues at coordinate 500,435 of NMRB01000160.1, forward strand.
CCAAAATTAACATCCAGGGGCCATATCATAAAACTTTGCTAGGCCTAGTTATCAGCTGAAGTGGCCGGTTTGTAGAGCCCAATAACTAACAACCAACTAAGCTGGCAAGTTTTTATTAATATGGCCGCTGGTACAGTTGCAGTTCCTAAACGTGAGCTTGACGGCCAGGACACCGAGTCAACTCAAAGCAGAGAGTTCTACTACACTGGTGCTAGTAATAACTATAATCCAGATTGATGGGACAGGAGGTGGTGGATTGGTGTTGGTTTGGGGGATCATGTTGGAAGTGGCCATTTCGGACCTCTCCTCACACACCCGACAGTTTACTATAGCTGTCGAGTGTGAGGAGAGGTGTACGTCTTTAGCCATATACAAGCTTGTTGGCGACAGGGTTCACGAAGTGATGTTTTGTGGTGTCAGATCATGCAGTGAGAATGGAGTTGCTGCAGCGTGTAGTACATGTAGTTCTGGGCAGGGGAAAGGAAAATAATATGGAGGTTTAGAAATCAAACGACAAACGGACACGTTAACGACAACGTTATTTCTGTACTGAAAATGCAGTACAAAATCTGGTGAATTTGTAGTATGAAAAATAACGTTGTCGTAAACTTTACGTTTATCATTTGATTTCGAAACCTCCCTAATAGCGGGACGCGGGGAAAACATCCGTTTGACTCCCAGGTTTTTGTTCAGTACGACTGGGCCTTCTTGATCCTGCTGTTCTGCAACACCTGTATGTAGTAGCGATAGTTGTAGAAATGACATTTTCCCATCCACTCAAACGCCTTAAATCGATTTTGTGGTCAAAAGGAATCTGTGTCAGGGAGTCTTGGTTGGAGTATCTACAGTACACTAACTGTGGTTTATGCATTATATCAGTGGCTTTTTACATTCTGTGAATCTAAAATTTAAAAGTTCTGTCAATTTGGGCCACAGGCAGTGTACCGGTGAGGTTAAGGCTAATACTCCGGTTACGCATGCTGCCCCAATATTGGCCAACCCAATGGAGAAATTGTCTTTTACCACTGGTCAGGAATACGTGTACTCCACCGGCAGCCTGTGAACTGGTCAAACAGTGAGTTCACATGACGTGAACTCACACCGAGGCACGGATGGACAGATTTTGAGTGGATGGGGTAATCCTGTGTAGTTGTATGTGTTGTCCACCTCTTACTTGTCCGCCTATTTAGTATCTTTCTCACGTGTGTTGTGTGTGCACTTGTTTGCAGAAGAATCACCTCAGACAAGACCGAATCACTCATTCTGAAACAGAAATTCTTCGAGGGAACTATATACACGTATATTGGTGTTGATCCACTTGTCATTTATTTGAATTACTTTTAGTTCAAAGGAAACAATGAAACATGTCCCTTACCGGGCACGGTACAAATGCTACATTTGAGCATACCATACAAGAACATTGATTACTACAGTACCTTGCACAAAATTGACCCCCCTTCCGCGCCGCGCACCATCCGCGTACTACATGCAGCGTCATGCACGTACCATCCTCGTATCTTCCGAGGACGTGGCGCAGCGTCATGGAAGGCATGCAGTGAAGACGTAACGCCATTCACTCGACGTCACGCAACAGAGACGCGTGACGTACCCGTACCATACGGGATGAACTGAAGCCTACCTTCCTCGTCACGTACGGGGAAGGTACGCGGATTTAGGGAGGTCAATTGTGCCACGTACTGTACACGCGACACATTAAATACATGTACTTCAAGAATTGACGTCGTTGCAATAATGTTCCACGTATTTCTTTAGCTTTCACCTCAGTTTATGTTGAACTATTCTTGCTTCCTTTGGCTCAGCAGACCTGACAGCCTCCGACAAAAAGTTGCATTTATCCAATTTTTCTACAAGAATGCTAATTTTTACCCAATTCTATTTCAGGAGGAGCGAGTGAAGAACCTGCCGCAGGTATGCCCCCTAACGATGTTTTTGCATGACCTTGACATGACCTAGACCTTTGAGCATATCGATGAGGCATATCCTCGATATGCTCCTGAAATTCCAGGAATTGTCACCATTGAAATATGTTGTTGTTATTGTGGTATTTGCATTGCATGATTCAACGGTAAGGTAGCTGGTCGCGGGCATGTTCACCTCTAACCCGCATGTTGCATTCGCCATGAATGGACGGTGTACAACAACACGACAGCACGATTCTCGATGACGTCATCACATTCAGTGATGACGTCATCAGAGTCAGAACCTCACCCTATTCACACATATCTCTGATGTAACTCTCTATGTAGTGTTCTTACTGAATAACCCACGTATTTTTGTTGTTGTGTTCACGTGTATGTAACACATGCAGATACCTTTCAGGGGCCTGTTTCATAACATAAAGTGACTTCAAGACAATGGTACCATTAACTTCAATGCATTTTCCGTTTGGTTAAAGGTAGCGTAAAGTCACTTTATGAAACAGGCCCTGGTCTTAACCCTCCCTCTGCTGTCGACTGAATGGGGTGAAGCCGAATAGGTAAACCCTAGAGCAGTTCGGTGATCCAGCATCCATTAAAGCCGCACAGTATGCACAGCTAATCACTTCCAGTTCGGCCGAATTTTAGTGCAACCTCGTTTACAGGCGTGCGTAATGTATAGAACCACTAGAACCACACATTATCAGTATAGAATTATCCTGTATCGAGGTTCGGGGAATTCCCAATGCTGCGTGTAGTCTTGCGCAGCCAGCCGTTTCGTTCCACAGTACTTGCAATACGGATTTTCCCAGATTCGAAACAGTGGCTGGGTGACCGATCTAACCCATCTGTCTATACTGTGCGGCTTTAAGCGAGACTGCGATCACCACATTGCGAACTGCTGCTGAACAAGGCTACCACAACACAATTCTCCCTTGTGGCCCGTCATTACATCGACTGCCAATGAACCAAACTGCAAACTGGCTTTCTCTTCTCGATATAATAATATAAGGACGGTGCCTTACAAGGACAAGTGTAGAATTCGTGTTGAACTGCTATTTCACCAAGTAGTTTAGAGTAGGCAATTCACGCTGTCACACCGTTGCCTTGCTTACAGTAGAATCTAAGGATGTAGATGCTAAAGACGAAACAACAGTAGAAGAGCAAAATCCTGTTGAAGAGTCTAACCAAGAACTAACTACGGTAGAGGTGTCTAACCAAGAACAAACTACGGTAGAGGTGTCTGAACAAGAACAGACTACGGTAGAGGAAACACCCGAGGAAAAAACGGAAGAAAATACTGAAGGAAATACTGCAGACGTTTCCGAATCACAACAAGGTAGAAAGGAAATTAAATGGACAAAAAATCCAAAAATTGGTTAAAGGAGCTGGACGTCCAAGTTGTAAACACTCACTCACTGGTTCTCTATCCACGCGACGCCTGCGGTGCTGCCACCTATTGTCGGTGATATGTACTGACGTGAATATCGTGAGTGAGTTGCATCGGACCGGGAACCAGTCTAACGATCACGGGGCGCGACTGGTGCTGCCACCTGCACGAAGGAATAAAACTAGTTTGCCGACCATGTTTGTAAACAAACCAGCTTGTTTACAACTTCGGCGTCTAACTCCTTTAAGATGCACTGAAGATTGAGGATCAATTGACGAAAATTGACATCCAGGGGACGTATTCATAAAACTTTGCTAGGCCTAGTTACCAGCTAAGGTGGCCAGTTTGTACATGCCAATGTACACAACTAACAACCAACTAAGCTGGCAAGTTTTTATGAATATGGCCCCTGCTGCAGTTCAGTTCCTAAACGTCAGCTTGACGGCAAAGACACCGAGCCCAATTCAAAGCAGAGTTCTACAACAATGGTGCTAGTAATAATGACTATAATCCAGATTGGTGGGAACAGGAGGTGGTGGATTGGTGTTGGTTTGGGGGATCATGTTGGAAGTGGCCATTTCGGACCTCTCCTCACACACCCGACAGTTTACTATAGCTGTCGAGTGTGAGGTGTACGTCTTTAGCCATATACAAGCTTGTTGGCGACAGGGTTCACGAAGTGATGTTTTGTGGTGTCAGATCATGCAGTGAGAATGGAGTTGCTGCAGCGTGTAGTACATGTAGTTGTGGGCAGGGGAAAGGAAAATAATATGGAGGTTTAGAAATCAAACGACAAACGGACACGTTAACGACAACGTTATTTCTTTACTGAAAATGCAGTACAAAATCTGGTGAATTTGTAGTATGAAAAATAACGTTGTCGTAAACTTTACGTTTATCATTTGATTTTGAAACCTCCCTAATAGCGGGACGCGGGGAAAACATCCGTTTGACTCCCAGGTTTTTGTTCAGTACGACTGGGCCTTCTTGATCCTGCTGTTCTGCAACACCTGTATGTAGTAGCGATAGTTGTAGAAATGACATTTTCCCATCCACTCAAACGCCTTAAATCGATTTTGTGGTCAAAAGGAATCTGTGTCAGGGAGTCTTGGTTGGAGTATCTACAGTACACTAACTGTGGTTTATGCATTATATCAGTGGCTTTTTACATTCTGTGAATCTAAAATTTAAAAGTTCTGTCAATTTGGGGCACAGGGAGTGTAGCTAATACTCCGGTTGAGCATGCTGCCCACAATATTGGCCAACCCATTGGAGAAATTGCCTTTTACCACTGGAATGTGTACTGGTACTCCACCGGCAGCCTGTGAACTGGTTAAACAGTGAGTTCGCATGACGGGAACTCACACCGAGGCACAGATGGGCAGACTTTGAGTGGATGGGGTAATCCTGTGTAGTTGTAGGTCTATGTGTTCGCCACCTCTTACTTGTCCGCCTATTAGTATCTTTCTCACGTGTGTTGTGTGTGCACTTGTTTGCAGAAGAATCACCTCAGGAGGAAGCTCAAACCGAACCCGCTACAGAAGGTAGAGTTTCAATCAAAATCTGGTTACTGGTTCTGGTGTCGGGTTTGGACGTACAGAAGTCAGTCCACTGCGAATTTTAGAAGACTGCGCTTGAGGGCAATCAGTCCTAAATGATCATAGGAGAATCAGGACTCTGGCGCAGTGTAGGCCTACGGTAAACCGAAACAGCGTCGTAAATTAAAGTAGAAAGGTTTCAGCGTTTACGCTAAGCGGAAACGCATGCAACCAAAGTGAAGACTTTGGACTCCCAGGTTTTTGTTCAGTACGACTGGGCCTTCTTGATCCTGCTGTTCTGTAACACCTGTATGTAGTAGCGATAGTTGTAGAAATGACATTTTCCCATCCACTCAAACGCCTTAAATCGATTTTGTGGTCAAAAGGAATCTGTGTCAGTCAGGGAGTCTTGGTTGGAGTGTCTACAGTACACTAACTGTAGAATAAGTAGCTGTTCGCGGAACTTTACAGGCATGGGACTTTTTACATTCTGTGAATCTAAAATTTAAAAGTTCTGTCAATTTGGGGCACAGGGAGTGTAGCGGTAGTAAGGTTAAGGCCAATACACAATACTCCGGTTGAGCATGCTACCCCCAATATTGGCCAACCCAACGGAGAAATTGCCTTTTACCACTGGAATGTGTACTGGTACTCCACCGGCAGCCTGTGAACTGGTTAAACAGTGAGTTCGCATGACGTGAACTCACACCGAGACAGAGATGGGCAGACTTTGAGTGGATGGAGTAATCCTGTGTAGTTGTAGGTCTATGTGTTGTCCACCTCTTACTTGTCCGCCTATTTAGTATCTTTCTCACGTGTGTTGTGTGTGCACTTGTTTGCAGAAGAATCACCTCAGGAGGAAGCTCAAACCGAACCCGCTACAGAAGGTAGAGTGTCAATCAAAATTTGGTTACTGGTTCTGGTGTCGGGTTTGGACGTACAGAAGTCAGTCCACGGCGAATTTTAGAGAAGACTGCGCTTGAGGGCAATCAGTCCTAAATGATCATCGGAGAATCAGGACTCTGGCGCAGTGTAGGCCTACGGTGAACCGAAACAGCGTCGTAAATTAATAGTAGAAAGGTTCAGCGTTTACGCTAAGCGGAAACGTATGCAACCAAAGTGAAGACTGGCCTACATGAGCTTTACCGTTAGATGTCTACGGCAAACAGTTTCATGATTTCACTGAGCCGCTTTAACGTTTCCTCCTTCACATCCCGCCCCCTATTAGTTTAGTATTGATGCATTCTGTAGTAGCTTTACATGTAGAGCTGGTTGTCTTAAAGGGAACATCAGTTACAAAAATAGTTTTTTTCAACTCTGTGTTGCACAGGAAACGAGTCAGTAGAGGTTGACACGATTCTGATTGTAATTATAATGATGACTTGAGCGCTATATACATACTGTCAAATTTGTTAATATGCTGAATATGGGCTGTCTAATACATTATTGTACGAAAGCATTGGGCCCTGAACTTGCGTATTTAGAAGATTTCATCATTAATTATTATGAGAGTGTGGATCATGTTTTCGCTGTTGCTAACGACGAGTAACGCCTATTTATTGTACACGTTTCGCAAATATGTCCTTTAAGACAATCATTCCCAACACGCTAACCAAACATGCCTTTTAGCCGCCATAGATAACTCACATGTGTGTGTGCACTTGCTTGCAGAGTCACAACAACCCGTAGAAGATAGTCCACCAGCTGAAGCAGGTAGTTATAATATCATATATATATATAATAATATCATATATATATATAAATTCCATCTCTTCATTCTTTTTTATTAATAAAAATGGTGTGGTCATGGGAAAAGGATGAAATTGGTAAGGTATCGCCGATATGTAATGCAAAATTAGTTGAAATTATAAAAAAACTCTCAAACGAGTGAAGGCTGCGAAATTCTTTGATCGATAGCGACGAATTCTCTTATATGAAGGTTCATTTCGGCAATATCTTCTGCATTTCTTTAATTAATTCTTAATAATAAATTTACAGGGTCGGATCCGGGGGGCGCGTGGCAGACTGAGCAATGATTTTTTAGCAAAAAAATTTAATCACATAAAAATTCGAGTATTTTGCTCTCAGATGCCAGGAAAATGCATCTAAAAGCACTTAATAAAAATTGTCAAATTTTTCTGGGGGAGGGAGCCCGTTTGGGCTTCACGCTTTCGGTGCTCACCTCTCCGTCGAGCTACGCCCCCTTTCTGTCAACCCTGGATCCGGCCCTGAATTTATATCCCCTTACAACTCTGCACACTATCATATTCATCCCCAAACAACTTTTTTTTGATCGGCCACTTTCCATTTTGGCGCCGGCCAGTGTTGAAATCGGAGGAAGTCACTGATAGAAGGCATGACCTCATTCAAAATGAAACCCGAACATCGAGCCCAAATAAAAAGCATCCCTCTGAAAAGACTTAATGAAATTTACAGGGAGAACTCGCCTATAGCATCTTCCTATTCTGGCTTTACAATCTAAAATACACATTCTAAAATTCAGCGGCCAGCGCTCGAACTAAATTCTCCCCTCTGGACGTCATCAAAAGAATTCAAAAATTGTGGTC